>OY728144.1:348160131-348698501 GCA_963277665.1 Viscum album | reverse complement strand
CATGATATCTCCAATATGGTAGCTCAAAAAATATTTACCTTTTCTTCCAAATATGTCTATCATTACCAGATTTATGTGTCTTTCCCAATGTCACATCAAGGTTTTTCACCCTCTCAAAATACACATCAGGGGATAAATGTTTTAGAGAAACATCAAATTCTTGTGAGCCATTGAATTCCTTTTTTAGTCTTTTATAAGAGTGATCCATAAGCAAAAACTTTTGATGACCCATGTATACTGTTTTCCTCCCATGATGAAATTGACAATATAAAGTCTATTATTTGAAAATTGGACATGCTTTATTCCCCTTAACACTGTATCCAGACAAATTTTCATATACTGGGAAGTCGTTTATAGTGAACATAAGCACTGCATGCAGTTGAAAATATTCCATTTTATAACAATCATACACCCTAATACCATCCTCCCATAAAAGATTCAAGTCATCAATCAATGGTTACAAGAAATCATCAATATAATTTTCAGGTTGCTTCAGACCAGAGATCATTATACTCAACATGACATATTTGTGCTTCATAAAAACTTCAGGAGAGAGGTTATAAATTACCAATAAAACAATCCATGATCTATGTGTACTACTAAAGGTTCGGTATGGATTCATTAAATCTGTGCACAACCCAAGTATGAGATTTATAATTTCATTTCCAAATGTAGGATACTACTCATCAATTTTCTTCCATTATGGAAAATTAGCTGGATGACATATTTTCCCATGGCATATCCTCTCATCAGCATGACATCTTAACCTTTTTTCATCATGTGAATTAGAAAATAAACATTTCAAACGATGAATTATAGAAAGATACCAAAATACCTTGGAATGGATCTCTGTAATCTATACATCAGCCTATAATTTTTATTTTAACTTATACCATGATGTCCCACATTTAGGACACTTTGACAGAAATTCATATTCTTTCCTATATATCATACAGTCATTCGGACAGGCATGTATTTTCTTATATCCCAATCCCATCGAGCATAATATTTTCTTGTCCTTATAATGTGAATCTGGAAGATTGTTGTCTTTTGGAAGAATGTATTTCAACAATTTTAGCAGCTCTGTAAAACTTCTGTTACTCCATCCATGTTTATCCTTCAGGTTAATCAATCTTAACACCGCCGACAAAACCGTAAATTTCGTACAACTAGGATACAATGGTTTTTCAGCATCACCATATAGATGCGCAACTGTTGGTTCTATCTCAATTTTTTCTATTGAAATATCACAAATCACTTCTTCAATTCCATCATAGTTACCATCTTACAAATCATCATCATCAGTAGATCTTATATTCTTTACAGTTTCACCATTTCAAATCCAAGGGCTGTAACTCGGATTAAAACCATGACAAATCAGATTCTCTTTGATCTCTCTACTTTTCAACTTCTTCATATTCAAACATTTTAGGAATGGACGGAAAAAAATGTTGTTGCTTGGAACATTTTGTTTAGAAAATTACAAAAATTCATCAACACCTTCATCATATTCATTACTCATTTGATGTGCCATAATCCAACTTCGACTCATTATTACCTATAACAAATATCAAAATTATACATCTTGTTAAGATAATCCAATTTTATATTTATATGAAAAATATCATAATTTTGAATATAAAACAATTTTGAAATATAAAACAAATATATGTGTATTTAAAAAAGATATGCATGAAAATTATTTTAAAAAGAAAATATAGTTAGATATAACAGTTTTAAATTAATCTTGGATGATTTCTTCTTAATGTACACAAAGAATACATCCTGGTGCAACTGGATACCAAATTCACCGTTCCATAAACAAGAAATATGAAGTATAAATATTAAAATATGTATACATTCACTACTGAAAATTAAACCTATCCCAATGATTTGAAACCATTGGGATAGTCCCTGAAATCATCAGGATATAATATCACAATGGTTTCACACATCATTGGCATGATGGACGTTGCAATAGTCCTATACCAATGGTTCTACATGAACCATTGGTATAGACTGCCTGATTTTAATATATGTCAGCGGTTTCAATGAAATCATTGGGATATATATATATACCAACTGTTCAAGAACTTTTGGAATACATGTTTTCCAACATATAATCTATTCCAACGGTTTCATGGAAACCATTGGGATATATGTATACCAACGGTTCAAGAACCATTGTCATACACTCTCTAGTATATAATCTATTGCAACGGGGGGTGGGGGTTGTCCAGGGGTGGGGGTGTCTAGGGGGTGGGGGGCTGTCCAGGGGGTGGGGGGTTTCCATGGGGGTGGGGGTGTCCAGGGGGTGGGGGTGTCCAGGCGGATGGGGCGGTTTCCAGGGGTGGGGGTGTCCATGGGGGTGGGGGTTTTTAGGGGGGCTATCCAAGGGGGTGGGGGTGTACAGGGGTGTCCAAAGGGGTGGGGGTGGTGTTCAGGGGGGTGAGGGGGCTATCCAAGGGGGTAGGGGTGTCCAGGGGGGGCCTATCCAAGGGGGTGGGGGTGTCCATGGGGTGTCCAAGGGGGTGGGGTGGTGTCCAGGGGGTGAGGGGCTGTCCAACACCCTACCCCCTTGGACAGCCCCCCACCCCCTAGATACACCCTACCTCACCCCCTGGATACCCCCCACCACACCCCCCCTGGATACCCCCACCCCACTCCCTGGACACCCCCACCCCCATGGACACCCCCCAACCCCCCAGACAACCCCCCCCCCCCGGACACCCCCACCCCCCTGTACACCCCCACCCCCATGGATAGCCCCCCCAACACCCTAAACAGCCCCCCACCACCACCCCCCTGGACACCCCTACCCCCTTGGATAGCCCCCCCACCCCCTAGACACCCCCCACACCCCCTTGGACACCCCTAAACACCCCCACCCCCTTGGACACCCCCACACCCCCTAGACACTGCCACCCCCATGGACCCCCCCCCCCCCCCAACCCCCTAGACACCCCCCCGGACACCCCCACCCCCCTAGACACCCCCTACCCCCTTGGACGCCCCCTCACCCCCCTGAACACCCCCCCCCCCACACACACACACCCTGGACACCCCCTACCCCCTTGGAAATCCCCCCCACCCCCTGGACACCCCCCACCCCCTTGGACACCCCCTAGACACCACCACCCCCTTGGACATCCCCCCACCCCCTTTACACCCCCTACCCCCTAGACACCCCACCCTCCTAGACACCCCGACCCCCTTGGATAGAACCCTCACCCCCTAGACACCACCCCACCCCCTGGACACCTCTACACCCTTGGACAACCCCCTCACCCCTGGACACCACCCCCCCTCCCCCCTGAACACCCCTACCCCCTTGAATAGCCCCCTCACACCCTGGACCCCCCCCCCCCCCCACCCCCTTGGATACCCCTAGACACCCCCACCCCCTTGGATAGCCCCCCACCCCCTAGACACCCCCACCCCCCTGGACTCCCCCATCCCCCCACACACATGAAATTACACGCACACACATATGATAGAACACACAAAAATTGTAAACTTGCATGATATCACTTCCATGGTTTATTTTACCAAAAATAAATTTAGTATGGTATAAAATAACAATATGACACTTACCATGATAACAAGAAAAAGATAGAAAAATAACATCTGAAAACATAAGTTTAGGGCATCGTGAAAAATAAAAAATTAAACTGAGGTGTGTGAGGTTTACTTTAGTGTTGCGAGTCGACCTGATAGATCTGTTGATAATAAAGATTATGCATGATGTTGGAAAAATGAGGTTGGAGGGAACGACTTTGAGGAATACTTTCTAGGTTTTCTGCATGAGAGAGAAGAGTCGCATGTCACCTGATCAAAGAAAACAGAATGGAACGACTTTGAGGAATACTTTCTAGGTTTTCTGCATGAGAGAGAAGAGTCGCATGTCACCTGATCAAAGAAAACAGAATGACCGAATACGGGTCATGATTAATCATTTAAAAGATTTATCACATAGTTTATTCAATAACTGATGTGATAAACTATTTTTTATATGTTTATAATGTCATTTATTTAATAACTGACATAGAAATTCCTTTATCACATCATTTATAAAATAAATGATGTGATAAATAGAGTTTTATCACGTCAGTTATTTTATAACTGACGTGATAAATTGATGAGATTATATTTATCATGTTGGTTATAAAATAACCTATGTAAAAAATTGATTCTCAGGATTTATCACGTCATTTATATAAAACTGACGAGTGAAAAATGCCGACGTGTTAAACATTTTTTTCACTAGTGAGGTGTGAGGAACCGAGACTGATTTGAGTATCTTATGAGATGTAGGGACCTCGTTGGTGCCATGTGTGGCATGGTCATGAGGTAAGCACCAATGTGGTTCTGGATTCTAATGGGTGTCAAATATGACATGGGAGCATCTGATGAAGTGAAGGAGTGATGATGCATCATGGGAGGACTTGAGTCCTGGGATGGTCGACGGACCATCAGTTTGATTTTAGCTTTGGGTCGAGATGTGACTGGGGTAGGTCACTCCTAAGGTGGGGATCCCCCTTGAGGTGGTTGACCTATGCCCTTTTGACTGGGGTAGTCCATGTTAGTTTTAATGGGATGGGTATGTTCGGTACCATCTTCAGGTTTTGTTTTTATAGAATAGGATGAGCTATGTTAAGGTGGGTAGATTGTAATGTTTTAGTTATTTAGAGTGGGTCAAAATTATCACCCATTTTGAATTTTTGAGGTTTGGTGGGTATGCCAATTTCTTTTTTGATCATCAGATCTTAATTCTGAGTTTCTCATTAGTCCAATACCTTTCTTTTTTAGGGGTTTATAGGTTTAAAAAATCCTAAAATTTTCAAAAAGTTTTTGGGTGCTTTGGAGGCCCGAAGGCCATGTTTTAGTGAGTTGTAGGCTAAGGTGCACGGTTTGGGTAAATTGTGCAGCCTCTCAGTGCAAACTGTGTAGCCTAATTTTGCTTTATCGCATCGTTTGGAATAACTTGTGGGTTGGGGTACACAACTATGCATGAAACTTTATATTTTTTTCATAGGTATTTTGTATGGTTTGTGCACGGTTAGGGAAAACCATGCACAAGCCACATGGGTAGTTCCATTTAGGTAGTACCCTCACATTGTATCCTTCATGGTTTACACACAGTTTAGAAAACCATACAACCTAATTATGTGGCCTCTTAAAAGTGTGAAAAGTTGGTTTTCCCCCTATTCCATTTTTCTTTATTTTCCCTCCTTCCTTCGTGATTTTTATGGTATCAAGGAGGAACTCTCCTCCTCCTCTCCTCTTGGGTGTGGTCTAATCTATTTTTCCAAGCTCCATTTTGATCACTGTCAGGTGCGTTGGAACCACGTCAGTGAATATCTTCTTTCCCATGATTCATTTTTTTCTCTCACCTCATGGACCACTAAATACCTTCAAGTATTTTTTCCTATTATCAGGGTGTTCAACAAAAAATTTTATTTCTTCCAAAACGGTCATAGTTAAAGGATAAGATCAGATGTTCCAATATCTACGACTCCAAGGTAGGTGATGCATAATTTTATTTGTGATTTAGAGAGTGTTTGGGGGCGTTTGTATTTTAGTGCATCACCGTGTTGACTGAGCGAGACCCTATAATTTAAATGGTTTCTTTTAATTAATTAATTGGACCTTATGAGATGCCTTTGGGCATGTTTGATCGAGACTACAAGTGGTTTGAGTCATGCGAGAGGCATTGGACCTTGGGGCGGTTAGGTCAACATGTATCCTTTTTATTAAATTGATTTTTTATATTTGAATTGAGTTGTTTATTTAATTAGAGATTTTAAATTCAATTACATTGAATTTTTTATTTAATTTAAAGTGAATTATTTTTTTTTCTAGTGATATACTACTGAGATCCATGGGATCATGATGGGATTGCCCTGAGGTTTGATGTGGTGATGGACATCTGGAATTGAGGTGATTTGATCATCTGTTTGGGCTTCTATTGGGTTACTTGGGTGATGGGATCACTGGTTGGGATACATGGTCATTAGTTGAGGTGGAAAGTTCATCAGGTTGAGGGAATGGCCCGTGTTATTAGATGGAATGGACATTAGATTTGAGATACATGGTCATAGGGGCATGAGGTTATAGAGTTGGTGTGGCTTAGGTACTATTTTGGTGATGTCGCTCACCCCTATTTGGATAAACCACCATTTAGATTCATGTTCACATAGGTTGACTTGGATGATGGGGTGGTTTTGACCATTCGTGTGGGTAGAGTCCCCCGATAGAGAGACTTAGGTAATTGTTTTGGGGGTTCTTGTTGTAGAAATCCATAGGGATGGTGATGATCCATCAGAGGACATCTTGAGGCTTGTCATGTTTGAGGCCATTGACCCAAGACTTATTTTGGAGGATAGACATTTTCATTCCTTGGGACATCATGGTTTGAGTTGACAGAGATTTATTTGAGGACGGATATCATTGTGCCTCCAGATTTCCGGCTTCGAGCTAATGTGTGCTTTTGAGCAGGGGTCCAAGGGACTAGACTAGTATCGTTGGGTCATGCCTTCAGGACATTTGTGACTTGATATGGACATGATGTGTTGGGAGTCACATGGTACCAGGTGAATTATCTATAGGCGGAACCTAATATTTCACCTATACATTTCAATATTAGGGGATTCCTTGGTCCATAGGATAAAGATCCTCTCTGCTACGACATTCTGGTGTTGGCTGATGTAGGTGATAGCTTCTTGGTGCCTTTTGGGCACTAGTGAAGTGTTTTCTTATTTATATACATGTGCTTCTATTTTATATATTTATAATTCACATGAGCTTAATCACAAATGTAAGGTATCAACATGTGGGTGTTACCCTACTTAGACTCATTCTCACACCCTACATGGGCCCTTCGGGTTGCGTGTAGACTTTATGCTTTTGCATTTAGGTAAAGGTCTAGGATTAGGAGATAGATCTTAGTGGTTGTTAGAATGGGATGGAAGGAATGGGACCAATGGTCATGCCTTAGATGGAGTTTCCTTTTGAGTTTTCTTTCTATTTCAGTATGCTTATATATATAAATACTGATGGTCGGCCATGGGCGACCCTTTACTGATTATTATTTTGTATGACTTGTTTTGGATTCGCATACTATTTTAGATTATATAAATTTCATGTTGACTTGTTTATTTATTTATTTTGTTGTTGTTGATTATGCTTCCACTATTGTGTGATATTGACTGTGCTTCCACCATTGGTGGGTCTAGTTCAAGTCCGCTGAGTATTTTATTCCACCACATATTGTATATATATTTGGACCATAATTATATCATCAACTAAGGGTATAGTATTCCCATTATTACCCTTACACATCCTCACTATTAGTTGGCATCCTTTGGTATATGGGGAGGTGTGCCTATAGCCAGTATAACTCAACCTAAAAGCATTGTTCGGGTGGCTAATTAGGTCAGGGAACTACACCCTACACGGGGAGTCTGGTCGAACACTCAGAAATATCTTGAGTCACCTTACATATCATGTTTCGGACACACATGTTATTTAACCCTCATCTTCTACCTCACACCCAAAAAAGAAGAAAACATGGCATGTGTTCTTGAACCACACACCATGTGATTGGGTTTTATATGATATAAAACCCTTACAAGGCCCCCAAAACCCCTAATTCTCCCAAAATACACCAAAAAGGACCTCAAGGGGCTACTAGAAACTCATATAAATCCTTAAAAACTAAAAAATAATAATTTATGTGGATATTGGTGGGGAAAAAGTAGCCTACTTTGGGGCATATGTTGTTGAAGCTTCAATATTGTATCCACTCCACATAGCCACCACATTCTATTCAAGGTCTGATTATATGCCTTGATATGAAAAACCCCATGTCCCCCTCATCCACTTCTCTCGGTCATTGCACACAACAATTGTTAGTTCCGGATGAGTTGTGGAAGCATGGAACAATGATATTTTAAAAATTTATTATCAGTTCATACATTAATACATTATCACTAGTGATATGCAATGCCTAGTTATAAATCTACGATCTAACGTGGAAGGTATTGAGCATGAAAATAAAATTTAATTATTACCTCGTTCAATTTGTTAATGAAACTATGATACGCTCTTTGGTAGTGATCGCTGATTAAAGGGACTAAAGTCAGATCCCTCTAGATCATCCACATTTGCTTCAATATCCTCTTGGTACATATATCTTTAGTCTCTGGGTGTTATCAAGTATAAATAAAGATGATTTCAATGTCCTTATGATCGCTTGAGCATTTTTCCTTTGATCTAATATGAAGAACTTGGATTGAGGTGCTCAGATATATTCTTTATCACTCTAGAATTTAGGAGAGAAGATATTGAGGATCTAAAATTATAGTGAATGAATATTTCCTTGAATTTTGGCTTCCCATGTCTTATATAGGTAGGTTTAAAGTCTCATGAATTTCACGTAGGACCCCGGGTAACTTAAACCTTCTAAATAATCCTTAAATGACACTAAATTACTTAGTAATTCTGTCATAAATGTAATTTATATTTTATAACATACTTATAGCATTAAATATAAGTTTTGTGATAAAATTTTATTTATTAAATCAACTCAAATATCCCATTAATTACTTAAAAACCTTAAATAATAATATTCATTAAAAAATAAATATTTTTCATTCACTTAGTTACTTGTGAATACAGTGAGTAAATAAATTTAAAACTCATTATTATAAACTTGAATAATATTGAATTTATTTATTTCTTGTCAATAAGTAAATCTCATGCATCACTTGAACCCTGTGGTGGGGCCCACCATGTCTTAAACTCATATTTACTAGTAATGTGATAAACTCTTGAATACGCTTAGAGTGTGACCCTCTAGGTCCTTATCTCAATAGAAGTGATTAGTACTCACAAACCAAGAGAGGAGGTTTATAAACTCATCAAAGCCCATAAGGAGATAAGTTATAGTCATAAAAATGACAACATATCCTATTAATAGATGTCATATAATATAATCTCTTTGTCATACTATATCTTATAAAGTATGATGCATAACTTGTGTCACCATCCTTACCTACTTTATTTATTCTTGACCACACTAGATAGAATTACCTTATTATACTATACCCATGTATTTATTGAAGGTACTACCATACTAGTCAACTGGACTAATATATCTATTCCTTTCAAAATAAAAAAATCCCATCTTTATCATTCAACCAATTTTCTACCACCAATGACACACCCAATGCAAGCTACCTTGTCGCAACATCAATGTTATGGTTATTTTCTATTATAAAAGTATTTGATCAAATGGTGCACATTGATGATAATATCAATTCAAGAGACTAGTGCATATTCTCATAGATAGTAACAACCAATGTCACCCATAATATGTAGTGTTTCTATTAGTGGGTTAGTCCTCATGATCTCATAAACTCAAGATCACTAAGTGAGAACTTCATGAGATGAAATATCAATTATTATAATACCCTAACACTTAATAGTTGGACATAATCTCTATCCTATCAGTATGATGTGTCTGGCCATACAAAAAATCTTTAATATTATTGTTATAGTATCTTTAGGTTCTCATTATGGAATGGGAACTACTATAACCTTTTGACATGACATGTAATCTTAGGACATTACCAATTATATAGTACATGCATAATTAATGTTAATATCATGGTAAGTGTAAAATTATTCATATATAAAACCCTATACATTCTATAGTATTAAAAGAACATTTAGGAGTTGGGTCTCGGGAATCCACTCACAATACTTCCAATTACACTAGATCCAACTGCTAACAACTTTCAACCCACTATCTCTTACATTATAATTATGATTCTACTGAGATATGGATTTTTTCAAGGAGAATATCATGTTATCCTTAGTGTAAACTCTACTAATTATGACTTCATCTCTCTAATTTAAATCCCTCAAGAGATGAAACTTTTTTATTATATTATGCTTTCCTATGGTGTGACCCAGGATCCTTAACAAGTACCACTATAATAGTATTATCACAATAAATTATAACAGGTTCTATACTACTAGGCACAATACCAATACATGAGAAAAATATACATATCCAAACTACCTCCTTATCTACATTGGAAGATGTTATATACTCATATCCTGCTATAAATTAGTGGCCATGGGTTGCTTAGAGATTCTCCTCCTCATTGCACCACCATTCAGGCAAAAAACATAGCCTGGCTATGATTTTATACCAACATGATACATCTAGAAACTAGAATCATTGTATCCCCTCACTACCAGTTCCTCATATCCTCTATACACCATGAACATATCCTTTGTACATCTCAAGTACTTTGGGATAGTTTTCATATATTCCCAACACATCTCTCCAGGGTTAGCTTGATATCTTCCCACCATACTTAAAGTAAAGGAAACATCAAACCTAGTATATAATATAGCATACATGATAGATCCCACTATTTAAGAATAAGTTATTCTAATCATCCTTTTAATATCTCATGTGTTTGTGGAAACATTTTCTGGGAGATATTGATACCATGTGACATTGTCAGCAATCCTCTCTTAGATTGTTTTATATTGTGCCTTTTGAGTGTTGGAGTTGGTGTCCTAGGACCAACTATTTGTACTTTGATTACATGAATATTCTATGTATTTAATATTAATAAAACTTATTATTACATATTTTTTGTTGTTATGCATGACTCTAATGTAATAATGTCCTAGAGTATACATCGCATTAATAAGGTCGTAGTAGTTCTCTTCTATGATGAGAACCTTGATGTTCTATAATGATATTCTCAAATAATGATATGTAGTTGGACAACATATTATGATGGGGCACATATTACATAGACTATCATGTGTGAGTACTCGTAAGTAGATGGGGCTTCTTCTCATGAATTTCTCACTTGGTAATCTCTAAGATGGGAGATTATGAGAACATGCCCACCAGTAGGAATTCTGCATGTTTTGGTTTCATCAGATATTACTATCTACAAGCATGTGTGATGATCCTTATACTTTAAGATTATTATTAATTCATGTTATAACTCACCTAATTATATTTATTTTATAAGCCATGATGATAATAGTTCATGGAGAAGTTAGATATGTTGGGTGCGTCATGAGTGACATGTCATTAATGAATAAGTTGAGTAAAGATTTGTATCTTCCATATTTAGTAAAGATGATATCTCGGCCCTTTGATTGGAATAGAATTGTTTCATTAAATTCCATGGCCATGGTGTAATGACATGTTTATTTCATATATTCAAATAAAGACATGTTGAACATATAGGTTGGTGAAACGATTATGCAACATTCTTGATGAGATATTGTAACAAAGGGATTATATTACATAGTGAGCATTCATATGTGGTTTTCGACATTGTGACATTAAGTCTTATCTTGGGTGCTTTGACCCATTGTTAGATAGTAATCTTGGACTTTAGGTAAGCCCATATAATTCCAACGCGACAAAATTCTAGAGGGTCACACACTAAGTGTTTCCATTGATCTCGATTAAATTCTATTTGAGTTTAATTAATAGAATAAATTTTATTCTCAAGTCTGAGGAATAATTTTATTCAAGTTATATTAATCGCATAAATTAAATAAATATTTATTTGATGGCATGTGAAAAAAATATTTATTTTATTTATTTAATATTTTAATAAATATTTATTCACTAGATTGTGAATAAAATATTTTTTTATGAATAAAATATTTATTCAGTTTTTCAATAAATGATAGAGGAGTTCGAATGGACCAAGAACAAGTTTAGTGAAAAATATTAATTAACAAGACCATTACATAATATGTTTTATTGCGCAAGTTGGTGCGTGCCGCAAAATAATAATAATATAATTATTATTATGTGGAATGGGGTTTATTAAAGGTAATAAATGTTATTTAATGGATGTTATGAAATTAAATAATATTTTAAATTAAATCCTAGATCTATAAATAGACGGTTATGTATATTGTGTAGAGCATCAAAAAATTGAGAATAAAGAATTGTTCTGCACAATGAATTCTCTCTCAACTCCTCCTTCTCTCTTCCAATCAAGAATGAGAAATTAAAGAGAGATTTATTAAAGACCAAAGAATGAGCGATAAAGAATGAACAATGTAATACATTCAACTCATGATGCTAGCACCCAAAGATCGAGTGGTTTTTCTCAGAGATCATAAGAGTATGTGTAAATAACTGCTAGAGGGATTTTATCCTTGGATCCTCACAACATAATGAAGGTAATCTGAAAGGGCCTTTTCAGATGATCAACATTCACCAATGAAGAAAGTTCATAATCTCTGGTATTTATTTATTTAAATATAAAATAAATTAATTATAAATTTGACATTCAAGATCCTTACTCTTGGTTTCGGCCATTGATTATTAAAATAAATTTTAATATATCACCCACCTCTGCATGCTTCTGTTGTTCCCGGAACCAACAAGTAGTATCATAGAGATCATGTTTATATTTATCATTATTTATTTGATTATTGATCTATAAAAAAAATTGGTTAGATTTAAAGTTCATTTTATTCATTATTTAATCTGATTTGAATTAATAAGTTGTCAACATATTAATCAGGTTCATTCAGTGTTTCATTTTCTTAAAGGTTTAATAACAAATGAAGAAGGACTGGATATTCCATCGGGAAATTCCAAATCATTGGCCAGTAAAACTGGGTTACACGACGTGTGGTTGGAGAACATGTCGTATACCCATTCACATTTTATCTATATGCGCTAATCAATTAATTACACATGGTTCTTTTATTGCACACTGCATATTGAATGGGCCAACCTAGCACATGAAAAGTGGATACAGGGTGTGCGGCTAGCATGTTATCCGAATATCCCAAAGGCCTTCTATTTTTATTCATTTTTGATAATCCCCATTTTAATGGTTTAAGGGAAACCCTTACATGGCCTGTAGGCTTCATGAAATTGTATGAACCGAAGGTCTTATAGGAATTCATCCAGACTATAACTACTTGGAACTGCTCCTCCCCAGCATCTACAGTGTAGCTAGCATGTACACACCATGTAATTCGGCCGAATTAAAACACCGAAGCCCTAGGTGTGTGACTTGGATATACGACAACTGAGGTACATTGAGTGTAGTTTCATGTACACACCATGTAGTCTCCCATTAATGGAAAAAATAAAATTACATTAAATTTGAAAATTGAATCATTAAAACCTTGTTTTATAAATTGGCACACCACTATATGTTTGAAAATTTAATAATGATTTTAAAGAATTTTAAATAATCAATTAATTTATTGTAATTAATATGTCATTATTGGTTATTACATTTATTTTACATGAATTCCATTAATGATGGGTATCTATAAATAAGATCATATGATCATTAAGATGAAAGGTAATTAATTAATTTATTTCTTAATTAATTAATGCAAGTGTGTTTATATTAAATAATAAAAGAAAAAATAAATAAATGAATGATACCTATTTATTTTTGTGTATTAGTTGCATGTATGACCGTTCATGAGCTTGACCAAGACCTATGAATGTGTTGGATATTTTAATTTAATTTATTGCATGAGTTTTCAATTGTTTAATATTAAATTAAATGATGGTCTATGAGTCATCCCTCCCTCCATTAATATGTAGGACCTATATGTCCAAGTATATTTATGTAACCGCTTTAACCAATCCTTTGGTTCCCCTCACCTGCATGTGAGTAATAAATGTTTATAGTTAATGGAGCATCTCAAGGCATGTGGAGATAGTTCAAGACATAACCATAATGATGCCAACCTAGGTGATACACTGGTGAATAAGTGGAATGTTGTAACTCATACCAAGACCGATAATAGGATTTATTTACCCTAGGTTAAAGTTTGATTTAATTTATACTCATTAAATCAACCATTAGATAAATCTCACGAACATGTTATTTAATTAATTATTTATTTATGTCTATACAATTATTTATTTTATGGATGCAAGGCCACAATCACATAAATAAATTAATTACTGTGAAAAGATGGAAATTAAATAAATAAATTATACATAAATGTTGCATCCAATATATTTAATTAATTAAGGAACATACACTTAATATTAACAATATGTGAAAGGTTAAAACAAGATAAAATTCATTCATAATAAATTAAAACCCCTCAATTAAATATTAAGTCAGACTAATCCTTATATTACTTGATTGAGAATGAAACCATAGAAATAAGTGTAGTACATGGACAAAGTATGGACACTTACTTTTATCGGGGAGTTCTCATGATAGTTTCGGGTTCACTTAACCAAAATTGTATCGATTTTAACAGAAAAAGTCTGTTCAATACAAATTTGGAGGCAAGTGTTGAGGAAATCCAAGTCAGGATTTCAGGATAGGGGAATCTACTCAACGGATCAAAGAGATGAAAGTCCTTATTTGGAAAGACCACCTATCTAATTACTTTATTATGGTTTTCATGGAAAAGTTATAATCATTAAGAAAATTAATGGGTATACTTGCCACTTGAATGTTAAAGAAACTAGACATTTTGATTTTAATGGTGAGGGCTATTGAGACTTGATAAAATAGTGGGAGATTTAATAAATAAATAAATAAAACATTTAATTTATTATATCTCACTTATTTTTTAATCAAGAAAAATACAAATAATATTCTCTTTTTAATTATAGAATAAAATGACAAGTTTATCATCTAAACTATCCCTATGATCGATATTGGAGAAATATAATCTCCTAACTGGCAGTAACTTCCAAGAGTGGTTTAGAAACCTTTAGGTTGTGCTATGCCATGAATGGAAATCTTACATGCAAGAATCCTCAATGACTGATCTGACTACTAAAGAGGAAAGTCATGAATATTTACTTTTCTATGAAAAAAATTTGAGTGATGTGGTAGACATTAAATGTTTGATTATTTCATCTATTTCTAGTGAACCAATGAAGTCTCATGAAAACATGGATGTGTATAGCATGATTGAGCACCTCTGTGGTCTTTACTAGGAGAGATAAACAAGAACAGTTTGATATTTCCAAGGTGCTATTTCAGAGAAATATTGGAGAGGGTTCCCCATTTGGGACTCACATAGTCAATATTATTGGCTATATTGAGCACTTAGAGGTTCTAGGGTTTAAACTCCCCTAATAACCGGGCACCAACCTCATTCTAGCATCACTCCCTAATATCTTTTCTAGTTTTATTGTGAATTTTAATATGAAAAACATTGAGAATTATCTGATATATATTCTTACTCTTATTTTCCAAGTAGATACGGATATGAATCATAAAAAACCTTCTGTACTTATGGTGAAAAAATTGAAAGTGAAAGCAAGGATCTTTAAGCCCAAAGATTATTCACACCCTTCCAAGAAGAGGAAGATCAAGTGGCAATAAAAGGAATAAGATGTTGTCTATTTCGCATGTGGAAAGAAGGGCCACTAGAAGAAAAAGTGAACTCAGCTAAAGAAATAAGGGGAAGCTTCAGCAGCATTTTTTATCAAGTGAAATTTATCTATTTATACAAATAAAGTATTAGATATAGCTTGTGATGCTCACATATATATATATTCAAATATAGGAACCACATAGATTTAGAAATATTGACCAAGGAGAGGTAGATCTTCGAGCAGCCAATGGAGATAAACTTTTTGTTGTAGCTATCGGGGACTACCTCCTCATGTTTCCAACCAGAATGATATTGGTTTTAAAGGGTTTTTATTATGTTTCTTAAATTACCAAAAAAATTATTTTTGTACCCAAACTTGATATAGATGGATTTATTTTAAAATTTCAGAATAAATATTACTTCTTTTATAAATATATCATTTTTTATGGTAAGGAACATTTAAATAATGGTCTTTATGTGTTGGATTACATGAATGTCAATCAATAATGAAGTTACTTTGCATGACTCATACCACACCCAACTTTGGCATCACTGGCTAGGTCATGTAAATGAAAAGTGCTTGACTAAATTACATCAAGATGGATATTTAAATTATTTTGAACTAAAACCACTTGGTGTATGTCACACATGTTTACAAGTAAAAATGACCAAATACCAATTTAGTGGGAAAGGTGAAAGGGCTAAAGATATTCTTGAATTATTTCATACTGATGTGTATAGACCATTTCCTATTGAAGCAAGGGGTGCGTACTCACACTTTATAACTTTTACTGGTGATTTTAGTAGATATGGATATGTCTACTTAATGAGGTATAAGTTGGATTATTTTGACAAATTCAAGGAATAAAATAATAAAGTTGAGAACCATCTTAGTAAGAATATTAAGAAAATTTGTTCAGACCATGGTGGAGAATATCTTAATCAAGACTTTATTGATTATCTATGGGAGTTTGGGAATTTATCTCAACTCACTCCTCCTTATATGACTCAGTGGAATGGTGTAAGTGAAAGGAGGAACCACACCTTATTGTACATGATGAGATCAATGATGATTCATGTGAGTCTTCCATTATCCTTTTGGATATACGCATTACAAATAGCAGCGTATGTACTAAACAGAGTTCCAACTAAAGAAATAGATGGTATACCATACCAATTATAGAATGTAAAGAAACCCGTGTTGTCTTACTTATATGTGTGGGGTTGTGAAGAATTTGTTAATGCCTATTTAGGTAACAAGCATGAACCCTGAGGCACAATGTGTATCTTTATTGGATATCCTAAAGAAACAAAGGGATACTAAATATACAATTATTCATAAACAAGGTTTTGGGTAACAAACTTTCCACATTTCTTGAGGAGGATATTATCTATAAAAGATATAGTGGGAGCAAGATAGACTTCGATGAAGTCCAAACTCATGATACAAAATATTTGGAATATGAAAAAATTCCACAAAGACCAATGGAAGAAGAAATTGTTCCAGAGACATAATTAATGCATAGGAGTACTAAAGAGGTTAGAGAACCAAAACAGTATGGTTTTATAGTCACCGAGGATGGTGAATAATTATTAGTTGATAATAATGATCCTCTAACCAGCAAGGAAGTAATAAGTAGAATAGATATTACCAAGTGGCAATAATCCATGAATTCTGAAATGGATTAAATGTAACAGAACCGAGTCTAGATTTTTGTAAACCCTCCAGTAGATTTAAATCCCATTGGTTGAAAATGGTCATTCAAGAAAAAACTGGGCATGGAAGGACAATTCAGTAACTATAAGGTACAAATAGTTTCAAAAGGGTTTAAACAGTTTTAAGGAATTGACTACAATGAAACATTTTCACCAGTTACAATACTGATATCCATCATAATTATACTTATCATTGCATATTTTTATGATTATGAGATTTGGAAAATGGATGTAAAAGCATCCTTCTTTAATGGTAACCTTCAGGAAGATGTCTATATGTCATAGCCCAAAGGGTTTGTGACTCAAAAGGATGTCAACAAGGTATGAAAGTTGAAAATATCCATTTATGGATTAAATAAAGCATCCAGGTCATGAAATATTAATTTTGATGAGTCCATAATAGAATTTGGTTTTATAAATAACAAATGTGATTCGTGTGTCTATAAATGGTTTAGTGGGTGTGCAGTTGTTTTCTTAATAGTATATATTGATGACATATTACTCATTAAAAAGAAATAACAGTTTTATAGTTTGTTAAGATGTGGTTGAATAAATTATTCTTTATGAAGGACTTGAGTGAGGCAGTATATATTCTTAGGATCAATATCCATTGTGATAGATCCAAGAGGGTTCTTGGCCTAAGTCAAAGTACATACATTGATAAGATACTAAATAGATTCAGTATGGAACAATCTAAGAGGGAATTGTTTCCAGTGTCACATGGCATTCATCTTTCTAGGAAAATGTTTCCTTAGAAACATGAGGAAAGAAACATAATGATAAGGATTACATACGCATCATATATTGAGTTAGTCATGTAGTTTATTCTATGTACTAGTCTAGATGTCACCTATGCATTAATTATGGTGGGAAGATATCAAGTTGATCCAGATGACTTCTATTGGATGACAATAAAGACAATACTTAAGTATCTGAAGCGTGCTAAGGATATGTTCCTAGATTATGGAGGAGATGGGTAACTAGTCATCAGAGGATATGCATATGTGAGTTTCCAAACTAATCAAGATGAAATGAAATCACAAACGGGATACATATTCACTTTTAATGGAGGTGAAGTGAGATGGAAGAGCTCAAATCAAGCTATGGTTGTAGATTATACTATAGAGTTTGAGTATATTATAGCAATAAGGCATCTAAAGAGTCAGTATGGATGCACAAATTCATCCAAGATCTTAATGTGGTACCTATTAGTAAAGATCCAATCACAGTATGTTGTGAGAATATTACAGTGGTGTATCTCGTGAAAGATCCAAGGTGACATCGGTAGATGAAGCACATACTTCAGAAGTATCATCTCTTGAGGGGGGTTTCTTAGAGAGTTGAAGTTGTAGTAATCATTATTTCTTTAGAATACAATGTGGTGGACCCATTGACTAAATACTTGACTCAATAGAAACATGAATATCATGTTAGGTCTAGCAGATTGAAGGTCATAGGCGGTTGTCTCTAGTCCAAGTGGGAGTTTGTTGGAGTTGGTGTTCTAGGACCAACTGTTTTGTAATTTGATTACATGAATATTCAACGTATTGAATATTAATAAAACTTTTTATTACATATTTTTTGTTGTTATGTGTGACTCTAATGTAATAATGTCCTATATTATATGTCATATTGATAAGGTCATAACAATTCCCCTCTATGATGAGAACCTTGATGTGTTATGATGATATTCTCAAATAATTTTTTGTGGTTGGACAACATACTATGATGGGACACATGGTACATATAATTTCAGGTGTGAGTACTCATAAGAAGATGATACTTCTTCTCATGAAGTTCACACTTGGTAATCTCCAAGATGAGAGATTATGAGAACAGACCTGCCATTAGGAATTATGCATGTTTTGGTGTCATCATATATTCTTATCTATGATTATGTGTGATTATCCTTATAATTTAATATTTTTATTAATGCATGTTACAACTAAAATACTAAGATGTATTTCATAAACCATGAAAATAACAATTCATGGCGAAGTTGGATGCGTTGGGTGCGTCATGAGTGACATGTCATTAATGAATAAGTTGAGAAAGGATTTTTTTCCTTCCATATTTATAGAAGCTGATATCTCAAACCTTTGATTGGAATAGAACTATCACATTAAATTCCATGTCTATAGTCAATGTGTTTATTTTAGATAGTCAAAGAAATACATATCGATCATATAGGTTGGTGACATGGTTATGAAACCTACTTGATGTGATATTGTGAAAAAGGGATTATATTACACAGTGAGCATTTGTATTTGGTTTTTTACATTGTGACATTAAGTTCTTTCTCTTAGGTGCATTAACCCATTGATATATAGTAATCTTGGACTTTAGGCAAGCCCATCTAATGCCAATGAGAAAGAATCCTAGAGGGTCACACACTAAGCATTTTCATTGATCTTAATTAAATTCTATTTGAGTTTAATTAATGAAATAAATGTTATTCTTATATTCAAGGAATAATTTTATTCAAGTTATATTGATCGCATAAATTAAATAAATATTTATTCACCGCCATGTGAATAAAATATTTATTGTATTTATTGAATATTTTAATAAATATTTATTCACTAGATTGTGAATAAAATATTTATTCGGTTGTTCAATAAATGATATAGGAGTTCAAATGGACCAATACCGAGTCTGGTGACAAATATTAATTAACAAGACCATTATATAATATTTTTTATTATGCAAGTTGGCGTGATTCACAAAATAATAATAATATAATTATTATTATGTGGCATGAGGTTTATTAATGGTAATAAATGTTATTTAATGTCTGGTATATGATTAAATGAAATTTTAACTTAAATACTAACTCTATAAATAGACGGTTATGTCTATTGTGTAATGAATCCAAAAATTGAGAATAGAGAATTGTTGTGCACAAAAAATTCTCTATCAGATCCTCCTCTCTCCCTCTCAATAACAATAAGTGCAAGAGAGATTTCTTTAAGACCAAATAATGAGCGATCAAGAATGAATAGTGCAAGACATTTAACTCACCACACCAGCACCTAAAGATTGAGTGGTGTTTCTTGGAGATCATAGTAGCACATGTGGATCATCGCTAGAGGTATTATATCCTTGGATCCTCACAGTGCAACAAAGTTAATCCAAAAGGGTATTTTTTAATGATCAACATTTACTGATGAAGAAAGTTCCTAAGCCTAGGTATTTATTTCTTCAAATATTAAATAAACTATTTATAAATTTGACATGAAAGATCCTCGCTTTTGGTTTCGGACAATGATTATTAAAAGAAAATTTCATATATCATCCACATACTCATGCTTCCACTATACATGGAAGAAACATTTAGTACCTTATCAATATATTAACTTTGACTTATCCCAATCATCCTTTTAGATCTATCTCAGTGGATCTTGATTCATATAATGTAGGCTACTTCACTTAAGTCTTTCATGGAGAAGCATTCATTTAACCAAGTCTTAACTAATAGTAACACTTGTGATTTGTTTTCCATAATTAATATTCCATCAACATATAATACTATGAAAATGATGGTATTTAAATTAAACTTATTATAGACACACGACTCTCTTTCATTCCTGATGAAACCAAATTCTCTTATGGACTCATAAAAATGAACATTCCATGATCATGATGCATGATTCAATCCATAAATGGATTCCTACTAATTTCATACTTTATTAGTATTATTTTACTTGATAACCCCTTCAAATTTAGTCATATATAAATCTTCAACCAAATTACCATTTAGAAAATAAGTTTTAATAGCCATATCATAAATTTCATAATCATGGAAGGATGCTATTGTAATTAATATTCTAATAGATTTCAGTACCACAACTGGTGAGAAGGTTTATTCATAGTTAATTCCTTGAAATTTCTTGAAACCCTTTACAACTATATGTTCTTTATAGGTATTTACTTTACCATCCATGTCCATTTTTTCATGAATTCCCATTTACATCCAATAGGTTTTACATTAGCTGGAAGGTCTTCTAAAATCCACACCTGATTTTTGTAACATCCCACCCCTCCTCATTAGCTTGAGCCTAGGTGTAATTGTTACTTGTCCTTAAGAGATATCCCCAAGGTGTCAAAGGCTGATAATAAATTACAAGGTCTTCAATAAAATTGGGGAATTATTTTCTATTTTAAAAGTAAACAACCAAAACCCAACATACCATAACCAAAACCACTATATGATGCGTGATAAAAATGTTAAAAACCTCAAAGTAATACCATTTACCTCAAAACCAAACTATAATAAAGTACCACAATAGAAGACTATTAATATCAAAATACACAACAACAAAAAAACCATAAAAACTCAAAGACTCCAAAGTCACAAACATAGAAAATCCCAATATTCTCTAATATCCAACTCCAAATCCATGACCAAGTATCACAAATCACCACTAAAGAAGTGTGATGATTTACCTTTACTTGTATCTCGATAGAAAAAATCTACAAAATCACCAACATGACAAAGAAGGGGTGAGTAAAGGAACTGAGTAGATTTTCCCCAAATAAATTCCCTAGTCACACCACTAGGATAGAACATGTTGTCACATTTATATAAAACAATTTATATAAAATAATATAAAATATTTTATATCAAATCCAAAACATTTATAAGAAAAACAGTTTTCATACTAAAATAGTTTTCCAAACCAAAACCATTTCCAAGGAAATCAACCAAACAAACCTTTAAAACCATTTCTCAAATTCCATTTTGTAATAACCTAATCCGTTTTACACATCCACACATGAATGCTTAGGTGACAGTTCCACACTCATGAATAGTATATCATCGATCTACCAAGTTTTCACAAGGTAACCAATATCTCATGTGCCATTACACCTTTGGCACTGAGCACCAAGCCGTATTTTAACCAGGCCCTGTATGCAATATGAACACATAGCACCAAGTATGCCCAAAACACATGCCAATACAATTATTCCACAACCATTTCAATAAAACAATGTTTTTATTGAAAACTATTCCATAAAAAACTTTTTCCATGAATCAAACCAAGCAATTATTTAAAAAAAATTAAAATCATTTATCAAATCACTTTGCACAAAAATTTCACAATCTCATAAACCATCACTAGATAAGGTTTTCATCTCACATTTCACAGCAATTTCACAATCAATTTCAAGAAAAATGTTCAATTTGAAATAAACCCTTCAAGTTATAATAAAAGGAGTCAAGATTGAAGCCACCTACCTCATAAATTATGGTAGAAATGAAGAACAACACAAAATCTTTAACAAAACTGGGTTGAATCTCCAAAAACCCACCTTAAATCCCTTTCACTAACATTAACACAACCATATCTTGTCATGATTAGCACCAGGAATCATATATATATCCCCAACGGACTATATATAGGATTTTTAGAGAGTGAAAGAAATTATATCTAATAAAAACTACCACAAACAAATACTTACCAAGGGAATCAGGCTTTAATGCACTAAGAAAGCCTTTAGATCGCTTCTGGTTTAAAGGGGAGTCATAGCCTTTGGGTGGAACAAAAACTAACTTAGGGGTAAAATAGGGGAAATAAGATGATTAGAGGTGAAAATGGGTGAGATTCACTTTTTTAGGATCTCACTTTTAAATCGTGTATAGTTAGTCACATAGTTAGGCAAATTGTGCGATAATCATGCCCCAACCCCTGCCTCAAGAAGCACCTCGCACAATTGGCCCACATGGTTAGACAAACCATGTGTCAACTCTGAAAATTCTCTTTGTCCTACTTTTCACGGTTACACATGGGTGGCCTCATAGTTTGGACAAACTGTGTGCATTAACTGTGCTCCTAACCAGATCCCCTTATCTCACTATGCACAGTTTCTTATAGGATTTTCATGGTTTCTACTAACCGTGCTCAAATTGTGAACCTTTAGAAAATCCCCAAAAACATTCCAAAAGTTCTTAAAAACCTCCCATACTTCACCCAAACACTTTATATACTTATAAATCATGAAGAAAGGGTTACTTACCTTGAAACTTATGGTACTTAATTCTATCCACCATTGGCCTTTACATCCCTAGAAAGTAGAAAACCATAGTTGTTACGAAAAAGTTTGAGTCATTTCTCAACCATTTCTTTATCATCTTCCCAAGTTTCTTCTTGGATATGGCCATATTGTCACAAAACTCACACTAACCTGATGCTTTTAACATGAAATACTTTCTCTTACCTATCCAAAATCTACACTGGAATGTGCACCAATGAAGCATATGTATCTAGGTTAATATGATCCCATTGAATCACATGGTCAGGATCAGGATGATACTTCTTCAACTAAGATACATGAAACACATTATGCACCGAACTGAACCATGGTGGTAAAGCTAACCTATATTCCACCTCACTAATCTATTCTAGTATCTTAAAAGGGTATATGTATCTAGGATGTAACTTTTCTTTATTCCTAAAACGATGATGCCTAATCCTTGGAGAGATTTTCAAGAACACGTGATCACACACCTTAAATGAAAATGATTATAAATGATGATATGTATGTGATTTTTGACAACTCTGAGTCATCTCCATTTTCTTCCTGATCAACTATATCTTATTTGTTGTCTCCTGGACATGGATTGACCCAAACAGTTAAGTATCGCCTATTTCCACCCAACAAAGTGAAGAATTTCAAGGATGCCCATACAATGCTTCAAAAGGATCCATATGTATTGAGGCCTGATAATTATTGTTATATGAGAACTCCACTAACATTATGTGATCCTCCCATGAGCCACCAAAATCTATTACAAAATCCCACAACATGTCTTCTAACATTTGTATCGTCCTTTCAGATTGTCCGTCCATTTGGGGATAATACATCGTACTCATGTTCAACTGAGTCCCAAAGTATTTCTATAAGGATTTCTAGAAATGAGACGTAAACCTTGGATCTCTATCTGACACTATCGAAACTAGTAATCCATGCCTCTTTATAAATTCTTAGATATATATTTTTATCAATTCATCCACCATATGATATTCATGAATAGGGATGAAATGAGATGAATTTTTGATATGATCCACTATCACCCATATGGAATCATGTTTCCGAACCATTCTTGGGAGACCAATTACAAAATCCATGGATATCTATTCCCATTTCCATACAGGGATAGATAAAGACTTCAACATACCTATTTGTTGTTGATGTTCTTCCTTAACATACAGACATGTTAAGCATCTTGAAAAAAACTCATCCATCTTCCTTTTTCATACCGACCCACCAAAATTGTTCTTTCAACACCTTATGCATCTTTTTTATTCTAGGATAAAAAACCCATATCAAATGGTGGTAATCATGAAGAAGTTTTTTTTTTTGACAAGCCATAGGTACGACCATCCAATTTCAAAACCACAACACTGAACTCTCATCCATCTTCCATCCCTCAATGGTCTCCCCACCATTGAGTTTTGACCTCATAGTAACACATTATGAATTGGACATATTCTACTTCTTAATTTTCCCAACCAAATCAGGAATGAACAAAACTAGAAAAAAAATTACAACTTCACCTCAATATTTACATTCCAAGTGCATGTCGTCTATGATCGACATCAACTACCACTGATCTAAAGCCTCTTTTTCCAACTAATCATAGGAATTTCTGCTTAATGCATCTGCCACTATATTGCCTTTACCCGGAGTATACATCAAGTAAAATTAAAACATTTGGATATACTCTATCCATTTTCTTTGTCTTAGGTTCAAATACCTTTATTAGAAAATATGTTTCAAAATCTTATGATCCGTAAACACTATAAATTTCTCACCAAAGAGGTAATGACGTAAAGTTTTCAAATCATGGACTATGGTAGCTAACTCCAAGTCATTTTTTGGGTAGTTATTCTCATGTAGCCATAAATATATTGATCTATAAGAAATAACATGATCTCCTTGCATGAGAACATATCTCAACCCATATCCTAAAGCATCACAATACACCATGTACCCTTGTCCTAATTTCAGCAAGATCAATATTGGAACTGATGTAAGGTGAACTTTTAGCTCTTGAAAAAATTTATAACATTCATCGTTCCATTATAATGAAACATTATTCCTTATTAAAGCTGTAATAGGTGATTATAGTCATAAAAATTCATGAATAAATCATCATTAATAACTATCCAATCCAAGTAAACTACTTATCTCGAAGAAATTATTTGGTGGTTTCCAAGAGATAACAACCTCTAACTTTTTGGGATCTATAAAAACACCTCTTTCAAAGATTAAATGGCCAAGAAAATGTAACTCTTGTATCAAAAAATCACATTTTGATAATTTGTAATAAAAATGATGATTTATAAAGATTGCCAACACTATTTTTAAGTTTTGTTCATGCTTAGACCTTGTCCTTGAATACACCAATATGTCATCCACAAACACCACCACAAAATAATCTAGATATTGCTAAAATATATTATTCATTAATTCCATAAATACTCATGGTTCATTTGTAAGACTGAAAGGCGTAATTAAATACTAATAATGGTCATATCTACTTCTGAATGCTATTTTTGGAATATCCTCCTTCCAAACCCGCAATTGGTGATATCCTGATCATAATTAAATTTTAGATAACCATTGAGCTCCCCTAAATTGATCAAATAGATCATAAATGCATAGAATTGGATACCGATTATTTATTGTAACTTGGTTAAACTTATGATAATCAACGCACAAGAGAAGAGTTTGATACACTTTTTGACAAAAAAATACCAGTGTTGCCCACAAAGATGTCCTAGGCCAAATGAACCCTTTGCTTTCCAGCTCTTCCAACTAGACTTTTAGTTCCCTTAATTCTGTTGGTTACATCTAGTAACATGGAATAGAAATAGTATTGGTACATAGTATAAGATCAATCATAAACTCAACTTCTCTTATGGGTAAAAACCCAAAGAAATTTTCAGGAAAACATCTAAAAATTGATCAAAACCCATAGGAAAATTGTTATCTTCAATATCTTCCATCGATGCCAAATTCAATGCTACCAACTAGTATGAGATTGTTCTAACTTCTGGTTCCAACAAGCCCATTGCACTTGACTTTACATTCTGGTATCCTTTAAATAGATGCCTGATTCCATCATTAGTAGTGAAATTAACCATTCATGTATAACAGTCTATGTGATATTTTAACATTATCAACCAATCCATACCTAGGATTATGTTATAGACATCCATTTCAAGCACAGATAAATCCAATATCAACTCAAATTCATCAACCATTATAGAACATGCTCTACATATAAAGGATCTACATTCTCTTTGACCAAGAGAAGTTAGAATTTTTAAAATATAAGTAATCATCTCAACATGTAAACCCAACAAATTAACATCACGAGAAGAAATAAAGGAATGGGATGTGCCTGTATCAAACAAATCTTTCATAAGGGTAGAATTTAAAAGAATCTCACCTCGCACTATCAATGGTCCAGATTGATCATCCATAATAACTTACTCAGCTCCATATAATTTCTTAATCACTACACTTTTTTCCTTATTTCCTTATTGAGATTTCCCTTGCTGAGGAGTCATGGTATTCCTAGAATCACCATGGCTAGATCTATTTTGTTGATGAGAGGTATTATACTTCCCTCACCCTGTCGAAGCATATGATGTTTGTGACACATGATACATGTCCCAAAAAATTTACCTTGCAACACTATAATAATAGCACTGAAGATGCCCCATCTGATTGCAATTGTAACATGCTCTTGGTGGTTTCATATAATCTCGCTTGATGTGATTTAGTGAACTACACTAAAAACATCTTGGCTTACTTTTGGGTCAAGGAGGAAGATTTTCTAATCTTATGGTCTAATTCTGTGGTGTCCCACCACTCTGTAAGTAGGTGTCCCTCTTCCTCTTTCTCATAGTGTTTGAGTTCTCACATGTTCTTGTGAAGACAACCACACTTCCTCCATTTAGATTTATTGCAGTAAAATATATTGAAAAAAGATTATTTAGTTATAGTCATGAATCAATGGTTTGAAAATATTTAATGATGCTTCAAACTAACTGTTGATTCACCTATGGCTTAGGTGAAACCACATTCTTAGTGGCCTCTTCCGGTTGGTTTTTACGACGTATATCAGGTGTCATTTTCCATAAACACAAAAAAATCCATAAGTCTCACTCTCTAGAAACTAAAGGCTTAACAGTTTCAAATTATACCACATCACAAATATCACAACAAGGATTTCCAAAATTCAATATTTTCCCCATTCAACCATTTTTCAAAATTCAATCATGTTTTTGAAAATCAAACCAGTTTAAAAATACCACATCATGAAATTTTTAAAATATCTCATTTGAAAAAAAAATCAATACTTTTAAAAAATCAACATCTTTTCACCCAAAACCATAAATCATTACTCAAAAATTAAATATGCACTCCTAGTGGGAAGTCATTTCTATAATGCATGTCATGATCATCTCATTTTATAAACTCATGACAATGAGATCGCAAATCTTATATGTGTCTCCAAAATACTTATGTACCCAACTCATTGTAAACTTGAATTTCAACATAAAAATGTTATCTACATCTTTTTTATGCTCTAAATTTCAAGTCCTGACAATCATACTCCTCTCTACTATCCCAACATAAGAAATAGATCTAAATGAATTTCAACTCCAAGATTGACACAACTGATAACCAAGTATCAAAAAAACTAATATTACCTATAAGTTAAGAACCGAACAAGCTGATACCACTCGTAACATTCCTCCCCTTATCATTGGATTGATTTGAGGTGGAATTTTTACTTGGCCTTAAGAGACATCCCCAAGGCTCCAAAAGCTAATAATAAATGTCAATGGTTTCAATACAATTAGAGGATTGTTTTACCTTTTTAAAGTAAACAACCACAACCCAACATACCATAACCAAAACCACAATATTATGCATGATAACAATATAAAACAACTCAAATTAATACCATTTACCTCAAAACCAAACTACAATAGAGTACCATAGTGGAAGACTACTAGCATCAAAATACATAGTAGAAGACAAAACCATAAAAACTAAAAGACTCTAAAGACACAAACATAGAAACTCCAAACATTCTCCAATATCAAACTCCAAATCCATGCCCAAGTATCAAGAAACACCACTAAAGAAGTGTGATTTTTTACCTCTACCTATATCCTGATAGACAAAATCTATAAAAGCATCAACGTGCCAAAGTAGAGGTGAGTAAAAAAACTCATTATGTTTTCTTCAAACGACTTCCCTACTCACGCCACTAGGATAGAAATGTTATAACATTTATATAAAAAATATATATAAAATAATAGAAAATATTTTATATCAAATTCAACCCATTTATAAGAAAAATAGTTTTTATACCAAAATAAATTTCCAAACCAAAACCATTTCCAAGAAAATCAACCAAACAAACCTTTAAAACCATTTCTCAAATTCCATTTTGGCATAAACCAATCCATTTCACACATCCACACATGCATTCCTAGGTGAAAATTCTATACTCATGAATGGTCTCTCGTTGATCTACCAATTCATCATAAGGTAACCAATATTCCATGTACCATTACACCTTTGGCACCGGGCACCAAGTCATACTTCAACCAGGACCCATATGCAATATGAAAACACACCAGTAAGTATTCCCAAAACCAATGACAATAAAATTATGCCATAAACATTTCAATAAAACAATATTATTATTTAAAACCTTTACAAAAAACCTTTTTCCATTAATTAGACCAATCAAATAATTAAAAAAACATTTTAAAATCATTTATCAAATCACTTTGCACAAAAAATTCACAATTTCACAGACCATCACTAAAGAAGGTTTTAATCTCACATTTCACAACAATTTCACAATAAATCTCAATAAAAATGATAAATTTGAAATCAATCCTTCAAGTTCTAATGAGAGGAGTCGAGATTGAAGCCACCTACCATGAAAATTATGGTGGAAACGAAGAATGATATGAAATGTTCAACAAAACTAGGTTGAATCTCCAAAAACTCACCTTATATCTCTTTCCATAACATCAAAAAAACCATATCTCATCATTATTATCATAAATCATCATATATCTATCCCCAAAATACTAGATATAGTATTTTGAGTGAGGTAAGTAAAGCAGATCTAAGAAAAACTACCACAAATGAATACTTACCAAGGGAATCAGGCTTCAACACACCAAGAAAGCCTTCAGATCACTTATGGTTCAAAGTGGGGAGACTCCACAGCCTTTGGGAGGAATAGAAACCAAATTATGGACTAAAATATGAAAAAAGATATTCTTATAGGTGAAAATGAGTGAGATCCACTTTTTTAGGATCTCACTTTTAAATTATGATGGTTAGTCACACGGTTAGGAAAACCATGTGCTAATTGTGCGCTAGCCCCTACCTCAAGAACCACCTTGCATGGTTGGCATGAACTGTTATAAAAACCATGCACCAACCATACAAATGCTCTTTATCCCACTTTTCATGGTTAAACCTAGGTGGATACATGGTTTATTCAAACCATACGCCTTAACTATGCGCCTACCTAGATCCCCTTGTCTCAATGTGCACAGTTTCCTGTAGGATTTGCATGATTTCTACTAACTATTCTCAATCTATGCACCTTCATAAAATCCTCAAAAACATTCCAAAAGTTCTCCAAAACCTCTCAAAATTCACCCAAACTCTTTATATACTTACAAAGCATAAATAAAGGGTTACTTGATTGAAACCAGGGGTGATGTAATTTTGGTATATGGACTCCATTTCATAATTCATGGCTTATTTACATTTAGCAGCATCACTTACATATATTGTCTCCTTGTAGGTAAGAGGTTCATTATTCTCTAGGAGTAATGTGTCACCTGGATCAGTGATAAGAAAAATATATATCTCTGGTTCTCTAACCTCTCTAGTAGACCTATGTAGTACTTGTGTCTCAGTAATATCTTCATCTTACACTATCTCTTGTGAAGTTTGTTCACGTACCAACTCTTGTGCATTTGAAGCATCAACTTCCATGAATTTGATTTTACCCTATTATTTTTAATGGAAATCCGTTCCCTTTCTAGAAATATTTCATGTATCATTGAAAAAACTTTTCTATATGAAGGGTTATATAGTTAATATCCTTTTTTTTCTTTAGGATATTCTATAAAATGAACTTCATGATTCGGGATTCTAGCTTGTCATGTGGTATTGAATTAAAAAATGACTCACATCACCATACATTTATATGAGATAGAGTGGGTTTTTTCCTACACCATAACTCATATAGAATATTATCTTCTTCCTTAATTGGTACTCAGTTCAATGTATAAGTTTTTGACTACAGTGCATATCCCCAAAAGGATAATGTTAGAGTTTCATGAATCATCATCGATCTTACCATGTCTATCAATGTATGATTCATCCTTTCACTAACACCATTCAGTTGAGGTGTATAAGGATGATTGAGTTGGGAAACTAACTCTCACACCTTCAAATTATCGATGAAATATTGTTTTATATATTCTATATTGCGGTCTGAGCAGTGCTTCTTAATTTTTTTACCAAGCTCATTCTCTACTTCATTTTGGTATTCCTTACACATTTGAAAGGAATGTGACTTATATTATTGCACCTCACTTTTTTTTAAATGATCATGAACACCTATTATCAATCTAACTATTTAATTTCATTATATTTTATTATTTATATTTGAACATTAAGTTAGGTTGTCAATATATCAAATAAAGGCATAAAAAGAAGTGTGGAAGGATGACTTGAAGACCCACAATGGCCAGCACCAATGGTTGGTCAGAGTAGAGCCACCAGCTAGCCAGTGGTATGAAATATAGAACCAGGCTAGTACCAAGATCATAAACTACTCGATGGAGGAGCATCGACCAATCAGAGGATACTGAAGAAGTGATGCAACTTTATCATCTCTATTGGCCAACCGATGGTCCCAGTGGCTAGCCAGTAGGATCGTATGACTATCCAGTAGATCTGATCTATAAATTCAATTTCGACTATTAAAGGTGGACCCCACCACCTTAACTCAACTTCCAATGGAAATAATGACTCATTTACACCCTAAAGACCACCAAGGGAGGTTTGAAGCCCATAAATAGACTCCTAAAAGGCTTGTAAATGAACAATCGACTTTGATTGATCACCGAATTCCATTTTTTCAACATCTTTCCTTCTCTTGAGAATAATCTTGCAATTCATTTTTGTACTCTTCTTCTCCATTTTTTCTTATTTTTCTCTCTTGATATCTCATTTTATTCTTATAATCCTTTTGATAGACTAGAGATTTAATTATAAATGGTTTGCCTCTAAGAAAACCTTCTCATAATCTTCTTCTTCTTCTCTTGGATGCTCACTACCACTAAAATGGGGGATTTGGGTTTCTTTCTAAAACCATATAAAAATAAGTTACTCTTATTTGTATTGGGTTTATTTCTAAAACTAATTAAAAACAAAGTATATTCCATATCATGTGTCTTGTCTACCTCTAAATCAAAATATATTTCTTCTTAAGTTTTTTAATTACTGTTAAAGTCAAGGGATTAATTTAAAATCTCTTAAACTATTTAGGTGGGAGATTCAGGGACTCATCTTGAGTTATTATAAAAATACTTTATCAAATTTTTTTGACTTTAATTTTTTACTTTCCATTAAACTTACTATTTTAATTCATATATATTATTCTTTCTTTTCTTATCTCTTAATTTCATAACTATATCACTTTATTTAATTTTATTTTTTTAAAAGGAAATTCACCCCCCCCCCTCTTTTTATCTTACTCTAACCAACATATACCCCATTAAGTAGATATATTCATGTCTATTATAGTTATCAGTAAAAGTTATGATGTAATAAAATCCATCCCTTTAATGGGATTGGACCACATATATTAGTATGAATCAATTTAAATAGTTCTATATCCCTTTATCCTTTCCCACTTAAAGGTGATTTGGTCATTTTACCGCGTAAATAAGTGTGACATACATCCAAGGGTTTTAAATAAATAGAGTCTAGATACCCTTTTGAGGTAATTTTTTAAAAAAACTTTTCATTTACATGACCTAACCTAAAGTGTCATAATAGGGTGGGATATGATTCATTCTCATTGGTTTCTTCATTGATGTCCAAAACATGGTTTTCAAGTTCAAGTATATACAATTCATTTTGAAGATGTTTCATACCATAACATATTTTATCCTTATAAAAGTGAAAAAATTTATTTTAAAACTTGAAATAAAAACCCATAGTTTCTAATCATGACACTGAGATTATGTTTTTGGTAATGGAAGGTACATAATAACAATTATTTAATATAAGAACCAAACCACTAGTCAAAGTGAGATGGTAATTTCCAACAGTTAATGATGCTAGTCTTGAATCATTTTCTACTTTGAGATCCATCCCATACTTTGAGATCTTATTGAATATACTTGGTTCCTTTATTTGAATAAAATATGTGATATACATGTTGTATCCAATACTGGTCTTATAAAAATAGATAGATTGCATTGAATAAAAAATATACCTAAAACAGAAGCATCACCTTGATTATTTTTTCCAATGATGTAATGATTATTCTAGTGGTTTTTCTTGACACATTCAAAGAAGGATTCCTCCTATTCATTGTACTACCTTTTAATCTTTGTCTTCTTGTAGGAGTGGTGAATCATTGAATTTGTCTTCAGCTTAGCCTTTTATGCCTTTGACTTTCCCTTCCTCCTTTTATTCACCATAAAGACTAAAGAGTTGTATTCTTCATATCCATATCATCTTAGAAAACTAAATCCAATAGATCTTTGAGTGGATTTTTCATGTCATTTATATTATAATTAATAATAAAATTCAAGAAGATTGGAATTAAAGATTCAAAAGTGAGATTGGTCTCTAGATCATGGTTCAACTTGAACCCAAGGGACTCAAGTCTCTAAATGTACCCAATCATCTTGAGTACATGAGTTCTTGTCTGATTCCATTCTGATAGCCTATACCTATATAGTTTGTTGGATATCTCATATATTTTTATCAGACTCTCTCTTGATATATCTCTTAGAGATGAGACAACATTTTAAATAAATCTCCATCCACATGTATTTTTTATAGTTCAACATACATTGATGAGAACATTCTGCATTGTATATCCATCACATCATATAAATTCTTCTTATACTTGTGTTTATCTACCTTGATTTCTCCTATGGGGTCTCAATAGGAAGTTCATATTCCAACACATAGATATTCCTCTCTTGGTGTGGTACTATGTGAAAGCACTTATACAACTCCTGGAATTTATCATTGGACATGATATTCACTTTATCGAGTATTTATCGCATTGATATTGAACTGATGGTGGTGTTTTCCATTTTATCTATAACAAATAAATTTATCAGATAAGTACTTTATATTGATTATCGATAGACATTAACGATTAATTAATCATTAAATGTCTCCCATTATTTTATCAAAACTTAGTATCCATCAATTACTAGATTTGGAATACTAATTTTCTTGAGTATTCTTATGGTAGGGGTCCTTGAAACCTCTCCTAATAGTCTAAGCTATGTCTATGCCAATACTTAGAGAGTTTCAAGGTGGTATTTTTATTGGACAAACACATTGGCTCATGGATCCTTGAACTGTTGAGTAATTCCCAACTTCTAGAAATTATAACCTTTATTTAATCAACACTTTGCCTCCAAATTTACAAAAAAATATAGCTATGAATACTTATTTGTTTCTGAATTTAGTTAATTTAACCCACCATTCTCATAAGAACTCCCCAGTAGTATGAGTCACTCTCAACTAGGGTTGATGAGCACCACATGTATACATTTTTGTCCAAATTTAAGCAATGAAAGGTTCTATGAATCAATATATCATTGATCTATTTTAATTATTCACTCTAAATGTAATATTTTTTTCTATTTAACATGATTTCATTATGTGATCGCACTCATATCTCGACCATGTATAATAGAAAAACATCCACCACATATTATCTAATTTTATCTATACATGATTGTTGATTATTCTAAGTAATCACATAAGCATAACACATTTAGAAAATAATAATAAATCGTGAATAAATAAATAAAGTGAATTGATTAATCATGAGTGCTTACTAATGGTTGATCCATTGAGCGAAAATGGATCAATTGAGACCCTATGGGTATATAACTGAGTCACAACTGACTCACATCACAATGGTTATCCTTGTATCATGTTTATGTCTTGTCTAGTACTTCACCTAATATCGATATGAACTTTATATTTAATCATCCTCATAATTATACATAAATACTCACATAAATATGAGGTAAACCAGGTAATGCGAAATATAGATAAATAACTTTTATCATGGACATAGAGACCCTTATACATATAATGTGAGAGCTATAATGGAAAAACCATATTATAAATTAATTAATTATTACATATATCCCATGAAATGAAATTATTAAATTAATAAATAAAATAATAGAAAAACATAGGCTGGTCTCTCCATGACCAGTTGAAATGTGATATATTTGCAGTATAAAATTAAATTTGTAGTTGATTTTCCCAAGGGAATTGAGTATGAATTAGAACAATTATTTTAATTTTAATTAATAATTTATAACTCACATAGTATGATAATATATTTAATACATTCCAAATAATTTTTAAAATATTTTTGTAATTTTTGGTATTATTTTTGGGCTCTTGGGCTTTAAAAATAACCCATGAGGGATATTCGGGTCACAGGGTGACCCAGATAGGATAAACAGTTCATGCAAAGCCTGACCCAACCTGCTTTGGGTCAGGCTAACCTAGATTCCAATGAGGTCACTAATATAAACATTCCCCATGGTTGGGTTTCATGCATAGGGAGGTGGTAGCTCAAGGAGTCACCACTTACACTAAAAAAAATTATAATAATTTTCACCGCCCTTTGGGCGGTGCTCTCTATTTCATTCCCCCATGGGGAATGGAATGCCTGGTTAGTGTCGTAACTTTTTTTCTTTTAATATCCTATTTATTTATCTAATTACCCCCTCCCCCAAACCTATTTCATCCCTAATAATCTTGGAGAGCCTCTTAAGGATAATTTGACCCTTCAAACCTTGTTTCCTCATGGATCGAAGTGTTGTTTAATGATTTGAATCTCTCAATAAGTTTATTCTAGATCTTTTGATGTTTTATCTTTCACTCGTTCTTATTCTTATATTAGGGATGTGGATTCATGGGTTTTTGTTGGTTTTTTGTTTTGATTTTAGGATTTTGTTTATAGGATCCTTCCATGATCAGTTACATCCCTTAGTCTCCCTCTTTTCATGGACCCCTTATTGGGTTTTAATGTTACTGTGAATTGTGGTGGGTGGTTTTGTGAGGAGATTTGTCACGACCCCCTCCCCACAAGGTGTACCCCACCTAGGCCAAAAATGTGAGAATGGAGATAATGACACATGAGTCCTACCTCCAGTAGTCCTCGGGTTGGCGACTAGCACTGAGGGTATAGTAAACACACAAATAAAAGGCATTACCCTCTAAGAGAACACATGAAAAAGAGAGAGATAAGATAGACACTAACCAACTCCAACTCAAATTGAAATATAAAAGAAATCCCAAGTACACATATGTAATTTCATTAAAAACTACTACAACTATAAGGGAAAACTATAAGTACCAAAGTAAAGTAAAAACAGCAGCGACCACGAAGCCTAAACAGCTCCAGCAACTCCAAGCTAGTAGTAACCAGCCTAATCTCTAGCCTACTCCAAGTGACCAGAAAAAAAATTTATATGTACATAGGGTGAGTATAATAGTATACTTAGTAGGATCCTCCTCAAAACCTCTTGTTCAAAAGTAAATAAATCATGCTAAAGCACAGGTAACAACAAGAGAAACTAACTCGTCACCTAAACAGGTATACCAAGTTCTCAGCCTCACCATGGATACTCTCACAAAGTATCACATAAAAGATTATATAATATAATAAATAATATCAAGGGTACCCCACTACCACTTCCCCACTGTTTTGTCGCTTTTCCCCAACGTCACACTTCCTAATCCATCTCTCTACAAAAAGGCTTTCCCGCAGACACCTAGGCTAAGCACCACAACATGAAACTCGTGCAGCACAACCACCACATCCACACAACCAAAGTAACCAGGTAGTTTCCAGTAGCCACTATAGCTCTCACAATGTGTATCATACGTTGGGTATTATACCTCAATTCATTACAGCCCATACACCAGGTAAGGATCCTCAAGCCATCACAGTCTATACAAGTTACACTTATAGTAGTCCATAAGAAACTATATCTGGAATATATGTGCATGAATAACCATAAGACATTATATCCCTCTACACAAATATATGGGGAAAAATAACCTTTGTGAATAATAGCACAAGTAACTACCAAGAGAAGAGAGTGGGGCCAAAGGGGGTAGGCATTCATCCATCCTCCCACCAAAATGTTGTAAAAAACACCCCCCCTAGGGATCAGAATCCCTAGTGTGTCAGTTTCCCTAACTGATGGGGTGTATTAGCATATCAAAACACAAAAAGTAAAAAATATGCTATAGCTCACAACTGCACTATAGGAATAATCTAGTATTGTACTCAATTTCAGCTAACGTCTCTTGGACTCCCGACTGACACTTCTAATACTATGTATCCTATAAGCACACAACCAATTAAAGAGCTTTATTACATTACTTCATTTCCTTTTTATCAGTTTCACTTTACATTAATTAATTCTTTAAACATTAATTAACCATTAATAATTCCACATTATATTTCATTAGCATCACACCCAAATTCCATTGTTTTTTTAAATTGTAACCTCAACAATGTGTTCCAGCAAGCTCTAACCCCATAGGTTAACATCATTTATTCAATAATTTATTAACATCATTATTATTTTCCCATATTTCCAAGCATTCTAGAAAAAAATTATAAGCTACTAAACACAAGGGGGTTTAACCTGGTGAGTAGATAAACTACCCGTCATAGCAAGAGCATAGATTCATCCTCCCTCGAGAAGATAAACACGGAAAGTACGTGACATACCATGTGTGTATTCTCCCATTTTGGAAGGAGGGTAAGAAAGATCAGTTTCCTTGAGAAATGGGGAAAGTAAATCTGATAAACAACCAACAAGATTCAGCAAGCATCCAATATTCATATCTAACCCGTTTCATCATCTCTGGTGTCCTCCCCAACACCCACATGCATAAACCGATGCATCTCGCCACTCTAGGCATCAACTGTTGCCACAACCAAAGGGTCTCCATGCCCCCACATATCACAACAACCATCCAACCTCATATCACAACACAAGCAGTAGGAAAAAAACATCATATCAACTAGGCTCTTAGCCCTTAAACAAGGCATCCAGCCTTCAAACATAATGAGCTCTCAAGGCTCCAAAGCATAAGGCACTCATCCTTACAAGCAAGAGGGTAACTTAGAACCCTACCAGGTATTATCTTTTTATCAGACAGTTGATTATTTAATCCATCTGGAATTAACCAATTTATTATTCATAGGTTCTAATGATGGGAAACCTAAATAGTAAGCAATCACAAATAATTAAACATGTTTACTAAATCAATTTGATTAAAATTAAATTACAACAACATCAACAATATTCATGTACATGACTCTTTATCTTTGAAAAATAATTTACAATTAATCACAGTTTAAAATCTTTACCAATTTCCATCAATAATTAAAAGATAAACAAAGCATGCATAGATATCACACTATCTAGAAAAATAAGAGGCAATAACAGATGATCAATATCAATTTATTTATCTAGTTCAAATATTTATTATGTCAATTCCATTGTGATACAGTGGGATAAAACATGATAACTCTACAATTGCACATAAAATAATAGATAATAAATGAATCCCCTACCTCAAAAGGTTATTAATGTTCTTTACACGAGAATGATCCACGCAACCGATCACGATCGCCTCCCCCGTGACAACTGCATCCACCTGAGGATGTAGCGGTATGACCGCACCAACTAAAACCCAAGAAAACTCAATTAGGAACATGGAGATCACATACCATAACATGTTAAGGAGAAACAGGAGAATAAGGATTGAAGAAAATATAATAACGAAGGTAGATCATACCTTCTATCAATGACAAATCGATACTTACTGCTTGCACCAAAACAGGGGGTGCGCATGCATTAGGAAGAAACTTCAAGGGGAAACAATCCAAGGATTAAGGTTTGATTACACTACTCCTATGGGAATAAGAAAAGGTTCAATTGTATCACACCAGGGAACAAGAAGGTAGAACAAGAGAGGAAGATATCTCTTCCTTTTATAAGATTTATGGAGCAGCGATTTAAGATACACTGGATTTTCCATTAAAGGCAGGTTGCATTAAACCACGCGGTTTGACCAAGTAAAGGTATCCAGAGCCTTTGTAAAAATTAATATAGGAGTTATAGTATTTGAATAGACCTTAAATCCCTTAAAACAAGGCCTTGAATGCATTTTACATCAAAGAAAACATCAAAGGGGTGAAAATGAAGGAAGATGGAAAAACTGCAAACCTACCGATGCTGGAAACACTATACACCTACCGATGTTGGAAACAATGTACACCTATCGATGAGAGAAACACTATTCATAGAATGACTCACCGATACTGATGGAACTATTCACAAAATGACTCACTGATGGCACTATTCACATCGGTCTCACCGATGCACTGTTCACATCAGTCTCACCGATGTATTATTCACATCGGTCTCACTGATGGATTGTTCACATCGGTCTCACTAATGCACTGTTCACATCGGTCTCATTGATGACACTGTTCAAATCGGTCTCACTGATGACACTGTTCACATCGGTCTCACTGATGACACTGTTCACATCGGTCTCACCGATGACACTATTTACATCAGTATCACTGATGACACTGTTCACATCTGTCTCACCGATGCCACTGTTCACATCGATCTCACTGATGCAACTGTTCACATCGATCTCACCAATGAAATTGTTTACATCGGTCTCACCGATGGCACATTTCACATTTTTCTCATCGAGAACACTATTCACATCAGTCACTTTGATGCACTATTCACATCGGTATCATCAACGACACTGTTCACATCAGTCCCACTGATGACACTGTTCACATCGGTCTCACCGATGAAACTGTTCACATCTGTCTCACTGATGACATTGTTCTCAAAACTAGAAACACTATTCATAGAACTAAAGATTAAGAAAATTTTTGGAGATAAGTTTTTGGGACCAAGTTGGATGGAGAAGTGGATTATTGTCTTTTGTTGTCAAAAATGGGATAAATCAATTAACTTTATAAAATCCTTAATAAATCAGATGATTATTTTCTAATTTGTATTTTATGAATATCATAAGTTTGGATAACTTGTGATGCAAGCATTATGAATGAAAGGGGTGAAAAGTTAATGCCAATCATATTCAGTTTTGGTTGGAAATAATGATATTGCTGGAAGACGGGGAAGTTGTAATACTTTCTCTTGAAAATCTGATGATGCTAAATGTGTTTGATCAATAACTATATATCATGGTAGATATGATTCATGATGAAAACAGTTGTTTTTTGAATAATTCAAATGACATTGAAGCAGCATTGGTGTTCTTGTCGAAGCATATTTTAAGGTGGCATCGTTTTCCAGTGTTTGCCAAAAAATCTGGGCTGAAAATCAGGAGATAGAGAAATGTGATTTTGGTAAAGAATGATGTGCGCACATTTGAATATGGCTTGGTATATTGCACACAAGGCATGATTCAAGGTCAGAACATCAAAAGATGGCAAATACATGAAGTGCTCAAAAGATTCAAGAAGTGCGCGCAAAGGCATGAAGTGCGTGAAAGATTCAAGAAGTGCGCGAAAGATGAGGTTGGTGTGAAATAAACTTACACATCCAATGTGACATCAAATGGGGTTTTGTGTGATGTGTTAGGATCTTGCGTGACACGTCAGGGTTTTTGTGCTCAGGGGTCAGCGATGCCTATAAATAAGAGGTGACCCCTCTCATTTGAGAAGCTCAACACTTAGAGGAATTATGAGCTCTAAAGTGAGGAATAATTTTGTGAAAAGGGAGTTGCATGAAAGAATTAGAGTTTCATGTAGTAAGGAGAAGTTGTGTGCAAGAAGAGATTTGCACGCAAGATTGAAGTTGTGTGCAAGAGGTGTTTTCACGAAAAATGTCAAATCTTGCATGTGAGGCATAAAAGTTGCATGAAAGACACATAAAAGGGTGTGCAAAAGATTTGGGTTTAGCACAAGAAGTTTGTTGTGTGAAAGGTAGTTCTTACCAACTTCTAGGTAGGAAAGAGAATAATTATTTTAAAATGTCAAACTATGAAATCTAATTAAAAAGCACTAAAACTTTGCTTTTTCCCTATTTGTGCTAAGAGGATGTACACACGCTTGAGGATTGTTTCCCAAGTGCTACACGAGTGTAAGGGTATATCATGCTCGTTGTATTCCACATCAAAGGATTGTTTTCTAGTTGATTTTGTGGTACTTGATTATTTTTGTACCATACCAAGGATGTAGCTACTCTTGTTGAGTAGTGAACCATGTAAATCTTGTGTTCCTATGGTTGTGCACGTTCAGTAGGGAAATAAATCTTTAATAGGAGGTGAAGTTTATTTCAAAAATAAATAAAACATAAAAGAAAAAATATATCACTGATTCACCCCCTCCCCCTCTCAGTCATACTTGGATCCTGATTGGGTGACTTCATAAGTCACCTTGACCTCCCAGAACACCTAAGACACTATATTTCAGCAAAGGAATGGACCAGAGAGGTCCAGGCCATTACATCAAATACCTCTCAAAACATTCTCATCCTCAAGAATTCAAAACCAACCTAAAAGGAAACAGAAAAGGGGTCCAAACAACCACCCATAGAGATACATCTCAAAAGAGAGAAATCCACAAGAATCAGCAAAATAAATCCATCTCATAAACATGAAAGGTTTACAACCACAAAGAAAACATTGTTACATGAAAAGAGTTAAACATCAAAAAACTCTGGGTATTGAGCACGCGTTTGTTACTCACATTCCCAGGTACTCTCCTCCATGACATTGTGTCTCCACAAGACACGAACCAAGGGGATAAAACACTCACACAACACCTTCTCTTTGCGGTCTTGGATCTCCACAGGCTACTCTACGAAGGTTGCATCATCATCAACATCGATCTCTCTCCAATCAATTATGTGAGAGTCATCATGAAGTTAATGAAGGAGCTATGATACATGAAAAACATTGTGTATTTGGCTCATCTATGGGGGAAGTGCTACTTGATATGCCACAGATCCAACATGATCCAACACCTCAAAAGTCCCAACAAACCAGGAAGACAACTTACTACCATGACCAAACCTTCGCTACCCACGATGGGGAGTCACCTTCAGAAACATGTGATCCCCAAAATAAAACTCCAAAGGTCTTCTAATTTAATCGGAATATGATTTTTGATGATCATGTGTTGTCTTCATCCTCTCACGAATCACCTGAACTATCTCCATCGTATTCTACACTATTTTCGGTCTGAGAATTGCTGACTCTCCGACCCTAGTCCAGCACAATGGAGAATGGAAAGGTCGGATATACAAGGCTTTAAACGACACCATAACAATTATGGGGTGAAAACTATTATTGTAAGAAAACTTCACTAAGGGTAAGTTACTCATCCACGAACCTCCAAAATCCAAGACACAAGAGTGCAAAATGTCTTCAAGAGTTTGGATGGTCCGCTCTATCTAACCATCCATATGTGGATGAAAAGCAGTGCTAAGGCATAGTTGAGAACCAAAAGCATGCTGGAGACCTCTCCACACCCTAAAGGTAAAATGAGGATCTTGATCAGAAATGATTGACCTCGGGACTCCGTGGAGTCTCACCACCTCCTCCAGAAGTAATCCATGATAGCCTGCACCGAATAAAACCAATCCATGCTAAGGATGACATCATATGGTTGTATCTGTAAACATAGGAAATATCTCCAAGAGCAGTGTTTCCACAGCACTAGCTCACAGTCTCTACATACTTCAAACAAGTCAGCTCGACCTCCAAATGGTGTAGTCAATGCCAAGGGCACTAGAAGCCTCTCTACTTCAAGTCCCAAAGCATGGACAAGGGCAGGTGATATGAAGGAGTGTGTCGCTCCTGAATCAAATAAGGCATACACCCAAGTAGAAAACAAGCAGAGGGTACCTCGAACGACATCTGGATTGCCAAGAATTGGCAACGCTAAAGCATGAAGCTGACCAAGAACTCCTCCATGACCTATCTGACCCTAATTGTCATGACCCGTACCCTGGGGCCCATGCCGTGACTACCCCAAGACCACCTTCCATAGGCTAGGGGCTGGTGACTAGCACCAGAAAGGAATATCCCAAAAAGGGAAGTCATTGCCTTTAAACCTGTATACATCCATGTATTGAGTCAATAAGGTTTTCCTTATGACTTTTCCATTCCTTCTTGTTTTGAAAATCACAAACACCTTATTCTTAAGAAAATCTATATTTTACTTATATAAGGAAAATTTCCTTCCCAAAGGAATTTAACCCTACCATATTTTCATTACTCGTATCAATATTTTTCCTAAGTATAAAAATTGGATTCATACCTAAAACCTTATAATCATATAATACTTAGATATGAATCATTCTATTTTAGGATCTGAATTCTGGATACAAACTCTAATGAAGTTCCATTCTGAATTCTGGATTCGAACTCTAATGAAGTTCCATTCTGAATTCTGGATACAAACTCTAATGAAGTTCCATCCTTAATTTTGGATACGAACTCTAATGAATTTCCATTCCGAATTATGGATACGAACTCTAATGAAGTTCCATTCCAAATTCTGGATACGAACTCTAATGAAGTTCCATTCCGAATTCTGGATACGAACTCTAATGAAGTTCCATTCCGAATTGTGGATACAAACTCTAATAAATTTCCACTCTAAATTCCGGATAAGAACTCTCATAAAGTTACACTCCAAATTATGGATACAAACTCTCACAAAGTTCAACTCTAAATTATGGATACGAACTTTAATGATTTCGACTCCGAACTTCTATGAGTTCGACTCCGAACTCTTTATAGTTCAACTCCAAACTTCTACTAGTTCGACTATGAACTCTCTAAGTTCAGATTCCAAATTCTAGTGAAACTAGACTCTGAATTTCCTTAGAAATTTAGACTCCATATTTCTACAGAATTCAGGTTCCGAATTCCTACAAAACAGAATCTGAATATCTCTTTATTATGGACTCTGAATTCTATTTTGGTTAGACTCCGAACTTTTATTTTCTTACATTCCGAACTTCAGTTTTTCTTATGATTACACTCATTTCATTACAAAATGATGTCATGCTTTCAGTTATTTACTAACTGTTGGTTGAGTGACACATGTACAGGTCCCTCCGAAATTCAAGGAGAAATATGACCGTTGGAGGAGGGAGCCGACCGTTAGAGATTTGCCTATAAATAGGAGCTCATTTGAACGAGCTCAAAACAACTTTGACACATTTTTGAGATCTTTGCTTACATGCTGTTGAAATGATTTCTAGATAGAGAGGCTCTTATCAAATCTCAAAGCTTCATGCAGAAAGTTTGAACAGCTTGTTCAAACTTTGCCTTGTGCAAACTTGCTTTGTGTGACACTGATTGTTGTTGATTACAATCGAGGGATTCCAGGGATAGGAAGATAGAGGTTCCAAAACCTTGAAGTTGAGGGATTCCTTGCTGAGGAAGACAGAGGTTCCGACTACCTGATAGTTGAGGGCTTGCGGGGATAGCAAGACATACTCCGATCTTCGTATCGAGGGCTTACCCTGGTGTGGGTAAGATAGGCTTGCTTGAAAGTATAAATCAAGGGACTTTTATCCAAGGTTGTTGGATACCCTTCTCTTTGGGTTAAAAGAGTTATTGTTTATTACTTGTAGTTTTACTACTTTTTTTCTGCTGTATTTTGTATTGCTAAGGAAAGTATAAATTTCTTATACTTCCTTACTTGTACTCTGATATAGTTATATTCTATACGCTTTAAGGTAGAATATTAATCCTTGTAACTTTTGTCAAGTCCCATTTTCGTAATCACTATTCCAAAATCTAACAAGTCTTTAGTACTCTTAGAGGTCTTGTGAATTATCTTGTTTAACTTTGTTAAACATAACCATTCTAAAAATTCCCTTAAGGAATTTTAAAAGGTACAATTCACCCCCCTCTTGTATCTGAGAATCTCATACTTATTTCAATCCTACATTTGGTATCACAGAGTATATCATACTCAGAGTCATACCATCCTAACAATTGGTATCAGAGGAGGTGAACTCATACCATGTACCAATCTAACACTTGGTAATAGAGATTTAGTTCTATCTGAATTAATCTCACGATTAGATTCAGAAGTTTTATCTTCTCCCTTATATTTCTCAGAATTTATTATTTGGATTAATATTTCCGGATTAATATTTTTCGGAATCATAGTTTGGATTCACTTTTTGCTTAGAGATACAATTTTTCTTGCTTAGAATTTTTTCTTTGTTTACAAACTTATACTTCTAACAAGTTTGTGCGTCAAAGTTTTTCTTAAGGATGGCAGGTTTAAATGTTGGAACTATCGACAACTTAAATCCTACCAGACCACCTATTTTTGATGGTAATGATTATGAATATTAGAGAGATCGTATGAAGACTTTCATTATCAACACTGGGGTAGATAATTTTTTTATGCTTACCAGAGGATATAAAATTCCTGATAAGGAAGTAAGTGATTTTACTAATCAAGAAAAGCATGAATACCAACTCAACTATAAGGTACGCAATACTTTACTTTGTTTAATGAATAGGAACATATATAGCCAAATTTCTTCTTGTGAAACAACTAACTTTATATGGAAGAAACTTGAAGTTACTCATTTTGGTACATATAAAGTGATTGAGACAAGAAGAGCTATGCTTAGAGCTAAGTATCATGGTTTCAATTTTCCTTATGGTGAACCCATATGCAAAGTACAACAGAGATTCATAACTATTGTGAATAGATTACAATCTATGAGAGAGAAAGGTTTGGATGATGAATCACTTGTTGACAGGATTATAGATATTATGCCCAATGAGTGGGAATCAAAGAGAACTATTATTGATGAGAATAGAAAGGTTACTCAAATTTATCTTGATGAGCTATTTGGAACTCTTCTTCAACATGAGACAAGAATGAAGAGAGATGCTGACAACATAAAGAAGAAGAATGAGAATGGTAGTGTTTCTTTTACTACTACTTCAAATCACATGAAAGCTAAGTGAAAGTGCGGCCGATTGTCGCCTATCGACCGTTCAAGGTTCCGGTGCTCTGCTAATGTGTATAGCAGCACTCGGGTCGAATCCTCGGCAATGATACTTTGTAGTAGTCGTTTGTTTTTAGTTGATTGTATTTTGATTAGGGGGGTTTGTTTGCAGAGCTTAATTGAAATGATTTATGGATGATGTTTGATTTACCAAATTGATAAATATTGGGGTGATTTCATCATTAGGTTAGTTAAGCTTGTGATATCCTCAAGCTTTGCTTTATATTGCATTTAAATTAACACCCATGTCACAAGATGATGTTGATTAGAATTCTTAAGTGTTAAGGCTTTAAACCAAGACTTAACTTAACTTAAGGTTATAATCTCAATCAGATCTTATTTATGGTTGTGTATTTATGGTTCCAATAATCCATGGAAACCACATGTTAAACAAAACAAGTCATTAATCCATGACATGTTAAGTCCAACATACACAATGTTAATTCAAAGAATATTCATCGAGCAGAAGCTCTCAATCACTTAACATACCTAAATTATAATTCACCCCAATGAGAGATTTACTCAGCCATTTGGGTGATTAATAATCTGGTAATATATGTTTATGGTGATGAATTATAAAGAGAAGAAAAAGAAAGGGACAAGATAAGAGTAGTGTGCCGAACACACACACGAAATAATTTAAGAATCAAAAATGGAATTTCGATTGAATGAGGAAGCTTAAGAAGGGAAGGGGATTGAACTGAATTTAAACTATTTTAAGAACATTAATATTAAAATACAGAAGGTGGAAGAGAATAAGAGATATTGAAGAAGTAACTTGCATTAAAACAGAATTACAAAGAAAGAGAATTACAAGATTACAAAAATGAAGAACACAAAAGTAAGTGAAAAGAAAGAGAGGAGGAAAGATCTCTCAAGTGAAAACTTGAGTATGGCAGGTCCTCCCAAGCCTTTGGCAAAGCTTTGGTCGTGCCAATGTGATCTCCTCTCTTCTGAAATGCCAACCCCTCTCAAGGAGAGAAGGGGAGAGTATTTATAGCCCAAGGAGTGGACTGTTTGCATTCCCAATCTGTCCCTCCACTTGCATCGCCAATTTGTCAATTCAGACAGCCAAATATTCAAATATATTCTTCTTCAAAGTTGTAGGCAATAATGTTGGCCGACTACTATCAAAATTTGGAGTCATTTGGACGTAAGGATAAAAAGTTATGGCCGGTTGAATAAACAAACTTAAACTGTCCATTTCAATCCAGTATTTTTGAAGTCCATAATGTGAAAGGGTTTTTGAATATTAATATGCCTTCAAATCCGAATGGTTTCTTCAACAAAGTCGGCTGCCTACATCCCCTCTTTCACACTGCAAAATCTCAGATCGCTTGGATGATTACATCAGGAGATATGTCATGCATACTATACTGATTTTCATTCTCGGCCAGAATGGTGGGCTGGACTTCAAAGATTCATTTGGGCCCCTTGTACTTGGATTTGGGCCATGAAATTTTTATCCAAGATGAAATGTAGTGTCCCCCGAATTATGGTGGAGATTTAAGGTTTTTGAACTTCTATATTGAGCCCAGTAAATCAATCTTCATGAATAGTCCAGTTTCTTCACAGATTCTTTGGTCTTGTTTGTGAGGACAATATGACCCTTCAAATGGCAGAATTGGATCATGGTTCCTTCTAATGAAATGTTGTATATTGAAAGGAGAATCCTAAAAAACAAGAACCACACAATTTGGATCAGTATAGTGATAGTTATAATTAAAACATTAAACTGACTCAATTTGACTACTTCTAAAAATGCTCAAATATTATACTTAATATTAAAACATTAATATTTCACACAAATTATGCACATTTCATATAAAATAAGTAAAGGGGGAATATAATAAGTCATGAAAATATTAATAACATCAACTCCCCCACACTTAGATTTGCGCGTGTCCTCATGTGCAACAAATATAAAAACATGACAAAATCATTTTCACTCACCAACAAATATAAAAATTTTGTTTTCTCCAATCAGGGGAGGTTTAGACTATTTCACTCATCCATATTGAATTCCATCACAAATTTGGTTCACAATAATGCATCAGAAACAATTCATTTTTTCATGTTCAAGGTTTGAATTAGAAAATATAGGCACTCAAAACTTACTCCTCTCAAGATGATAAAAATGTATTTTAGGAGGTTCACTCATTCACCAACAAAAAGTGAAAATCAAGAGTTTGTAAGAGCTCTCAGCTTCCATTCCCAAATATAATGTGTACAAGAATCAAGAGGTCTTTTAAGGGGTTTTTCAGTGGCTATGGGATGGTAGGTATATAATGTCCAAAGGAAAAGAGGGGTTAAAAACACCAACATGGAAAAATCAATGCACATTTTTTTTTAAATTTGATTTGAAAGGAAATAGAAACACATATTTACAAGGGCATGAATGTGGGATGAATGAAAAGTGAGGGAGATAGAAAATGGAATAGGGTGAGATGATGGAATATGTACAACATGGAAGACTTCCAATAATGACACAATACAAAATGATTCAAGTGTTCTTTTTTTTTCTTTCTTTTTTTGCTCTTTTTTTTCGAAAGTTGTGCTTGAAACAAGTCTCACAGTCATCTCCCAACCCATGTTTGATCTTCTCATGGAACTAATTTTAGTAGTTATAACACGATCAAAGGTTGATGATGAATGATTTTTGACCCACCCAAGACACAACCCATTCCTTTTTTTTCATCATTTTTTTAATATAATTTTTTTTCTTTTTTTTTTGAACACTTTTAAATGACTTTTGTACAAATGACAATTACACATATACACCCCAAAGCTCACAGAATTACAACCTCTCCCCCACACTTGAATGGATGCTTGCCCTCAAGCATATGATGACACATTGGAAATCAATGAAAGTACGCCCAAAAATGAAGTCCATTCCCCCCACACTTAAATTTCAATAAATTGTACAATGAAAATCCATGAAGATGTTGGGTGGGACAAGGTATTAGGCTTGTAATGTGGCTATCAAAAGAAAGGTTTTCATAGGCTCAAAGGGGATTTCAAAAGTAGGATCAATGTAAGGGTAACGGGAGGCTATTTGGCTATTCTGATTCTCATGTGGCTTAGAAAATGCCTCTATCATATTAATGCACACAAAAGATGGAAATTCAGCTCGAAGGTCCACAAACTCAAGACTCACAATCAGTGGTGAAGACACACAATGAAAAAGATGGCCATAGATGACCTTGGCATGAAGGCTAATGTTATTCCTCACGGTAGGGGAGAATCATTTTCCACCAAAAATTGTTCATTCAAAATGTTTGTTATTGACACAAAATTGTTTACCCAAGTTTGAGATAAAAATTCAATATATTTGAGTTTAAAACAAGCCTTTTGACTCCCCAAAATGGTTGGACAAAATTTCAAAACTAGATGGTGAGTAAGCATGACTCTTTTTTTGTAATTTTTAAGTAATTGTGTTTTTTGTTTTTTTTTAGTTTTTAAGGTTTTTTTTTTAAAATACACACCCACGCAAGAAAGATAAAAAGAAAGGGTTTGATGAATAAAGTGGTAACAAAATGAAAGAGAGAGGAAGAAGAAGAAAGAGGTAGAGAGAGGAAGAGATAGAGAGAGAGTTAAAGGGAAAGAGGTGCCCCCTGGTTTGGATTTGGTGGGTCGCCATTTCCATCTAGTGGTGGGTCAATGGAAGTCGATGTGGAACCTGAAGTGAATGGCCTCTCATGGTGATGCTTTAACCGGTGTCCATTTACCGTGAATGTTCTTTTTGAAGAAGGGTCTTCGACTTGCACTGCACCAAATGGGTAAACATTAGTAATAATAAAAGGTCCATCCCAACGAGAATTGAGCTTACCTGGGTGAAGTCGAAATCGAGAATTGAAGAGCATTACCTTTTCACCTTCATGAAATACCTTTCGAAGAATGTACTTGTCATGTAGTGACTTTGCCTTTTCTTTGTAGAGAATGGAGTTCTCATACGAATCGAGTCGAAGCTCCTCCAATTCAGTCAACTGCAACAATCTTTCTTCACCAGATTTTTCACAATCAAAATTACATGTTTTGACAGCCCAAAATGACTTATGTTGGATTTCAACTGGTAAATGACAGGCTTTACCAAAGACTAGCCTAAATGGAGACATCCCAATGGGTGTCTTATAGGCTGTTCGATAGGCCCAAAGTGCTTCACCAAGTCTATCGGACCAGTCTTTTCTTGTGGGCTTAACAATTCTTTCAAGCACTCTTTTCACTTCTCTATTAGAAAGTTCAGCCATTCCATTTGTTTGAGGGTGATATGCAGTGGATGTTTTATGTACAACCCCATTCTTTTTCAAAAGTGACTCCATGGTTCTATTACAGAAATGAGTTCCTAAGTCACTTATCAAAGCACTTGGTGTTCCGAATAGATGGAAGATATGGGTTTTGAGGAACTCACTCACAGTTTGAGCATCGTCTTTCCTAGTGGGTTTGGCCTCGACCCACCTAGAAACATAGTCGACAGCAAGGAGAATGTAGGATAATCCATTGGAAGGGGGAAAAGGTCCCATGAAATCGATGCCCCAAACATCAAAAAGCTCACAGAAGATTAATGGCTTTTGAGGCATTTCGTTTCTTTTAGAAATTGTGCCAAACTTTTGGCAAGTGGGACATGATTGACAGAACTCGTGTGAGTCCTTGAAGAGTGAAGGCCAAAAGAATCCAGAATCTAGGACCTTTCGAGAAGTCCTTTGTGGTCCAAAGTGGCCACCTCCAGGCATTGAGTGGCAGAATTCCAAGATGGAGGATTGTTTAGTTTCATCAACACATCTCCTAATTACCATGTCAGCCCCAGTTTTCCAAAGTTTATTATCTTCCCAAAAATAATTCTTTGAATCACTTTTCATCTTTTCTTTTTGTTCTTTTGAAAAATATTCAGGGAAAACACCAGAAACCAAGTAATTGACAATTGGGGCATACCATGGTAACTTTGGAGTGAGAGATGAGAGGTGTTCAGTTGGAAATTCAGGATCAATTATTTCAGAATGAGAAGAATTAGAAAGTCTACTCAGGTGGTCAGCCACAGGGTTTTCTTTTCCAGGTTTATCTTTTATCACAAGGTCAAACTCTTGGAGCATTAAAATCCATCTTATTAGCCTTGGTTTGGAATCACTTTTCTTAAGTAAGAACTTTAATGCTGAGTGGTCCGTGAAGATGATGATTTTGGCACCTAAGAGATAGGGCCGGAATTTATCCAAGGCAAAAACCACAGCTAAAAGTTCTTTTTCAGTCACAGTGTAGTGTGATTGAGTTTCATCCAATGTTTTTGAGGCATAAAAGATGACATGAGGAATGTTTTCTCTTCTTTGACCAAGAACAGCCCCAATGGCCCTATCAGAAGCATCACACATCAATTCAAATGGTAAGGACCAATCTGGGGGTTGGATTATTGGAGCAGATGTGAGAGCAGATTTTAGTTCAATGAAGGCTCTCTTGCAAGCCTCATCAAAATTGAATGTGACATAATTTTGAAGTAAACGAGTGAGTGGGAGGGAAATCTTGCTGAAGTTCTGAATGAATCGCCGATAGAAACCGGCATGACCAAGGAAGGACCGAATGTATCGAACTGATTTGGGTTCAGGAAGTGATTGGATCACCTCAATTTTGGCTGGATCAACTTGGATACCCTCTTGAGAAATTATGTGCCCTAGAACAATCCCATTTGAAACCATGAAGTGACATTTTTCAAAATTCAGCACAAGGTTGCACTTGACACACTTTTGAAGGACCAAAGAGAGTGAATGTAAGCAAGATTCAAATGACTCGCCATAAATGGTAAAGTCATCCATGAAGACCTCCATGAAATTCTCAATGAATTCAGAAAAGATACTCATCATACACCGCTGGAATGTTGCAGGAGCATTACAAAGTCCAAAAGGCATTCGCCTATAGGCATAGGTTCCAAAGGGGCAAGTGAATGTGGTCTTTTATTGGTCTTGAGGTGCGATTGGAATTTGGAAGTAGCCGGTGTAACCATCAAGAAAGCAATAGTGTGACTTTACGGCCAATCTCTCAAGCATTTGGTCAAGGAAAGGAAGTGGGTAGTGATCTTTTCGTGTTTCAGCATTCAATTTGCGATAATCGATGCACACACGCCATTTGTTTTTCACTCGAGTTGTGACCACTTCTCCATGTTCATTTGTGACAACTGTTATCCCGCCCTTCTTAGGAACGACTTGAATTGGACTAACCCATTCACTATCAGAAATTGGGTAGATAATACCAGCTTGAAGAAGCTTGGTAATCTCTTCCCTAACTACCTCAAGTATGAGTGGATTGAGTCTTCTTTGAGGTTGCCTAATTGGTTTGGATGATTCCTCTAGATGGATGTGATGCATGCAAAGGGCAGGGTTGATTCCTGGAATGTCCTCTAGGGTCCAACCTAAGGCATTTTTGTTTTCCTCTAACACTTGAACAAGTTGGGACTCCTCAGTTTCAGAAAGTGAAGCAGAGATAATGACAGGGTAGGAGGGATCATGGAAAAGGAATGCATACTTGAGGTGTGAAGGAAGTGGTTTTAGATCAGTTTCAGCCTTGATTGGAGATCTAGACAAGTTAGGAGTAGGAGAAGGGATTCTAGATGGGTTTGGATCATTTTCCTCAACACTGTCCAAGGTGGAGCAGTAGAGATCAGAGTTGATGTGGGATTCAAGAGATTTTTCAAGTTCCTCTAGATTGATGGAGTCTATGAATGAGAGGTCCACATCAACTTCACCATTTATGACTTTGTTAATCATGGTGCAGATTTCACAAGATCCTTTATCATTAGAACATGAAGAACATGGTGGATTGGGGTTCGATTGAATCTTAGAAGTGTCCTCAAAAGCATGGATTGAGAATGCAGAGTGATCCTCAGATGGGTATCGCATGGCTTGGAAAATGTTGAACTTGACCAGTTGGTCACCGAATTCCATGGATAAGATGCCTGAGTGGACATCAATCTTGGTTCTCACAGTCATGAGGAATGGTCTTCCTAGAATTAGGGGAGATCGAGAAGAGGTCGTCTCACCTTCCATGTCAAGGACATAGAAATCAGCTGGGAAGATAAGATCATTGACCCGAACAAGAACATCCTCAATTATCCCCTCAGGACTGGCAGTGCTTCAATTGGCTAATTGAATGACAATACCCGTTGGGTGCAAGGGACCTAGACCAAGGTTGGAGAAAATGGATTTGGGCATGACATTAATTGAGGCTCCTAGGTCTATGAGTGCATCATCAAAGTTGGAACTCCCTATTTGACATGGAACCGTGAAGGTCCCTGGATCTTTGCACTTCATGGGAATGGACTGTCGAGTTGAAACATTTTCAATGTTCCTAAGTTGCCTCTTATGGGTGCACAATTCCTTAAGAAACTTGGCATACTTAGGGATTTGTTTGATGACATCTAAGAGGGGGATGTTCACTTCAACACGTCTAAACATGTCAAGCATTTCAGGATCAGGTTCAAAGGACTTCTTAGGCTTGGAGATGGCTTGAGGAAAAGGAATTGGGTTCCTAAGTGGAATGGAAGAAGGTGAAGGAGTGGATTCAAGTTCCTTTTCCAGCTTTTTGTTCTTTTCATTTTCTAGATCAACATCGAAAGGGGGTTTTGAGGATTTATCTTGAGGCATAGCAAGTTTCTTTCCTGATCTAAGTGCAATTGCACTTACATTACCCTTGGGGTTGGGTAATGGTTGAGCTGGGAGTTGGGATGAATTGGATGGTTGTTGCTGGCTAAGGTGGGATGCAAGTTGACCTATTTGGGTTTCAATGTTTTTTAGGCTAGAACGGGTGAAGGAAGCAAGATCCTCTACAGCACTTTCCCATGGTTGTTTAGAAGAAGAGGCATGTCCCAAATTGGGTTGGCCTTGATTTTGGTTCTTGGGAAAGTGATTGTATTGGGTGGGGAATTGGGAAGGCTCGTTAGGATAGTGGAATCCAGGAGGAGGATTGTTCCTTTGAGGTTGAGGAACAAAAGGATAAGGTTGATGGAAGTTACCACCACCTTGACCATATTGGAATTGGTTTGGGTTTTGAGGAGGGAATTGAGGAGGATGAGAAATGGGATTACCATACCTCTGAGGTGGGTTAAAGGTAGAAGAGAAGGGCTCAGAGTGGGGTTGGTTGAAGTTTCTAACAAACTGACCTGATTGTTGAGGGTTGAAGTTTCGCTGAGCATATGCCGCATTGAGCTCCATTGGACTAGATGAATCAGATGGATCATCTTGAAGTTGTGGACATGTGTCAGTCGGATGAGATGGAGAGTTGCAGATTCCACAATTCTTGATAGGTCCAGGGAATAGTGACTGTGGAGAATATGAGGTTGGGGCTTTGGTAGCCACCGCTAGTTGACGCACAAGACCTGTAAGTTCACTCATCCACTCAGTCATCTTGTTGGGCTCTATGGATTGATTCTCTTGGGCTTGTTTCACTTGAGCATGTGCTCGAGTATGGAATTGCTGCGTGTTAGCAGCCATGTTGCTTATGAGTTCTCTTGCAGCTGCAGGAGTTTTATCAACAAGAGCACCGCCACTTGCGGCATCAATGAGAGTTCGCTCCATAGCCAATAATCCCTCATAGAAATATTGGATCAGGAGTTGGTCAGGGATTTGATGGTGTGGACAAGTTGCCACAAGCTTTTTGAACCTCTCCCAATACTCATGGAGTGATTCATTAGGGAATTGACGGATTCCGCTTATTTCCTTTCGGATAGAAGCTGTTCGGGAAGCGGGAAAGAACTTCTCAAGGAAAAGTCTCTTCATGTCAACCCATGAGTTTATGGAACCAGGTGGGAGGTAGTAGAGCCAAGACTTGGCAGAATCTGCTAGGGAAAAGGGGAAAGCTCTAAGCTTGATTTGTTCTTCAGAAACCCCTTGAGGTTTCATGGTTGAGCAGACCACTTGGAACTCTTTGAGGTGAAGATGAGGATCCTCACCGGCTAGCCCGTGAAAATGAGGTAGAAGATGAATCAAACCCGATTTGAGTTCGAAGTCAGCTTCAATGTTTGGATATTGAATACCAAGAGGTTGGTAATTCATATCAGGGGCAGCGAGTTCTTTTAGGGTTTGTTCCCTAGGATTGGCCATTTCAATTTCAATTGGTTGGATGAGGACTGGTTCTTGAATTATTTGAGTATCTCTTATGTTCCTCCTAAGATGGCGAAGTGTTCGCTCAATTTCAGGGTCAAACAAATCCGAGGGATTGTTTGGAAGGCTACGGGGCATTCAGAGAGATTTTGGAAGAAAGAGGAAGACAAGTTTTTCTTTGTATTTTTTCAGTTTATGATTTTTAAGAGGAAGACGGGTTTTTCTTTGTGTTTTTTTTTCAATTTTTTTTAAACTTTTGTATTTTTTTTGGGTTTTTTTTTACAATAACCAGAAACTAATGACTACTTAAAGCACCATCCCCGGCAACGGCGCCATTTTAAAGTGCGGCCGATTGTCGCCTATCGACCGTTCAAGGTTCCGGTGCTCTGCTAATGTGTATAGCAGCACTCGGGTCGAATCCTCGGCGATGATACTTTGTAGTAGTCGTTTGTTTTTAGTTGATTGTATTTTGATTAGGGGGGTTTGTTTGCAGAGCTTAATTGAAATGATTTATGGATGATGTTTGATTTACCAAATTGATAAAGATTGGGGTGAGTTCATCATTAGGTTAGTTAAGCTTGTGATATCCTCGAGCTTTGCTTTATATTGCATTTAAATTAACACCCATGTCACAAGATGATGTTGATTAGAATTCTTAAGTGTTAAGGCTTTAAACCAAGACTTAACTTAACTTAAGGTTATAATCTCAATCATATATTATTTATGGTTGTGTATTTATGGTTCCAATAATCCATGGAAACCACATGTTAAACAAAACAAGTCATTAATCCATGACATGTTAAGTCCAACATACACAATGTTAATTCAAAGAATATTCATCGAGCAGAAGATCTCAATCACTTAACATACCTAAATTATAACTCACCTCAATGAGAGATTTACTCATCCATTTGGGTGATTAATAATCTGGTAATATATGTTTATGGTGATGAATTATAAAGAGAAGAAAAAGAAAGGGACAAGATAAGAGTAGTGTGCCGAACACACACACGAAATAATTTAAGAATCAAAAATGGAATTTCGATTGAATGAGGAAGCTTAAGAAGGGAAGGGAATTGAACTGAATTTAAACTATTTTAAGAACATTAATATTAAAATACAGAAGGTGGAAGAGAATAAGAGATATTGAAGAAGTAACTTGCATTAAAACAGAATTACAAAGAAAGAGAATTACAAGATTACAAAAATGAAGAACACAAAAGTAAGTGAAAAGAAAGAGAGGAGGAAAGATCTCTCAAGTGAAAACTTGAGTATGGCAGGTCCTCCCAAGCCTTTGGCAAAGCTTTGGTCGTGCCAATGTAATCTCCTCTCTTCTGAAATGCCAACCCCTCTCAAGGAGAGAAGGGGAGAGTATTTATAGCCCAAGGAGTGGACTGTTTGCATTCCCAATCTATCCCTCCACTTGCATCGCCAATTTGGAAATTTAGACAGCCTAATCTTCAAATATCTTCTTCTTCAAAGTTGTAGGCAATAATGTTTTCCGACTACTCTCAAAATTTGGAGTCATTTTGACGTAAGGATAAAAAGTTATGGCCGGTTGAATAAACAAACTTAAACTGTCCATTTCAATCCAGTATTTTTGAAGTCCATAATGTGAAAGGGTTTTTGAATATTAAGATGCCTTCAAATCCGAATGGTTTCTTCCACAAAGTCGGCCACCTACATCCCCTCTTTTAAACTGAAAAATCTCAGCTCGCTTGGATGATTACATCAGGAGATATGTCATGCATACTATACTGATTTTCATTCTCGGCCAGAATGGTGGGCTGGACTTCGAAGATTCATTTGGGCCCCTTGTACTTGGATTTGGGTCATGAAATTTTTATCCAAGATGAAATGTAGTGTCCCCCGAATTATGGTGGAGATTTAAGGTTTTTGAACTTCTATATTGAGCCCAGTAAATCAATCTTCATGAATAGTCCAGTTTCTTCACAGATTCTTTGGTCTTGTTTGTGAGGACAATATGACCCTTCAAATGGCAGAATTGGATCATGGTTCCTTCTAATGAAATGTTGTATATTGAAAGGAGAATCCTACAAAACAAGAACCACACAATTTGGATCAGTATAGTGATAGTTATAATTAAAACATTAAACTGACTCAATTTGACTACTTCTAAAAATGCTCAAATATTATACTTAATATTAAAACATTAATATTTCACACAAATTATGCACATTTCATATAAAATAAGTAAAGGGGGAATATAATAAGTCATGAAAATATTAATAACATCACTAAGACTCCTAAGATAGTTATTAGATCCAAGTCTATGAAGGTTATTAGCCAATCAGAATCTAGTGAGAGTGAAGTCTTAGAAAATGAGTTATCTAATCTTGCTCGAAGGATGAACAATATAGTTGGACAGAGAAATTTCCAATCCAAGTATAAGAAGAAGGAAAGGAAAGATAAGAAAGATTCAGAGGTCACATTCTATGAATGTAAGAGAGCTGGACACATAAGACCTGATTGCCCTATGCTCAAAATAAAATAAAGAAAAGAAATAAATTCTGAAAGGAACAGAAACAAGTATTACAAGTCCAAATCTAAGAAAGTTATGAAATCCAATGACACCTGGAGTGCCAGTGGTGGTGACTATTCAGATTATGAATCTTCTAGATAGAAGAATCTTGGTCTTATAGCCAAGCTACCTATTGATAATCATTGCTTTATGGCTAAGGTACACAATGATGAATCATTGACCAATGTTTATTTAAATGCTAATGATAGTAAATATTATAACTCTTCGGATGAATAATCTTCTTCGGATGAAGAAAATACTTTACCTACCTATGAAGAAGTTTCTAGGTTTGCTGAACTTCTTGAGATTGAGAATTCAAAACTCTTGAAAAAGCTTGATAAGGAAAACTCTAGGAATATTATTCTTACTAAGGAAATATCAGATCTTTCTAAAGATCTTAATAAGAAAAATGCTAATTTTGAAAGTATTTCAAAAAATCTTGAGGAAGTAAGTTCTGAAAGAAATAAACTTTCTAAAGAACTAGAAAATATAATTTATAAGAAAGATGTTTTTGAGCCTAGCTCTAGTTCAAATGCTTTTGAAAACAAGAACCTTGTTATAAAACTCAAATCCAAAATATTTTCCTTGAGGAAGTGTTTTTCAAACTTTACCCATGGTAAGGAAAATTTTGATAAAATGTATTCACAAATACAACCTTGAAGGAATACTTCTGGTTTTGGTTACACAAGTTATAAACCGATTTTCAGTAACAACTACTTTGTTCCTCAAAGTTCCCCATTTTGCACAAAGTGTCAATGTGGTGGTTACTGGGCGAAGAATTTTTCATTAAATAAAACCCAATATTTATGATTTCATAAGGCTTATTTTTCTAAGAAGATGTGGGTACCCAAAATTTTACTTTCTGAAATTTCTAGATCCAAGAAAGTCTGGATTCCAAAAACCTAACTTTTTCTTATTTTCAGGAAAATAGGGAAAGTACCAACAACAATACTTGGTACATGGATAGTGGATGTTCTTGGAATATGATTGGTAACAAAAGCTATTTTGAAAATATTATCAAGACGAAAGTAGGAAAAGTAACTTTCGGAGATAATTCTCAGGGAGAAATTATTGGTATAGGTAACATTATTCTTCTTGGAAAAACTTTGATTTCAAATGTTTTGTTTGTTAAAGGTCTTAAGCACAACCTCATCAGCATAAGTCAATTATGTGATGAAGGCTACCTTGTGAATTTTAGGAATGATAAGTGCTTAGTACACAATTCCAAGGAAGAATTTATTCTTTCTACCCATAGGCAAGAGAATGTTTACACACTAAACTTAGAAGACATTAGGATCCAAGACTTACCTTGCCTTAGTGCAATGGAAGATCATTCTTGGTTATGGCATAGAATGTTAGGACACTGTAACCTTAAGAACTTATGTAAACTTTATAAGAAAGGTTTAGTTAAGGATCTACTGGAGCTTAGATTTGATTCTTCAAAAGTCTGTGAACCTTGTCAATATGGAAAGCAACATAAATCAAGTTTTAAATCAATCGGTAAAGTCTCAACAACTGATGCATTACAGCTAGTTCATATGGATCTTTTTGGTCCAACACAAACTAGAATCATTGGGGGTAAGTACTATGTATTTTTTTTGTTGATGATTACACTATATTTACATGGGTCTATTTTCTAGCAAAGAAGTCTGAAGATTTTTCTTATTTCAAAAGTTTTAGAGCCCAAGTCAAAAATGAGAAAAAACTTCCATTGATAACTATTCATAGTGATCATGGAGGAGAATTTCAAAATTCTGATTTTAAAACTTTTTGTAGTAGAAAAGGTATTAATCGCAACTTCTCAGCACCCAGAACACCTCAACAAAATGGTGTTGTAGAAAGAAGAAATAGAATTCTTTAAGAGATAACTAGAACCATGTTGAGTGAGTATTCTTTTGCCAAACATTTTTGGGCTGAAGTTGTAAATACTGCTTGTTATACTATAAATCGAGTTTTGATTAGACTTTTTCTTAATAAAACTCCTTATGAGTTATGGAATGGTAGAAAACCTAGACTTTCCTACTTTAAGGTTTTTGGTTGCAAAGTATTCATTCTAAATACTAAAGATAATCTACACAAATTCGCACCAAAATCTGATGAAGGAATTTTCTTAGGCTACTCCACAACTTCTAAGGCTTATAAAGTTTTTAACAAAAACACTTGCACTGTTGAAAAGACAGTACATGTCAAATTTGATGAAACTGATCCTTTTATTTTCAAACAACCCCAACCTACATCCTCGGATGTGTTTTCAAAAACTGATTATCAGCCTTTGATAGAAAATTCTTCTGATAAGGAAAATGTTCAAGAAGATTCTTCTGAAACATTTACCCCAGAAGATTTCCTACCCTATGTTGATGAATAGGTTTTACAAAACCCAAACCAGTAGTTTCTAAATAATCATCCCAGTGATAGTATCATTGGTGATGTGAATCAACCCGTAAGGACTAGAAGTTCCTTAAGAAATGAAGTAGAGCATCTAGCATTCCTTTCCCAATTAGAACCAAAAAGCACTGATGAAGCTTTAAGTGATAATGATTGGATTAAAGCCATGAAATATGAACTAAATTAATTCTAAAGGAATAAAGTCTAGACCTTGGTTGAAAGATCTAAGGAAAATTATGTTATTGTAGTAAAATGGGTCTTCAGAAATAAGTGTGATGAAAATGGAATCATCGTAAGAAATAAAGCTAGATTGGTTGTTAAAGGCTATAATCAATAAGAAGGAATAGACTATGAAGAAACCTATGCTCCAGTAGCTAGACTTGAATCTATTCATATTTTACTTGCCTTCGCAGCATTATTCAATTTTAAACTTTTTCAAATGGATGTGAAATTTTCTTTCCTTAATGGTTATGTTCAAGAGGAAGTTTTTCTTGAAGAACCTCCTGGATTTGAAGATACAAAACATCCTGATCATGTTTTTAGACTTACCAAATCTTTGTATTGCCTTAAACAATCCCCATGAGCTTGGTATGATAGACTTACAGGATTTTTGCTTCAAAATAACTATGTTAAGGGAAATACATATCCAACCCTTTTTATAAAGAAAGATAAGAAAAATATTTTGATTGTTCAAATTTATATTGATGACATTATATTTGGTTCAACTCAGCAATCCTTAACTGATTCATTTTCAAATCTAATGAAATCTGAGTTTGAAATGAGTATGATGGGTGAGTTAACATTTTTTCTTGGTTTTCAAATTTCTCAAAAACCATAAGGAATCTACATATCCCAACATAAGTATATTAAATATCTTCTTAAAAAGTATGGATATGACAACACTAAGAGTATAAGTACTCCTATCGGTACCTCAAACACACTTGATATTGATGAAGCTGGGAAACTAGTAGATCAAACATATTTTAGAGGTATGCTAGGAAGTCTACTTTACTTGACAGCTAGTCGACTAGACTTGATGATTTAAATATGCTTATGTGCAAGATATCAATCCAATCCTAAGGAATCTCATTTAAAGGAAGTGAAAAGAAGTTTTTGCTACTTAAAGGGAACCATGGACTTAGGACTCTTTTATACTTCTGGAAATGATTTTGTTTTAAAAAGTTTTTTAGATGCTGAATTTGGTGGATGTGGAATGGATATAAAGAGTACATCCGGAACTTTTCATTTATTAGGAGATTCATTAGTTTCTTGGCCATGAAAGAAGCAACACTCAGTAGCACTCTCCACTGTTGAAGCTGAATATGTAGCATCTAGAAATTGTTGTGCTCAAGTGTTGTGGATGCAACACACACTCACAGATTCTGGATTGAGTTTTACTAAGACTCAAATTTTGTGTGATAACACAAGTGTCATTTCCCTTAGTAAAAATCCTGCACATCACTTTCGTACAAAACACATAGATATTAGGCATCACTTTCTTAGAGATCAGACACTAAAAAGAGATATCATTATTCAATTTATCAGAATGCAGGATCAACTTGCTGACATTTTCACAAAATCCTTATCCTCTGATAGATTTGATTACATTAAACATAAGTTAGGAATGATAACTGTGAGGTAATCTTCCTTCATTAACTTCTTGTTGAACCATTCTTCTTACAGTAATAAACTCCTTTTCATAGGGGGAGTACATTTGTTTGTGAGTTTTTCAAAAAAAATCATAATGAGCCCTTCAAATTTTTTCATAATGAAGTTTTAGTACTGGAAGTTTTCGTATTGGAAATTTTCGTAATGAAGTTTTTGTACTGAGAATTTTCGTACTGAGAATTTTCATAATGAGAATTTTCATAATGAGAATTTTCATAATGGGAATTTTCGTACTCATATTTTTCATAGTGATTTTTTCATAGTAAGTTTTTTATAATGAGTTTTTTGTAGTCAAATATTTTTCAAGAAGAATATTATCTATTACGAATAAACTTCCCAGACAATCCTAAAGGTATGTTTTCCTTACTCAAATTTTCATAATCATTTTTAGTTGCTGGTAGTTTCTTTTTCTTATAAAATTTCTAGGATTTGCTTCTTCTTAAATCCGAATGTTTTAAAACCTCAAAAGATCAGATTCAAGATTTCCTTGCGGGTATGTTTTTAACCATCAGATCAGATCAGAGATCTTTTCAACCGTTAGATTTCTTTTGGAAGTTCAAAGGTCAGCTCCATCGCCTATATAAAGGGCACCCTCTTTTTTGTCCCACATCGATCTCCAATCCCTCGCGTGTCGAAGCTCTTCATCAAATATTAAAGGTCGTTCCGAATATTTCAGTGCTCCTCCATTCTGAATGTCTGTAGAATCTACTTCCCAAGATATGTCTACCATAAAGCCAATTTCAAAATGGAAAGTGTACAGAGAAAGACAGGTCCATCCGAACTTTTACAAGTACGATTATATCATCTCTAAGAACATCAATCTGAATGGTTGGGAAGATGTATGTGTATCCAAGACAGGTGTTCAAGATGCGGTCTATCCGGATTTACTTATAGAGTTCTTTGAATCAGAAAGCTTCTATGAGGAAGAGGGAAGAGAAAAAATTTCTTTCAAGTCTTATGGGAAGAATTAAAAATTTACTTACACCAAGGAAGAAAGCTTGGTGGGCCTCACATATGATGGTGAAGCTGAATTTTTCTCACATAAACTTTCAGATATACAAGGCAGTTTTGTTGAGGTGAAGGCCTTGGAGTGTCTTGGGCTTTATGATGTAAAGACAGCCAAGATTGCTCATCTATCTTCTAATAATTGGATTCTTCAGTTGTGGGTACAAGGTTTCTTGGTTCTGAGAAAGGGTGATAAAGATACCCTGAAGAAAAGTGATATATATTTTTTAGACTTCTTGGTGAATCTAAGAAAAATCAATCTGATGAGGAATGTTCTTATGATGATCAAGAACATCAAGGAAGGAAATTTGAGAGCCCAAATCATCATGTACCCTACCTTACTATCAAAGCTGATAGTTTGGTGTCTAGATTCTTTCAAGATTGCATGTAAGTCTAAGGTTTGGAATTGCAAGGTTATGCTTGTAAGTGATGATACCTTGAAAAGGATGAATATGGCCTATTCCAAGGAAATAGGAGAGTTTTATAATTTTCTAGAGGAAGAGGCTGAAACCAATCCAGAAAATGTGGAGAAAGTTGAGCCAGTGTAGAAGATTAGTAAGAAGAGGAAGTTAAAAGAAGTGGTTGCTGAAAACAGGACTCCTAAATCTAAGGAAACCCAATCCGCACCTCCCAAGTTGAAAAAATAGAAAGCATATCCAGATGAGGTGGCTGCTAAATGGAGGGAAGATAAGGAGAAAAGGAAAGAAGGGGACCCTCAGTTCGGACTGGACCCAGCTGAAGCTAAATCCTTAAGGGAGAAGACGGCTCAATACCTTGATAAGGTAGAAAAGGAGAAGAAGATGAAGAAGAATATGTTTGAAGCTGAAGTTGTTCAATATCTGTTGAAATCCACAGAAATATCCTCTGAGAATATTCACATTCCAGAAACCTTTCTTGTTCAACCATTACCAGAGACTCCAGGAAAAAATTACTTCACTCCGGAAAAGTCTAAAGGGAAACAAATTGTTGAAGAAGTAGACAAAGGAGCTGGTCAAGAAGTAGAGGAAGAATTTGTTGAAGAAATTGTAGAAGAAGAAGAAGTAGAAGAAGGAATTTATGATCTTGATGACTTGATCAAACAAGTTTAGGATTATCAAGAAAAGGCTGAATATTCAAAGCTAGTCACTCCAGAAAAGGGAGATGACAAAGATGGTAATAAAGATGATGTCAAGGAAGAAGAAAAAGAGAATGAATCATCTGAGAAAGTAAGATATGAGAAGCATTATCTTGAAGAAGGAGCAAAGAAGGAGAAACCATATGAAGATAAGATTGTTCAAGTATCTAAATCTGAGGAAGAATATCCTGATGAGGAACCCATTTTGAAAGTTTATAAGGGGAATAAAGTGCTTATAGACACCCCAACAAAAGATATCATTAGGAAGAAAGAATTTGGTGGTTCTTATAGAATAAAGTTGGTAGAAAATGAAGAAGAACAGTCCCCTAGAAAGTTATTGGATTTGAAGTCATCAGCATTGGGTCATGACTTTGTTGTTGAATCTTTGAAAAAATTGGTGGACACAATTCCAATCTTTCCCACCATAGACTCTAGATGCCAGATGATGCAACACAGTCTAAATCAGAAGTCATAATCCTTATCTATGATGATGGATAAGTGTGTGAAGATTGAAGCAGATCATAGAAATTTCCTTATCAATTATGATGTCCACAGGAAATCATGCAGCAAAATCACTCTTTGGTCAAATAAAGTTGATGAAGACATGACAGGGTTTGATCATTTTCAGAATGATGTTAAAGATGCTTTTGATACCGAGGATGCCAAGATTAAGAATCTTCAGGAAAAGCTAGACCTTGAGAAAAATTCTCAGAATCAACAAGTGAAAGACTTGAATGGGAAGGTTAACTCTCTTGCTCAAAATTTTAAAAGGGATAGAGATCTCTAGATTGAGCTTGAAGAAAATCTTGTAAAGCAAGATGAAGTTATTAAGGCACAATTTGAGGCCCTGAAAGCTCAATATGAAAGGATAAAATCTTTGGAAAAGCAAGTTGAGGAGGACCAGAAAGACTGGAAGAATCTGAAAACCTTGTTGAAGAAGTTAATCCCCAAGGAAAAGGAGGACAAATAGACAAATCTGATTTTTTTTGTTGTAATGATTTTTCTTGTAAAAATTATTTCAACTCTAATGAAATCTCTGGTTGGTTGTATCTTGTGTTTTCTTTACTAATGTTTCAGGTACTTTATCATTTCTTCCATTCCCTTAATTTTTTTTTGAAAATCACAAAGGGGGAGAATGAAAAATAACTACTCAAAAGAGGGAGAAAGAAAAATTTCTAAGTCAAGAACCATACCTAAGTAAGGGGGATCTTATCTAAGGGGGAGTTTCTCATTACGAAGTTTTTCATTCCCATGATAATGAAAACTCCATTCCGGAAATCCAGAATACAATCCTTCCAAAGCCTAAGGGGGGGTTAGTTGTATTCATCATCATCTATGAACAAAGGGAGATAAGTTTTAATTTCAAAGTCTAAAGAAATTTTTTTCTATGACCTTATATTCTTTTTCAAAAGGTTTTTTGTGCTTTCCAAAAAGGGGGAGATTGTTGAGTCAATAAGGTTTTCCTTATGACTTTTCCATTCCTTCTTGTTTTCAAAATCACAAACACCTTATACTTAAGCAAATATATATTTTACTTCTATAAGGAAAATTTACTTCCAAAAGGAATTTACCCCTACCATATTTTCATTAATCGTATCAATATTTTTCCTAAGTATAAAAATCAGATTCATACCTAAAACCTCATAATCATATAATACTTAGATATGAAGCATTCTGTTTTAGGATCCGAATTCTGGATACGAACTCTAATGAAGTTCCATTCCGAATTCTAGATACGAACTCTAATGAAGTTCCATTCCGAATTTTGGATAAAAACTCTAATAAAGTTCCATTCTGAATTCTGGATATGAACTCTAATGAAGTTCCATTCTGAATTCTGGATACAAACTCTAATAAAGTTCCATTCCGAATTCTGGATACGAACTCTAATGAAGTTCCATTCCAAATTCTGGATAGGAACTCTAATGAAGTTCTATTCTAAATTCTGGATACGAACTCTAATGAAGTTCCACTCCGAATTCTAGATAAGAACTCTCATAAAGTTCCACTCCGAATTCTGGATACGAACTCTCACAAAGTTCAACTCCGAATTATGGATACGAACTTTAATGAGTTTGACTTCGAACTTCTATGATTTCGACTCCGAACTCTTACTAGTTCAACTCTGAACTTCTACTAGTTCGACTATGAAATCTGTAAGTTTAGATTTCGAATTCTAGTGAAACCAGACTCCGAATTTCCTTAGAAATTTAGACTCTGTATTTCTACAGAATTTAGGTTCTAAATTCCTACAAAACAGAATATGAATATCTCTTTATTATGGACTCTGAATTCTATTTTGGTTAGACTCCGAACTTTTATTTGCTTACATTCTGAAATCCAGTTTTTCTTATGCTTACACTCGTTTCATTACAAAACGATGTCGTGCTTTCAGTTATTTACTAACCGTTGGTTGAGTGACACGTGTACAGGTCCCTCCGAAATTCATGGAGAAATATGACCATTGGAGAAGGGAGCCAACCATTGGAGATTTGCCTATAAATAGGAGCTCATTTGAACGAGCTCAAAACAACTTTGACACATCTTTGAGATTTTTTCTTACATGCTGTTGAAGTGATTTCTAGAGAGGGAGGATCTTATCAACTCTCAAATCTTTGTGCAGAAAGTTTTAATAGCTTGTTCAAACTTTGCCTTGTGCAGACTTGCTTTGTGTAACTCCGATTGTTGCTGATTACAATCGAGGGATTCCGGGGATAGGAAGACAGAGGTTCCAACACCTTGAAGTTGAGGGATTCCTTGCTGAGGAAGACAGAGGTGCCGACTACCTGATAGTTGAGGGCTTGTGGGGATAGCAAGACAGACTTCGATCTTCGTATGAGGGCTTACCTTGGTGTGGGTAAGACAGACTTGCTTGAAAGTATAAATCAAGGGAACTTTATCCAAGGTTGTTGGATGCCCTTCTCTTTGGGTTAAAAGAGTTATTGTTTGTTACTTGTAGTTTTACTACTTGTTTTTCCGCTGCATTTTGTATTGCTAAGGAAATTATAACTTTCTTATACTTCCTTACTTGTATTATGATATAGTTAGATTTTATACGCTTTAAGGTAGAATCTTAATCCTTGTAACTTTTGTCAAGTCCCATTTTCAGAATCACTATTCTGAAATCTAACAAGTCTTTAGTACTCTTAGAGGTCTTGTGAATTATCTTGTTTAACTTTTTTAAACATAAACATTCTAAAAATTCCCTTAAGGAATTTTAAAAGGTACAATTCACCCCCCCCCCCCTCTTGTATCTGAGAATCTCATTCTTATTTCGATCCTATGTTTGGTATCACAGAGTATATCATACTTAGAGTCATACTATCCTAACATTGGAAATTCTAAAGCATGAAGCTAACCAAGAACTCCTCCATGACCTATCTGACCCTAATTGTCATGACCCGTACCCTGGGGCCCATGTCGTGACTACCCCAAGCCCGCCTTCTATAGGCCAGGGGCTGGTGACTAGCACCAGAAAGGCATATCCCAAAAAGGGAAGTCAATGCCTTTAAACCTGTATACACCCATGGTCAGAGTACACACACAAATCAGAACACAAGGCACTACTAATGAGAGTAGAAGTAAGTACTGAAAGTAAAGGGGACAGTATACAAGCCCAACAAGAAACTAAAAACAGCAAAGTACAAAAGGAAACTATGATGGCCATTTGCGGAAAACCCCACCTGACCGTGAGAGTAGTGAAGATACTGGAAGCCAAAGTAGTATGTCATGCCTGCCCGGTCCTATTGGGCCCCACTTGGTCCTAGGCCACCAAGTCCACCATCGTAGCATCTGTTAGTCTCGTTCCCCTGAGCACCTCTGTTAAAACGTCGATCGTCTGCACCAAACACAACACGTGCAGGTGAAGCCCATGCAGGGGTGAGTATAACAATACTCAGTAGGGACCCCGAGACCCCTAAAGGTCTCTCAGTAATCCAATAAGGAAAATACCACAAAGGAAAAATACCCCAGAGGTAATTCCACCAAGCAAGATCTCAAACACATAGCACAAAGTAAAAGACGCATCTCACACCAAGTATAACTTAAGTACATAAGTAAAGATGATTAGTTGTAAAGTTAGATCATCTTATTCTATCAAGAGGATCTACTACTGATCTGCATAGGTTCATTAGGTGCTGACCCACAAAGGATCTCTAGGTGCTGACCCACGGAGGATCACTAGGTGTTGACCCACATCGGATCACTAGGTGATGACCCACAGAGGATCGTTAGGTGCTGACCCATAGAGGATCGCTAGGTGTTGACCCACAGAGGATCTCTAGGTGTTGAACTACGCAAAATCATTATTTTTTATTCATATCATATCCAGCTACTACATTCTTGCACTTAGCATGCTTGATTCTAGGAGGATCTGCTCCTCAAGACATCAGTCATACCTCAACCGCCACTAATTCCCAGCCTCACTATGGATACTCTCACCAAGTATCTCATACAAGAGTATATAATATAATAAAGAATATCAAGGGTAGCCTTCTACCACTTCCCCACTTTTTTGCCTCTTTTCCCCAACGTCACATGTCCTAATCCATCTCTCTCCAAAAGGCTTACCCGTAGACACCTAGGTGAAGCACCACAACATGGACCTCATGCATCTCAACCACTACATCCGTGCAACCAAAGTAACTAGGTAGTTTTTTGGGATCCACCACAGCTCACACAACATGTATCATACGTCAGGTATTATACCTCAATTCATTACAGCCCATACACCAAGTAAGGATCCTCAATACATCAAAACCTATACATGTTACACCTATATTAGTCCATAGAAAACTATATCCAGAATATATGTGTGTGAATAACCACAATCCATTACAGCCCTCTACACACATATATGGGGTAAACTAACTGTTGTGCCTACCAGCACAAGTAACTACCAAAAGAAGAGAGTAGGGCCAAAGGGGGTAGTCAGCCATCCATCCTCTCACCAGAATGTTGGGGAAAACACACCCCCCCCAGGGCTCAAAATCCCTGGGGTGTCAATTTCCCTAACTGATGAGGTGGATTATTGTATCGAAACACAAAAAGTATAAAATATACTATATCTCAAAACCACACTATAGGCATAACCTAGTCTTAGACTCAACTACAGCTAACGTCTCTCAGACTCCCGACTACCACTTATAAGACTAGGTATCCTATATTCACGCAACAATTTAAAGAGATTTATTACATTACTTAATTTCCTTTTTATCACTTTCACTTTATGTTAATTAATTCTTTAAACATTAATTAACCGTTAACAATTCCACATTATATTTCATTAGCATCACACCCAAAGTCCACTATTCCTTTAAATTGTAACCTCAACATTGCATACCAGTAAAATCCAACCCCATGAGTTAACATCATTTATTAAATCATTTATTAACATCATTATTACTCTCCCATATTCCCAAGCATTCTAGAAAAACATTCTAAGCTACTAAACACAAGGGGGATCAACCCAGTGAGTAGATGAACTATCTGTCAAGTCTTTTCCAACTATAGTAAGAGCATAGACTCATCCTCCCTTGAGAAGATAAACACGGAAATCACATGGCATACCCCACACATCTTTTCCCCTTTTTGAAGGAGGGTAAGCAAGACCAGCTACCTTGATAAGTGGGGAAAGTAAAGAAAATAAACAACCAACAAGATTCAGCAAGTATCCAACATTCATATCTAACTTGTTTCATCATCTCTGATGTCCTCCCCGACACCCAGATGCATAAACTGATGCATCTCACCACTCTAGGCATCAACTGCTACCAAAACCAATGGGCCTCCCTACCCTCACATATCACAACAACCATCCAGGCTCACATCACTACACAAGCAGCCGGAAAACAAACATCATATCAACTGGGCTCTTGGCCCTTAAACAAGGCATCCAGCCTTCAAATATAACAAGCTATCAAGGCTCCAAAGCACAAGGCACTTTGCCTTACAAGAAAGAGGTTAACTCAGAACCCTACTAGGAATTATCTTTTTATCAAACAGCCAACTCTTTAATCCATTTGGAATTAACCGATTTATTATTCATAGGTTTTAACGATGGGAAACCTAAACAAAAAGCTATCTCAAATAATTAAACATGCTTACTGCATCAATTTGATTAACATAAAATTACAACAATAAGATTCATTTACATGCCTCTTTATCTTTGAAAAATAATTTACAATTAATCCCAGTTTACGTTCTTTACCATTTTCCATCAAGAACAAAAATCTAAAAAAAGCATGCATAGGTATCACACTATCTAGAAAAACAAGATGCAATACCATATGATCAATATCAATTTATTTATTCAATTAAAATATTTATTATGTCAATTCCATTGTGATCCAGTGGGATAAAACATGATAACTATACAGTTGCACGTAAAATAATAGAGAAGCAATGAATCCCCCACCTCAAAAGGTTTTTGACATTCTTTACACGAGAACGATCCACGCAACTGATCACAATCGCCTCCCCCGTGACAACTGCATCCACCCGAGGACATCGCGGCATGATCACACCAACCAGCACCCAAGAAAACTTCATTAGAAACATGGAGACCACATTCCATAACATAGTAAGGAGAAATGGGAGAAGAAGGATCAAAGAAAACACAAGAACGGAGGTAGATCATACCTTCTATTGATGATAGATCGACACTTGTTGCTTGCACCAAAACAGGGGGTGCACATGTAGCAAGAAGAAACTTCAAGGGGAAATGATCCAAGGATTAAGGTTTGATCACACTACTCCTATAGGAATAAAGAAAGGTTCGAGCGTCTCACACCAGGGAACAAGAAGGTAGAACAAGGGAAGAAGATATCTTGTCCCATTAGAAGATAAACGGGGCAGTGGTTTAAGATATGTTGGATTTTCCATTAAAATAAGATCGCATTAAACCACACGGTTTGACCAAGTAAAGGAATTTAGAGCCTTGGGAAAAATTAATATAGGATTAATGAGCTTTTAACCAACCTTAAATCCCTTAAAACAAGGCCTTGAATGCGTTTTATGTCAAAGAAAACATCAAAGGGGCGAAATTGTAGGAAGCTAGAAACACTATACACCTACTGATGCTAGAAACACTATACACCTACTGATGCTGGAAACACTGTATACCTATCGATACTCGAAACATTGTACACCTACCAATGCTCGAAATATTGTTTATAAAATGACTCCCAAATACCGATGGCAATGTTCACAAAATGACTCACTGGTGGCACTATTCACATCAGTCTCACCAATGCACTGTTCACATCAGTCTCACCAATGCACTGTTCACATAGGTCTCACCGATGCACTATTCACATCAGTCTCACTGATGGACTATTCACTTCCATCTCACCGATGCATTGTTCACATCGGTCCTACTAATACACTGTTCACATCGGTCTCACCGATGACATTGTTCACATTGGTCTCACTGATGACACTGTTCACATCAGTCTCATCGATGACATTGTTCACATTGGTCTCACCAATGACACTGTTCACATCGGTCTCACTGATGGCACTATTCACATCTATCTCACTGATGGAACTATTCACATTGGTCTCACTGATGAAACTGTTCACATTGGTCTCACCGATGAAACTATTCAAATCAGTCTCACCAATGGACTATTCACATCAGTCTCACCGATGCACTGTTCACACCTGTTTCATCAATGAAACTATTCACATTGGTCTCACTGATGCACTATTCACATCAGTCTCACTGATGCACTGTTCACACCTATTTCATCAATGAAACTATTCACATCGGTCTCACTGATGCATTGTTCACATCAGTCTCACTGATGGCATTGTTCACATCGGTCTAACCGATGACACTGTTCACATCGGTCTCACCAATGACACTGTTCACAAAACTGTAAACATTATTCACAAAACTGGAAATTTGGAAAAGTGTTGGGGATAAGTCACATTGACCTCCCAGAACACCTCAGACACCATATTTCAGTAAAGGAATGGACTGGAGAGGTCTGGTCCATTACAAGATTCCTATTATTTGAGGTAATTGTTTTTTCTTAATTTGAAATTGACTTCCAAATGATCTCCAAATATTGATTTTAGTCTTTTGACAAATGATTTTGAAATAGTACGATGTGCATGATGAAATCTCTTTAATAATGGATTTTAAAATAAAGTGTTTATTTTTTTAAAATGATCCTGAATTGAAATGAATGATTTAAATTAGGATTTTGATGATGAATTTTTAGAAGATATGGTATAAAAAATTATGATTTGAAATGAAATAAATTGATTTTAAAGGCATGAGTTTTTATGAAAACCATTTAATGTTAGTTTTTGAAATGAAATAGCATGTTTTGAAACTTAAACTTAGGGCCTATTAAAATGATTGATCTAAATGATTTGAGATTGATTGAAAATAATGGTAACCTCAAGTATGATTGATTTCCTTGAATCACATGGTATCTTGGGTAGTTAGGTGGGAAGAACAAACACTATACATGTATTAGCTCTACCTAACACTGCATTGATGATGAAAATGGTTACTAAACATATTCAGGACAGGGAGTTCATTCTTTGAGGTGTTCTCTTATTCTCCCTAGGCTTGAGATCTAGGGATGTGTTCACACATGGAGCCTTATTTCACTAATATGTGTGAAAATACTATACTAACCTAACCCCAAGACTCTTAACCATGGTGTTATTATTGTAATGATTTATACATTCTAGTGTTTTGATAGAAATGATTTCTCATGCCTATTTTGAAAAAGATGATTATATATGCTTGTTTTTATGAAAATACACTGTGAAAAAATTACCATTCCATAATTCATTTAAAATTTAGCATATTTGGTTTATTTGATATGGATTGATTATGGAACACTTTCTAAGATCTTAGTGGGATATTGTATCTTACACCCTAATTTTTCATTTGGGAATTTGTAGACTTACTTATGACAGGTCTAGGAAAAGGGAGAGCACCGCTCAAAGTTGGTGGATGTTCTTGATAGTGTAACTTTGTGAGTTGTTGGTGACAAGTGGATCATGTGATTCAGATATTAAGAGGGGATCTTGTGATGATGTATTTGATGGTTATATGATGACTCAGAATATTGTTTTATTTTTGGGTCTTGTTTTATCTACATTATAGAGTTTTACTCTTAATGACTGCTTTGACATACCAACTATTTGTTGATTCTTATCCAATGTATTGTCTTGATTGGTTATTCTAGTGGGGTAATAATTATATCTTGATTGTTTTTATGCCCATGTGATATTATCCAACCCTTGGGGATCAGGAATTACCTTCGATCAATGTTAGGACTAATTCGAGTAAAGTTTAGATGTTTTATTCGGGTTGATTCATGACAAATTGGTATCAAAGTCAAGGTTGTGTCCTTTCTTGGATGTCAGTATGTAGTTTGGGATGTCTTGGTAGATAGGAGATAGGATTTTTGAAACTTAAGGGGTAGATTATGAGTAATTTTTTAGACATATCTCATCATAAAAAGCCTTAAGTTTCTATGGGTTGTTAGGAGAAAGTGACTTTGATGAGTTTTTTTATCTGATTATAGACTTCTATCAAGCTTTGATATGATATTTGTGTTTCCAAGTTGAATTTTGATTTATATATTTGATAATCCCATGTCTCTTGAATAATGTTTTCTTATTATCTATTGATGTTATGTAGTATTGTTCCCTCAAGAAGATATTTGAATAAGCTTTAAGAGGGAGCTGCTAACGAGCCATAGTGATAAAACTATCTGGTAAAGCAGAACTTTATAGAGGTTATAGTGTGTGTGGTCCAAGATCTAGGCCAAGGGGTTTCACCTACCCCTATTCAGGCTATAATGTTTATACCTAAGAGGTACAATAGTAGATATCATTCCTAGTTTCTTCAAAAGAAACAACCATCTTTCCAGGGTTTAAAAAATCATCAGGAGGTAGCAGATTGGTTAAAAAATATTGAGTAACTCTTTAAGTTATTAGAGATGATAGATTATATTAAGGTGAAATGTGGTGTATTCAATATTTAAGGGCCTATCAGAAGAAATTGTGATTTTATGGTTTTGGAAAAGAATAATGAGGTCTTGTAATGTAAAGACTTCAAGGTTATTTTCACAAAGAAATTCTATCTGGATTTTGTGGTATTGGATAAGTCCATGGTATAGCGACCCAGCCTTTTCTTAAATTACTATTAAATCATTTTAAAGATAAACAACATAATAGTATTACATATAGAGGATCCAAAAGTTTAGTGTCTTGGGTAAACTAGGACCATATATAACAATTACAACATCAAGCATATACATTTATTTAATTTCTTCTTCTCTAGCTTCTTATTGGCACTTTTCCTCTCCTTAGTACAAGTATCCACCTAAGGATATACATCAAAAGGGGTGAGATAGAATCCCAGTAAGAGGATAGATAAGAACAATATAGCATGGGGTGATCATGATCATAACATGGGAAAAAGATCATGAACATGAGAGGAAACATAAATATAAGACTTTAAATGTGGCAATGCATAAAAAATGAAACATCATGACTTAGTGGTTAAATACCACACATACTTGTGAACCAAGATAGAATCTTGTTCACACATCATTTCACATTTACACATGAGATTCATAACTTTACCTAATGCATTGGATCACTGTATAATTCTGGGCACACCCGTCACATTCAAACATTCATATTGCACTATATAATTCCGGGCGCACCTGTCACATCACAACATTATCATTATCATGATTTCCACATGGAAAATATATCAAAATTAAACATAAATAACCCATGTAAAGTAATGGGTTACATATCATAAGAACATATTCATAAACTTTGGGTTCCCAAAAGAAAGAGGGAATAACATACATGTTACAAGAACCGTCCACTTTGAGAGAGAAGTAAAAGGTGTGTTCTTAAAAGAAGAGTTATTTTGGAAAACATTTTGTTTGACATAAAAACCAGTGAAAAACATGTATATCCTAGAAAAGGAAATATAATAATGAAAAAATGATCTTTAAGGAGTAACCATATCAAAAAATGGAGTGCAAGAGGGAGAACCCGAAGGATGAAAGTTGGGTTCGAGAATTTCCCCTTACCTTGTATCTGAATGCTTACTTCTCTTTAATGTCCTGTATAATGACATTATATTCATTAATTAGAAATCCAGAACCTTTTTAACACTAATATGGTTCATTATGGTTTTATTAAGTGATTTTATGTGCCTTTGGATGAGTTATAGAGTTTAAAAAACATTGTTCGGGAATGTTTGTTTTTATGGTTTTCTTGAGTGGTTCACTTGTATTCTTAAATTGAAGTTCGGGCAGAACATGGGTAAACATACAGAACTGATATTTCATGTTATTAATGATATTACAGGAGTTTTAATGATCTTATAATGAATTATATTAAATCCATGTGGATTTATTATTAGATAAGAATTAAATGATGATTGTTTGGGTTAATTTGAGCGATTTTTCGATCATAATGAACTTGTTTTATTTTATCACTAGAAATATGGTCATAAGTTAGTTCCAGAACTTTAAATAGGATATAATACATATAAAATGTTCTGGTTCAACCATAAAAATGGTTTCATGACCAGATCTTAAGGTAGAAATGGAAGAAGAAAACTTGTCGTTCTTGAAGGTGATAAATTAATACCTCACGAACAACATTCTCCTTAATAAAATAAAAGGAAGAGGGAAAGGGGGTTGGATGATATAATATCCCATTAGCATCATAAAATTCTAGTAAATGTATAATATTGGAGTTAAAATACCATTTGGATGAAGATATATGGGTAGAGATCAATAAATGATCTTGAACTTGAAATTAAATTAAAGGAGAAGAGGGAGATAAATTACCTCTTAAATCTTCCTCTTGAGATCCTCCTTAAGGAAGCTAGGCTTGGTCTTTTGATGAGACCAGAAGCTCTTGAACATGGGATAGGGGATAGGGAGGATTTTTGTGCAGAGTTTAGATAAGGCTTGGAGCTTGAGAGGTGTGAGGAAATGAGTGTGTGAAGGGTGGTTTTTATAGTGGAGGGGAGAGGGGTTTCCTTAATATAAAATTAATTAGTTTATTAATTTTCCCTAAGATAGGAAATAGTGAGTCTTAAATGACCAATAATAGTAATTTTATCATATGATCCCTAAACAAGTGGTCTTACATTAGCATAACACCACACATGACTCTATAATTAGCTTATTTAGCTTATTTTGTAAATTATGGTATTTCACTATTCATCAAAAATTCAAGTATCTCAGAAAAATCCAAAAAATTTACCCCTGCCATTTTTTGACGTGTAGAATCCAAAAATGAAGTCCATTTTTCAAAAATAATTTTCTAAATATTATTAATTTAATATTTAATTAAAATCATAATTTACTTAAAAAAACAGTTTTTAAAATTAAAACTGATTTTATAGTGCTTTCAAAAATTACGTAGGGTCTTATAAAATTATATAAAAACTATAATACATTGATTTGATAATTAATGAACACATTTTAAGAAAATTATTTTTCTTTTAAATTAATTAATTAATTATAATTAATTATTTATGACCAAAATGTTTACTTAGGTCAAATTGTCACTTTCTAAGATGTCTAAATTTTATTTAATTATTCATGGGTAAGGTTACTCTTATATTGGATGATTTACTATTCATAAGGGTCATATTACTATTCATAAGGGTATGTTACTATTCACCAAAAATTATTTTTGTTTTATTAGTCTCCAAAAATCATCTTGAACACAATCGTGTATGTCAGATTCTCAAAATTCCCAGTACAAAAGTGACAAACTTATGTTTAGAGGTCACTTAACACTTATTAGTTCATTATGTTGTGTTTTCATGTGATTTTATGACATAATTATAATAAGGGAATTTCTATTGAAAAACATTGGGTCGTTACATTCTTCCCCCCTTAAGAAATTTCGCCCCCGAAATTTCACTTTACACAAACAGGTGAGGGTACTTCTCCTTCATCACCTCCTCCTGTTCCCAAGTAGCTTCTTCAAACTTATGGTTCCTCCACAACACTTTGACAAGGTGGGTTGTCTTGTTGTGTAGCACCTTATCTCTCTGATCCAGAATCTCTATTGTCTATTCCTTATAAGAGAGATCATCTTCCAGTTGTACCACCTCTGAGTTTAGTACATGTGAGGGGTCCGGTATATACTTCCTCAGAAGTGATACGTGAAACAAATCATGAACTTGAGCCATATTCAGTGGAAGTGCAAGTCGATAGGACACGGCTCCTATGTGGTCAAGGATCTCAAAGGGGCCAATGTACCTTGGGATTAGCTTCCCTTTATTTCCAAATCGCATGACTCTCTTCCACGTAGATATTCGTAGGAAGACTCTATCTCCAACATCAAACTTCAAGTCCCTTCGATGGTTGTCAGTATAGCTCTTTTGCTGACTCTGAGCAGCTTTGATGTATTTCTGGATTACTTGAACCTTTTTTATCATCTCTTGCACAAGATCAGGTCCAATTATCTTTCTTTCTCCAACTTCATCCCAACAGGTTGGAGTTCTACATCACTTTCCATACAGAGCTTCATATGGAGCCATCTGAATACTCGAGTGGAAGCTATTATTGTATGAGAACACAACCAATGGGAGATGTTGATCCCATCCACATTTGAATTCTAGAGAGTAGGCTCTTAGCATATCTTCAAGCATCTAAATAGTACTTTCAGACTAGTCATCAGTTTGGGGGTGATAGGTCGTGCTGAAATTTAATTCAGTACTCAAAGAATGTTAAAGACTTATCCAGAATTTAAATGTGAACCTTGAATCATGGTCAGAGACAATCGAGAGTGGAACTCCATGCAGTCTCACTACTTCCTTCACATATATCTTTGCAAGTTGTTCAAGCGAGATATCTTTCTGAATAGTGATAAAATGGGCAGTCTTGGTGAGTCATTCAACCACAACCCATATCGCATTATTTCCCTTTGACGTCTTTGGGAGACCCGTAACAAAGACCAAGTAACATTTTCCCATTTCCACATGGGTATAAGAAATGGTTGCATCATATCTTTGGACTTTTGTCACTCAGCTTTAACTTGATGACATACTAAGCACCTTGATATATATTTTGCAATCTCCTTCTTCATGTTATGCCACCAGAAGTGTTCTCAGAGATCATAGTACATCTTGGTACTCCCAGGATGGATAGAGAATGTTGATCTATGTGCATTTTACAATAGATCCTTCTTTATCCCGAGTGATGAAGGCACAAAAATCCACGTTTCAAACTGAATCACACCATCATTGTCGATATAGAACTCCTGCATCTTACCTTCCTTGACTACATTCACCCTCTTTTGAATCTCCACATCATCCCTTTGTGCTTCCTTAATCTTCTCTTGGATGGATGGTTGCGCAATCATTTGGGAAAGGTAGCATGTATCCCATGCCCTTATGATTTCCAAATCCATTCTTTGCATATCCAAGAAGATAGGGTCTTTCTCAATCCGAAACATGGATAGAGTAGCAGGTTCTTTTCTACTTAGTGCATCAGCTACCTTGTTCAACTTTCTAGGATGATAATGAATAAAGAAATAATAATCCTTGATTATCTCTAACCATATCATTTGAAGCATGTTGAGATCATTTTGTGTGAATATATACTTTAGGCTCTTGTGGTCGGTGTATATGTCACACTTCTCACCATAAAGGTAGTGTCGCTAGATTTTTAAGGCAAAAATCACAGCTGCCAGCTCTAGATCATGTGTCGGGTAGTTCTGCTCATGGATCTTCAACTGTCATGAGGCATAGGCTATCACATTATCATTTTGCATGAGTACACAACCCAATACTTTCTTTAAAGCATCATTGTATATCACAACGCTTTATCCACTTTTTGGTAGTGTAAGTACAGGTGTAGTGATTAGCCATCTCTTTAGCTCCTTGAAGCTTCCCTCACATTCTTCCATCCAAACATACTTTACCCCTTTCTTTATTAACTTAGTTAGTAGGCTTTACAATCGTGAGAAGTTTCTCACAAAACATCGATAGTACCCAGCTAATCTAAGAAAACTACGGATTTCTATGACACTAGAGGGACTAGGCCATTCCTCAATTGCCTTTGTCTTTGAAGGATCCATAGAAATTCCCTCACTTGTGATCACATGTCCCAAGAATGTGACTTGCTTCATCTAAAAGTCACACTTACTGAACTTGGCATACAACTTCTCCTTTATTAATGTCACCAAAACAAGTCTTAGATGTTCTTCATGTTCCTCCTTGCTCTTGAATTAGATGAGAATATCATCAATAAACACTACCACAAATTTTTCGAGGTAATGTCTAAAGGCTTTATTCATCAAATCCATGAAGATTGCAGGGGAATTAGTAAGTCTGAAGGGCATAACCAAAAACTCATAGTGCCTATACCTTGTACGGAAGGTAGTCTTCTGAATATCTTCCTTATTCACTTTTACCTGATGATATCCAGAATGAAGATTCACCTTTGATAAGTATTGAGCTCCTCTTAACTGATCGAACAAGTCATCAATCATAGGGAGAGGATACTTTTTCTTTATGGTGATCTTGTTGAGTTCCTGATAATCGATACACAGCCGCATTATTCCATCCTTCTTCTTCACAAAGAGCACTAGTGCACCCCAAGGTGATACACTAGGGAATATGAACCCTTTGTCCAGATGCTCTTTCAGCTGCTTCTTTAACTCCTCTAGTTCGATAGGATCCATACTATAGGGACACTTCGAGATAGAAGTGGCTTAGGGTATGAGTTAAATTGAGAACTCTACCTCACGATCCGGGGGAATTCTAGGTAACTCTTTGGGAAATACATTGTTGTATTCCCTCATGATGGTCATTTCCTCAAGGTTGGCACTTTCCTTCGACTCAACCATTTGGGAGAGGTATGATTCTTCGTAGGTAATCAACACCCAAACCATTAAAGGATTTTTCAAAGGAGATTCATGATCTTCCTTACATTTTTAGAGGATCATGGTATGGTTTGGAATATGAAAAGATACTTCCTTTTCCCGACAGTTGATATGTGCTCTATATAACGAGAGCCAATTAATTCCCATTATAGCGTCACATTCCACCAAGGGAAGTATTACGAGATTTTCCGAAAGAATCTTCCCACATATGCCAATAGGAGAAGAGTCAAACACTTGGGTTTCAATGATTGCACCACTTTGTGTTTTTACAGATATCTCTACTTCAAGGTTTCGGGGCTTCGATTCTATAGTTCTAACAAACTTGCAAGATATAAAGGAATGCGTAGAACTAGAATCAAATAAGACTTTTTCCATTCTTGAGTGAATAAGAAGTGTACCTCATACGAATTCATTATCTTGCTCCACTTCCGCAGTAGTGATGGCATAAGCATTCCCTTGTTCCTTTGGATTTGGTGGCTGCTGACACTGATTACCCTTGAGAACTCAAGGTTTAGTTCACATATTTGCATAGTGCCCTAGCTCCCTACAGTTGTAGCATTGAACCATGAGTGGTTCTCTCCTTTCATAGGCTAAATTATCCTTCTTTTTTGTGTCTTTTTGACACTCTTGATCATGATTTCCTTCTTTCCCACACTTGCAAAATTTCCCCGTCCCTTTGAGGAAGTTCCCATGGTGCAACTTTCCACATTTTTGGCATGTGGGTCGTTGAGTTTTCATCCCACCTTTATCATTATATCCACCAGCTTGAAACTCCATATTTAGTTTCTTATCACCATAGCCATGGGACCATTCTCCAAACTCCATCTCCACTTTGAGATCACACCGAACAACTTCTTCATAACTCCCAAAGTCTTTAATTGCAAGAGCCTTTAGAAGGTGTGGTTTTAATCCACTAAATAATCTATCAATTTTGCTATCATTGTTGATAAAAAAACCCAAAGCGTACCTTTCAAGCCTTTTGAAATTTGCTTCGTAGGTTGTGACAGATTATCCTTCTTTTTGCTTGAGCTTTATTAATTCTCTCTCCATATTCTTGTGAAGAGTTCTTGGGAAATACTTGTTAATAAAAATTATCTTAAAGTCTTCCCATTTCATCTCTTCAATTTTCTCCCTTGGATTGGAGTTCTTAATCAAAGCCCACCATTGATCGGCTTATCTATCTAGATGATAAACGGTTAAGGTCACCTTCTCCATCTCAGAACAGTGAAGAACAGAAAATATCTTCTCCATGGAGTTGACCCACTGTTCCGTAGCTAGTATATCAGAAGATCCATTAAACGTCGGTGATCATTGCTGCATAAAACATTCGATAGCCAGTTGCTCCCTCTTTGGTGAAGGAGGATGTTCCCCATTATTATGGTTATTGTTCATAACCTAAGATAATTGGGTAAGCATCGCCATGAAGTTTTGAACTCCACCTCCCAAATCATTGGGGATGTTGTTCAGGCAATCGTTGCATTGGCCCTCGCAAGAGTTGTTGGCCTGATTTCTCCTAGTTCCCACCATTTTCTAAAATAGAAAAGGTTAGAACAAAACATAAGTCAACAATTCATGAATAAATAACTTATTTATTTGCACAATTTATACTAAAATCATAACATATGTTATCCCTATGTATATACTCTTGTGTGCATATTTGTACTTAGTCTCATGCTAGAGGTTTTCTCTAGGGTTCACTAATCCTAATTCCCAAATTAACTAAACCTTTCCTCTAATACCAACTATAGCGACCCAGCCTTTTCTTACATTACTATTACATCATTTTAAAGATAAAAAACATAATAGTATTACACATAGAGGATACAAAGGTTTAGTTTCTTGGGTAAACTAGGACCATACATAACAATTACAACATCAAGCATAAACATTTATTTAATTTCTTCTTCTCTAGCTTCTTATTGGCACTTGTCCTCTCCTTAGTACATGTAGCCACCTGAGGATATACATAAAAAGGGGTGATCTAGAATCCTAGAAATAGGATAGATAAGAACAATATAGCTTGGGGTGATCATAATCATAACATGGGAAAAAGATCATGAACATGAGAGGAAGCATAAATATAAGACTTGAAATGTGGCAATGCATAAAAAATGAAACATCATGACTTAGTGGTTAAATACCACACATATTTTTGAACCAAGATAGCATCTTGTTCACACATCATTTCACATTTACACATGAGATTAATCACTTTACCCAATGCATTAGAGCACTGTATAATTCTGGGCGCACCCGTCACATTCAAACATTCATATTGCGCTATATAATTCTGGGCGCACCTGTCACATCATAACATATCATTATCATGCTTGACACATGGAACATATATAAAAATTAAAAATAACTAACCCATGGAAATTAATGGGTTACATCTCATAAGAACACATTCATAAACTTTGGGTTCCCAAAAGAAAGAGGGAATAACATACATGTTACAAGAACCTTCCACTTTGAGAGAGAAGTAAAATGTGTGTTCTTAAAAGAAAAGTTCTTTTGGAAAACATTTTGTTTGAAATAAAAACCAGTGAAAACATGTATATCCTAGAAAAGGAAATATAATGATGAAAAAATGATCTTTAAGGAGTAACTATATCAAAAAATGGAGTGAAAGAGGGAGAACCCGAAGGATGAAAGTTGGGTTCGAGAATTTTCTCTTACCTTGTATCTGAATGATTCCTTCTATTTAATATCCTATATAATGACATTATATTCATTAATTAGAAATACAGAACCTTTTTTACACTAATATGGTTCATTTTTGTTTTATTAAGTGATTTTATGTGCCTTTGGATGAGTTATAAAGTTTAAAAAACATTGTTCAGGAATGTTTGTTTTTATGGTTTTCTTGAGTGGTTCACTTGTATTCTTAAATTGAAGTTCGGGCAGAACATGGGTAAACATCCAAAACTAATATTTCATGTTATTAATGATATTACAGGAGTTTTAATGATCTTATAATGAATTATATTAAATCCATGTGGATGTATCATTAGATAAGAATTAAATGATGATTGTTTGGGTTAATTTGAGTGATTTTTCGATCATAATGAACTTGTTTTATTTTATCACTAGCAATATGGTCATAAGTTAGTTCCATAACTTTAAATAGGAGATAATACATATAAAATTTTCTTTTTAAACCATAAAAATGGTTTCATGACCATATCTGAAGGTAGAAATGGAAGAAGAAAACTTGTCCTTCTTGAAGGTGATAAATTAACACCTCAGGAACAACATTCTCCTTAATAAAATAAAAGGAAGTGGGAAAGGGGGTTGGATGATATAATATCCCATTAGAATCATAAAATTCCAATAAATGTATAATACTGGAGTTACAATACCATTTGGATGAAGATATATGGGGAGAGATCAAGAAATGAACTTGAACTTGAAAGTAAATTAAATGAGAAGAGGGAGAGAAATTACCTCTTAAATCTTCCTCTTGAGATCCTCCTTAAGGAAGATAGGATTAGTCTTTTGATGAGACCAAAAGCTCTTTAATGTGGGATAGGGGATAGGGAGGATGTTTTTGTAGAGTTTATAGAAGTCTTCGAGCTTTAGAGGTGTGAGGAAATGAGGGTGTGAAGGGTGGTTTTTATAGTGGAGGGGAGAGGGGCTTCCTTAATATAAAATTCATTAGTTTATTAATTTCCCATAAGACAGGAAATAGTGAGTCTTCAATGACCAATAATATTAATTTTATCATGTGATCCTGAACCAAGTGGGCTTACATCAGCATAACATCACACATGACTCTATAATTAGCTTATTTAGCTTATTTTGTAAATTATGGTATTTCACTATTCATCAAAAATTCAAGTATCTCAGAAAAATCCCAAAAAATTACCCCTACCCTTTTTCGACGTGTAGAATCCCAAAATGAAGTCCATTTTTCAAAAATAATTTTCTAAATATTATTAATTTAATATTTAATTAAAATCATAATTTACTTAAAAAACAGTTTTTAAAATTAAAACTGATTTTATAGTGCTTTCAAAAATTACATAGGGTATTATAAAATTATATAAAAACTATAATAAATTGATTTGATAATTAATGAACACATTTTAAGAAAATACTTTTTCTTTTAAATTAATTAATTATTTATAATTAATTATTTATGACCAAAACGTTTACTAAGGTCAGATTGTCACTTTCTAAGATGTCTAAATTTTATTTAATTATTCATGGGTAAGGTTACTCTTATGTTTGATGATTTACTATTCATAAGGGTTATATTACTATTCATAAGGGTGTGTTACTATTCACCAAAAAAAAATTTGTTTTATTAGACTCCAAAAATCATCTTGAACACAACCATGTATGTCAGATTCTCAAAATTACCTATACAAAAGTGACAAACTTATGTTTTGAGGTCAATTAGCACTTAGTGGTTCATTATGTTGTGTTTTCATGTGATTTTATGAAATAATTATAAGAATGGAATTTCTATTGAAAAACATTGGGTCATTACACATGGAGTTTCTCAACCTTCAACAAGGTGAATGGAGAATGACTCAGTATGTCAAGAATTTTACTGATCTTTCTCAATTTTCATTTGAGGTGGTGTCAAATGAGAAACTAAAGGATTATAGGTTTGAGATGGGTTATTGATCAGATATATGATCTTAGGTCTTCATTTTTAAGCTTACCGCTTATGTTGGTGTTTTGGATAGAGATCTGATGGTAGAACATGATCTGGATGGTAAGTCAAGGTTGGCAGGAGTTCCTCCTACTCCTAGTGGAATCTTGAGTGGTCCCTTTAAATGGAATAGGAAGCAGAATGAATCTCATGATGGAAATAGTAGTGGTGGTCCTTGACAATATAATTTCTCTAAATCATTTGTAGTATTTGGTAAAATAGCACCGACTTGTTTCCAATGTGGTAAAGTTAGGATTCAAAGCATGCTTGTACAAAGGCACCAAATATCTATAGCTCTTATAGATAATCAGGTCACTTGTAGAGGTTTTTCCATGTTTTATCACCTCGATGGTACTAGGAGGATTTGTGTCATAGTAAAATGCTTCAAGAAGAAATGGGTTCTATCCACAGGCATCGGGAATGATGCTTCTTCACACAGTGGATGAGTCTCTAGTAGGATCTGATGTGGGTCTTGCAAAAATGAGAGGTACCATTACTATTACTTCATCTTTAGTGACTAATTTATTTGATATCAATGCCTCTCATTCTTTAATATCTATCTGCACTGTGTACTTGTTAAATCTTCTTATGGAGATCATGCTATATATGATGGAAATTACAACACCTATTTGGATGAAGAGAGATCAGGGTCTCTATTTCTCATCATGTGCATTCTCTTTATCAAAAATAGAGATCGTCGAGGAATTTTTTTATTTTGTATATTAAACCTCTATATTTCATTCTTGATATGTATTAGTTGGTTGTTCATAAATTTCATATCAATTGTTATCTTCATTGGGTCTCCTTTACTGCCCCCAATGGGGAGTGTTGTGTTTTTCAAGGAGAATGGGAACTGAGATTCAGCCAAAACAGACCTCATCTTTCGGAGCTGGGTAGTATGATATCCATGTTTTATTTTGTACTGGAGTAGGAATATTCATATGGTGATCTTCCTAAAGATTAAAAAGAGTTTTCATATGTATTTTTGTTTAACTTTTCCGCTTCTCCATTAGAAAGGGAGGTAGAGTTATCTATCAATTTAGTTCCTGGTATATAGCCTATATTTATTCCCTCCTAATTAATGGAACCAATTGAACTAAAGGAGTTAAATACTCAGTTGTATGACTTGATTTCCAAAGGATTCATTAATCCTAGTGTATCTCCTTGGGTAGTTCCAATGCTTTTTGCTAAAAAGGGATGCTTGAACCCTTCACTTGTGTATTGACTATCAAAATCTCAGTAAGGTTATGGTCAAGAACAAGTACTTTTTCCCCAATATTTACAATTTTTTTGATATAATAAAAGGGTTGAAGTAGTTCTCTAAGATTGATCTTTGATCTGGTAATCACCAACTTAGGATTAAGGAGTTTCATATCCCTATGACTGTTTTCAGGATCAAGTACGGCCACTATGAGTATTATGTTATTTCATTTGGTCTCATCAATTCTATTACTATGTTTATGGTGTTTATGAACAATATTTTCCACTAGTACCTCGATTATTTAGTTGTGGTATTTGTGTATGACATCTTGGTTTACTCCAAAATCAAGGAGGGTCATGTGCATCATCCGAGAGAAGTTATAGACATCTTGAGAAATCACATAATTTATTGAAGTTATTAGGGCACGTAGTCTTAGAACATAGTATTTAAATTGACCCTAAAAAGGTGTAAGATGTTATGACTTGGGAAGAACAAGGTAACGACTTTGAGATTCATATATTCTTGTTCATAGTAGGGTATTACTGTTAGTTTATAAAAGATTTCTCTATGTTGGATTCTCTATTGACTATTCTCACTCAGGATGGAGTGAAGTTTTTTTGGGATTCAAAATTTCAGGCTTCCTTTGATGAGTTGAAACATAATTTTTCTTAAACTTTAGTGTTGACTCTTCCAAAGGTTGGGAAAGTCTATGTGGTATTTCTGATACATCAAGTTCAGGTCTAGTGTTCATTCTCATATAGGATAATCACATGGTGTCTTATGGTTCTCATCAACTTCATCCTCATGATAAAAAATATTCGACACATGATCTTGAATTTGTAGTTTTGATTCATGCTCTTAAGATTTTGTGAGATTACCTTTTTTGAGAGAGGTTTACCATTTATTCTAATCACAAAATCTTGACTTATATCTTCTCATAAAAATATTTGAATCTCCATTAGAGGCATTGGGTGAAGTACCTTAAATCATTTGAATTTTATATCACCTACACCCCTATAAAGGGGAACACTATCACTAATGCTTTGATTAGGAAACTATCATCCTAGGCCGTGAAGGAATCATCATAGAAGTGGAATCTGATGGTTCTCTTTTTTTATATGAATTTGTGGGTCTGATATGATGATACTGAGGTTTTATTGATGGGTGTTTAGTTGGAATCCTCTCTTATTGATATGATCTTTTAGGAATAGTATCTTAATAATGAGTTCAAAGGAATTAGGGATTCTTTATATGGTAGGGATACCATTGGTGAATGGTATATATCTTCTAGGGGTATCCTTTTCTTTAGGAACCCATATGTTGTTTTATCACCTATGAGAAGGGTTGTGATAGAGAATTGTCATCTTTCCCAGTGGGAAATACACCATGTAAAAACAAATATGTTTTATGATATGAGGCATCATTTCTGGTGGTTAGGTATAAAACAAGACATTGATAATTTTTTTGTCCCATTTTTATACTTGTTATTTGGTTAAATCCTAGAATCAGAAGTATTCTAGCCTACTTCAACCACTTCCTATGCTGACTTATAAGAGGGGTGAGATATCAATGGACTTTATTGTTAGGTTTTCACATACTCCTTGAGGAAAGAATTTGATTTATTTAGTGATGGATTAGTCGACCAAACTGGATCAATTTATTCTCATTCATGATACAACCAAATTTTAGGACTTGGGAAATCTATATATTTAAGAGATCATCAGATTACATGGTGTTATATCTGTCATTGTATCTCATAGGGATCCCCAATTCAAATATTTTTTTAGAGGCCTTTAGGAGTCAATGGGATCCTAGGTAAATTTGATCATAGTTTACCATCCTCATATTGATATTCCAACAGAACAGGATATATAGATTATGGAGGATATGCTTTAGGCTTGAATCCTTGACTTTGGAGGAGCTTGGGATTTCTATTTGGGACTGGTTGAGTTTTCCTATAACAATAATTACCAGTCATCTATTAATATATCTCTTTTTAAGGCCTTTCATGGTCTAACTTTCAAATATAAACTTTATTGGTTGGGGATTTGTGAGTCTTCCCTTATGTGACCTAGTTTGTTATAGAATATGATGACAAAAATCGAGTTGATTCTTCAGAGTATGGTAATGGCGAAAAGCTGATATAAGTATTATGAAAATCATCATCGACGTCTGTTGGATTTCTTAGTAAGTGAATGGGTATTTTGAGAGCATCACCTCAGTTGGGTCATCGATGACTTGGAAAATATGGGAAGTTATCACCTAAATACGTGGGACCATTTAAAGTTCTTGAGTGGGTTGGAAAGGTGGCATACCATTTATATTTTTCACCATAGATGACATCGATCCATGATTTGTTTCACATGTCACAGTTCAAGAAGTATCTTTCATACTCGTCTCATGTTTTGAGTTGGGTGGACCTCGATGTGGAACCAGATATGATTGATCACACCATGATTCACTGTTTCATTTTCACCCTTACACCACTGTGCTAAACTAGTTTTGTATTGAAAAATATAAAAATAATAACAAATTTCACTTCATGTTTGATTAATTTTTTTTATCATTTTTAAAAAGTTAAATGTTACTTTTTTGGTAATTAAATTTTAAGTGGAGGTGATTTGGAGGGCTCATGATGAAGTTTAAGAAAAATGGGTCAAACTTCATAGGATCCAAGCACACCAGTGGACTCAACTGAACACTTATAATAAACCTTGCATCAAAATGGGATGAGATTTTGTGTTCTAATTCAAAATTAAATTGGATAAATCTCATATGAAGACACCCAGACCCCATTCATCAATTAAGGGCCACATACTAACTGATTTTTCTAGGGGATCGAATCTACTTGAATTCAAAAGTGGGTTCTATATTTCATCCATATATCATGGTTCCCAAAACCACCTTCCACATTTCCTATAAATGAGAACCTTGGGCTCCCCATTTGAAAGTTCGATCAAGAGAGTGAATTTCTACCAAATTGAAGTTTTATAGGAGTATTTCCATCCCCTTGGAGGTTTTTTATCTCCCTATCCTCATAGGGAGATCTAAAATGAAGAAGGAGATCCACCTGATCTTCCTCCTCCTCTCAATGTCAGGCTAAACGGTGGGCATTCATTGTGAGGGATCTATAAACATTTCAAGGGAGTTATGATGAATATATTAGTTGTTTTTTTTTTGGATTAATTTGGGTGTTAAAACATCTCATTCCATGTATTTTACATGATTTTATAGTTGAATTTTTTTTTGATGCATGTGAATGTTATTCTCTTAATTTCTAACCGACGAGTGTGAGGTTTTGAGTGTGTGACTTGTGTTGTTAAAATTGGAAAACACAAGAATCTTTTTCTTACCCAATTTATTGAGATTTAAATATACTTTTTAATCTCTTATTACATTAATAATTTCTATACCTTGTCAATACAATTGTTATTTCAAGGTTTGGCTCTTTAATCATTGAAATAAAATCTTAGGAATTAATCGGGATTCTAATTAATTTAAACCAAGGGATTAATACAAACTTGAATGAATATATAAGAAAAATGAACTTGAAATGTGTGTAGTGAAATCACAATAACCCATTTGTCTCATATTTTTCAAAATCCACTCAATTTGTCAACTATTAAACTCTTTAAATTAAGTTATTTTCTTAAAATTGTTTTCAAAACCACCCCCGCTTTTTGTAATTTTTATTAAAAATGCACACTATAAAATTATCAAATCTACTTGAGAGATGACCTAGGGTCTTCCCTATACTATAAAATAATTTTTAAATAATAATAAATTTGATGTGTCATGAAAACATGGTCAAATTTTGGTGTCATTTCCAAGGAGCACTTCGGTTTTTAGTGCATGTTTTTTATAAGATATTTGTAAATTTTGGGAATATTTATTTGTTTTATATTCCACCTTTGAATATATTTTTATGTTCTAATTTATTTCATGTTTAGGTTATGTGCATGACACATTCAACTCTGGGAGATTTACCACCTTTCGAACCTGAACCAGAGAGGATCCTACGTCCATGACACTAAGACACACAGGACAACCCTTTGAAGGAGGACACCCAAAACATTGAAACTCTTCTTAATACTTCTTATTCTTATTTTAGAACCCACGTTAAAACTAAACATAAATTTTATAACATGGATGAAAATAATACAACACTAAAAGAAATAACATCACCTGATGTTGATATCCAACCCACTTATATTCAAATGCAAGGAAAGGCACCCAATTTTGAACTAAAATCCCATTTAATTTACTTATTACCAAGATTCCATGGGCTAGATGGTGAATACCCACATAATCATTTAAAATAATTTCATAAAGTGTGTTCAACATTAAAACCTTATAATGTAGATGAAGAATAATTAAATCTTAGGGCATTCCCTTTTTTATTAGAAGTCACTTAAAAAGATAAGCTTTACTATTTTAATTCACCTATTAGAGGTTGGGAAAACATGAAATGCCTATTTCTTGAAAAATACTTCACATCCTATAGAACTGTAAAAATAAGGAAAGAAATTTATGAGATAATACAATCTCAAGGGGAAACACTTTAATAATATTGGGAAAGATTTAAAAGGTTTTGTTCAAGTTTCCCACAACACCAAATTAGTGATCAACTCTTAATACAATATTTTTATGAAGGTTTAATTATTATTAATAAAAATATGATTGATGATATTACAAGTGATGTGCTAGTTGATAAAACTCTAATCACTGCAAGGAACCTCATTGAGAACATGGCACAGAACACACAACAATTTGGTTCAATGTCTAGTGTACCCGTTCGATGTGTCCATGAGGTGAAAAGTACTAAATTTGAGAAGAAGGTGGTCACAAAGTTTAAAAAGGTAAGTACTCTTCTTAGAAAAATTTCTCTTTCCCAAGGTAAATCCCAATCTCTTCCTCCCATCCATTATGGTATATATTCTTCTGACACCCGCTACTCTGACCAATTTCCTCAATTGATAGAAACATCTAAGAGTTGTGTGGCAATATTTCAGGGTCGCCCCTATAACCAACCCACAAGAACCTTACTATCCATCCAACCTTAGGTGTAAAGACAACCAAGCCTATAGGAAAGGGGGTATTCAAACCAACCTCAATGACCATAGAACCAACAAGGGTAGAGTATTCATCCACCACCACCTAGAAATCCTCAACCACCCCAAAGTAACTTCCAATAAACCCCTCCAAAATTCGAGCCTAGCCTAGAAGACATGATGAAACAAATGGATACAAATAATATTTAATTCTAACAAACCATCCAAGCTTCCATACAAGACCTAAAAACCCAATTAGGCCAACTTTCCAACTTGGTGGGGGAAATCCAAAGTCATGGGTTGGCTAAACTACCCACTCAACCACTAGTAAACCCTAGGGATAAGTGAAATTTCATTTTTATCACCCTTAGGAGTGGAACTCAACTTAAAATAAAAATGACCCCTCCAATAGATTCATCCCTTCCTGAGGAAACTTCCATTCCAACCATCTCAAATGACCCAAATAAGAAAAATATGTGTCCTAAGAAAAATACCACTAAAGGAAAGAGTGTGTCTATCGATGAGTCGCTTATCACAACCATTCCTATTACATTTCCCCAAAGGACCACCTAACCAAGAAAACAAAAATAAAAAAAACTTGCTAAATAAATCTTGGAAACTTTCAAAAAAGTGTAGGTCAACATCCCCTTGATTGATGTTATGAAGAAAATTCCACGATACACCAAGTTTCTGAAGGAGATGTGTACACACCGAAAGCAACTTCAAGGTGATGAGAAGGGGATATTGGGGAGAAAATTCTTAGAATTAATATATCCATCACTTCCCACAAAATTCAATGATCCTAGAACATTCTCAATTCTATGCACCATAGGAGAGTATTCCTTTTCCAATACAATGCTTGATTCGGGTGCTTCTATAAATGTGATTCATCACTCCATTTACTCTTCATTTTAGGTCAAATAATTGAATCCCACTAGAATTGTTGTTCAATTATAAAACTAGAGTACAACACACCTCACTGGTGTGTTATAGGATGTTCTTATAAGGGTATAAAATTTAATTTTTCCTACTGATTTTTATGTGCTAAAAATGGAAGGTGATAGGATGAATGGAAATTCCCCTATTATATTGGGGAATAGCTTATTAAAAATATCCAAAACCATAATTAATGTTTGCAATGGTAAATTATCAATAGAGTTTTGTGGTTACATTTTCTGCTTCAATATCCTTTATTCCATGAAGCATCCCTAAGAATAACATTCTTCTCTCTCCATTAATTCAATTGATGTACTCTCTTCTCCTAAAAAAACATATTTTCTTTCCCTTGATCCCCTTCTAAGTTTTCATCCTTGATTGAAATTCTAAATAATGAACCATGCATTGATTTTTGCAGTGGTCTAGAAAAATGTCATGCATGATTGTTAATTGATGATTTCTTGAACACCGATGATTACATGACTATTGATGATATTTATAAGCTTGTAAAAGGTCATTCCTCATTTAAGGATGATACCATTGAGTAGTTATATGAGATTAGTGTCCTCTCACTTTCACACACACTCCCATAAATCCAAAATCTCCCTGAATTGGAACTAAAATTATTTCCTCAAGATTTAAAATATTCATATCTTGAGAATGGAAACAAGTCATCTGTCATCATTGTTATTTTACTCCCTCATGAGCATTAGTTGTGACTTATTGAACTTTTGAGGGAGTATAAATAATCTTTGGGGTGGGAACTTGTAGACATTCTTGGTATTATCCCATAACTTTTCACACATCATATATTGTTAAATGAAGAGTCTAAACCAGTGAGGCAGTCACAACATCGGCTGAACCCAAACCTCCTAGATGTTGTTAATAAGGAGGTAACAAAACTATTGGTTGATGTAATCAATTACCCCATCTCTAATAGCCAATGTATCAATCCAGCTCAAGTTGTTCCTAAAAAAATAGTCTTACGGTAATTAAAATTGAAAACAAAAAATTGGTTCCAAATCATGTTTAGAATAGTTGGCATGTCTATATAGACTATCACTGACTAAACCAACACACTAGGAAGGACCATTTCCCATTGCAGTTCATTGACCAGATGCTGGAGAGGCTATTGGGGAATTCCAACTACTATTTCCTTGATGGGTATTGTGGATACTTTTAAATCCATATTTCCCCCAAGAATCAGGAAAAACAACATTTACTTTCCCCTTTGTCACATTTTCCTATAGAAAGATGCCATTTTTTCTGTGTAATACTCCAGGTACTTTTGATCGATGTATGGTTTGTATTTTTTTGGATTATTTGGAGAATTACATGGAAGTATTCATGGATGATTTTACTGTATATGGATCATCTTTTGATGAATGTTTGATTATTCTTGGTTCAGTATTACATCACTATATTGAAAAGAATATCATATTAAATTATGAGAAATGTCATTTCATGGTGCGACAAGGTATAGTATTGGGACATGTCATTTTTGGGGATGGTATCCAAGTTGATAAATCAAAATTGGATGTCATTTCTTCCCTATTATTCCCTAAAAATGGGTGGGATGGGCGGTCATTCCTAGGTCATGTTGGATTTTATCTTAGTTTCATTCATGACTTTAATAAGATCGCACTCCCCCTCTCCCGCTTACTCAAAAAAGAAAAAGAATTTTTTTTTGATAAATAATGCAAAGAGTTTTTTAAAAAGTTAAAATGTAGTCTCACATCACCCCTGATAATCCAACCACCTCAGTGGGATTTAGAGTTTGAGCTTATGTGTGATGCCTCTAACTATTTGATTGGGTTAGTCTTGTCACAAAGGGTTGACTAAGCTCCACATCTCATAGTCTATGCCTCATGTACATTGGACCATTCCCAATCAAACTACACCACAACTAAAAAATAATTTATTTCCATTGTGTTTTCCTTGGATAAATTTAGTTCATGCCTTTTAGGGTTCAAAGTCATTATGTTCTTAGATCATTCATCCCTCCGATATCTCCTCAAGAAACTAGAATCCAAAACACATCATTCACTGGATGCTCCTCCTTCAGGAATTAAATATAGAAATTAATGATAAAAAATGAGTGGAGAATGTGGTGGATGACCATGTCAGTAGGATCCTTCTATCCTCGTACATTGAATCATCCCCCTGTATTCCCAAAAATGACATGTTTTCTAATGAGAAATTGTATCGAGTACAAGATTATATTCCTTGGTATGCTGAAATTGTAAATTATTTGGTAGTATCTTGAATTCCTACTGATTTTAACAAAAACCAAGTTGATTGTCTAAAACATGAGTCTCGTTGGTACATTTGGGATGACCCCTGCCTTTAGCGCACATATAGTGATCAAGTCCTTAGGCTTTGTGTTTCAAATAGTGAGTTTCAGTATGTCCTTAGGTTCTACCACACTCTTTATTGTGGAGGTCACTTTGGTCTCCAATGGGCTACTCTCAAGGTCCTTGATTCTGGTCTCTTTTGGAAAACATTATTTCAGGATGCCCATGATTTCTATAAATATTTTCCACGCTATAAAAGAATGGGTAATGTATCTAAAATAAATGAAATGCCAAAAAAAACCTTACTCTTCCATGACATTTTTGATGTTTGGGGCATTGACATTATGGGTCCATTTCCCAATTACTTTGGCAACTTGTAAATTCTTATGGAAATGGATTATGTGTAAAAATGGGTAGAATCATGCACCACAAGGAATGATGGTTCCAAAAATTTTGTGGAATTTTTGAGAACCCAAATTTCTTGTAGGTTTGGATTACCTAGGTTCATGATCAGTGACCAGGGTTCTTATTTATGCAATCGAACAATGCAACTCTTTTGTGTCAGTATGGGGTCGGTTATCGAGTGTATACTACTTATTACCCATAGACTAATGGTCAAGCCGAGGTGTCGAATAGAGAGGTAAAACAAATTCTTGAAAAAATGGTTCAACCCAAAAGAAAAGATTGGAGTCTTAGACTCGATGATTTGTTATGGGCTTACTGTGCTGCCTTTAAAACTCTCATTGGAATGTCACCCTATCAGATTATGTTTTGAAAGAGTTTTCACCTACCTATTGAGATTGATCACTGAGCTTTCTGGGTCATTAAACAATGCAATTCTAATCTTTCTGGGGTAGGTGCTCAAAGAAAGTTGAAGATTCAGTAGTTGGAGGAAATGTGTAGATATTTATATGAGAACTCCAGGATTTATAAGGAGATAATCAAGGCTACCCATGAAAATATCATACTTCATCATCAATTCCACACTGGGCAGAAGGTCCTCCTTTATAATTAAAGGCTGAAGTTGCATCCAGGTAAGCTTCATTCCCACTAGTTTGGACCATACACTATTACTAATTTTTATCCATTTGGTATTGTTCAGATTCAAAATAAAGAATCAAAACAAACCTTCACTATCAATGGGCAGCGGTTGAATCACTTTCATGAATCCATTTTGAAGTCTCTGATAGAGGAGCTCCAAGTTCAAGAAGAATCCTACCAATGACACCCACTAGGTTTTATCCTTCCCTCCCACATTATCTTTTATTCCAATGAGGATACTATATGCTCTAGGTGTGGGGGTATGGTTATATTTCTTGGTTTGTTATGAATTTTCATCATCTTTGTTCTTTTTCTCTTTTTAGCTTGCTTAATAGTATTGTTACTCCCCCCCCCCGTATTTCCCCTTTGTTCCAGAATATTATTATTTTTATTCCCACTTTATCATGGAAAATAATGTTCGCTTAATCATAGAAGTTATTGAAAATGCATGATGAATTTTCCTATTTCATGTTGTTTTAAAATTCAAAAAAAAATATGATGAAATGTGAATTTTAGAATAAATTTAACATTTAGGTGTGACTTTTTTCTTGACAAATATAAATTATTGTATCATTTTGAAACCTTTGATAAGAATGGTATCCTTTGTGTGAGTAGTTTATGGGAAATTGTGTTACTAAATATCTCCACACATTTTTTCACCCAACCATAAAGTGTTATTTTTTATTGCACAATAGAAGGTAAATATAAGTTAGGTTAATATTTATCTACTTTCCAAAATTATTTTTCCATATGTTCGTTCCATATTCGATATTTTCTATTACTGTACCAGATTGACCTATGTGCGTGTACCTATTATCCGGATATTGTACTCCCTCAAAAAACACAAAAATACGGGTTGTGTCTTGGTCAGGTTAAAAAGCATTATTCATCAACTTTTGATCTTATTATAACTATTACAATTAGTGTCATGATGAGATCAAACAAAGGTTGAGAGATAAGTGTTAAATTTTTTCCAAGTAAAACCACTCTTCATCAACTTTTGATCTTATTATAACTATTACAATTAGTATCATGAGGATATCAACCAAAGGTTGAGAGATGAGTTTGAAATTTTTTCCAAGCGAAACTCTTGGAAAAAACAATAATAAATGAGGGGAGTGATGAAATATATAACATATGGGGATATCTAGTTTAGGAGATTAAGTTTTGACTTTCATGAATGCTTAATTGAGTGGGTATTGAAATTTGATTGTAAAGAATGTAGGTCAGGTTTAGTGGATAGAATCATTTAAGCAGAAATTTTTTAAATAAACTATATTTAATGGATAGTAAGTGGAAATAATTACATGGAATGGTTTTCATACACACACATGGAGAATTAATGACATGGTTATCTTTTGAATTATTTTCTCAAATTGGTATCATTCATCTCCTTGAATTTCATATTGATACAATTTATGAGACATCTCTTTTTAGGATCAATGGGAATATCTCCATGCATAATTTTTGGAAATGTGACTTTTCCCAGGAGTTCAAATGTTTAAGTGTGGGGGTGTGATCACACCGCAATTCACTGTTTCATTTTAACCCTTACACCACAGTGCTAAACTAGTTTTTTATTGAAAATTATAAAAAAAAAATAAAAAAAAATATGTTTTATTCAATTATTTTGTGTTTATCACTATTAAAAAGGTAAATATTACTTTTTTGGTAATTACATTATAGGTGGAGGTTATTTGGATGGACCATAACAAAGTTTAAGAAAAATGGTTCAAACTGTGTAGGATTCAAGCACACCAGTAGACTCAACCACACACTTCTACTAAACTGTGCATCCAAATGGTTTGATATTTTTGTTGTATGGTAAAAAATTCAATGGGATACATTTTATATCAAGTTACCTAAGCCCTATTCATAAATTAAGGGGTCCATATGAACTAATATGTTTAGGGGATCGAATCTGCTCAAAGTTAAAATGTGGGTTCTGTATTTCATCCATATCTCTGGATGTGATTTTAAAAATGGTGTAAATTTTTTGGTGGAGATATTAAGGATATGGGGATACAAATTTTTAGTTTTTTTAAAATCAAGATAAGACTGTATGGATATCAAAAACCATGGTCCAAGTGGTTTCTTGAAATCAGGGTGCCCAAAACCACCTTCCACATTTCCAATAAATTGGCACATTGGGTTCCCCATTTGAAAGTTCAATAAAGAGAGTGAAGTGCTGCCAAATTGAATTTAAATAGAAGTAATTTCATCCCCTTGGAGGTTATGGATCTCCCTATCCTCATAGGGAGAGCTGAAATGAAGAAGTAGATCCACCTGAGCTTCCTACGCCTCTAAATATCAGGCTAAACGGTGGGCGTTCATTGTGAGGGAGCTATAAACATTTCAAGGGAGTTACCATGAATATATTAACTACTAGTTTAGAGTAATTTTTTTAAACATTTTATTCCATTTATCTTACATGATTTCATATTTTAATTCTTTTTTGATGCATGTGAATGTTATGATCTTAATTTATAACCAATCGATGTGAGGTTTTAAGTGTGTGAATTGTGTTGTTTTGATTGGACAACACAAGAATCATTTTATTACCCACTTTATTAAGATTTCAATATTCTTTTTAAGCTCTTATTTCATTCATAATTTCTATACCATGGTAATATGATTTTTATGTCAAGGTTTGGTTCTTCAAGCATTGAAATAAAAGATTAGGAATTAATCAGTATTCCAATTAATTTCAACCAAATAATTACTCCAAACCTAAATAAATCTTAATGAACAATGAACTTGAAATGTTTGTAGTGAAGTCACAACAAACCCTTTGTCTCATATTTTTAAAAATCCACTTGGTTTGTTAACTATTAAACTCTTTAAATTAAGTTATTTTCTTAAAATTGTTTTTAAAACCACCCCCCTCTTTTTAAACTTGTTATTAAAAATACACACTCTAAACCTATCAACACTCCTTGATATATGACCTAGGGTCTTCCTTAGACTATAAAATCATCTTTAAATCATACTTAATTTGACGTGTCATGAAAACGCGGTCAATGATCATGACCGAGTGGCCAATTCAGATTATCAATTCTCAAATGAAGGTTATTTGTGGGAAATTTATACTTTTAGTTCAAGTGATATGGAAATATGGTTCATATTCTCATGAGAAGTGGGAGAGTGAGGAATTTATGAGATATAAGTGACCTCACCTCTTCTTTATAGGCATTTTGGGGGTATAAATAATTTTTGTTGGAGATAATTGTAACATCTCAACACTTGATTTCAAGTACGATCCATTGTTTTTCCTTTTTGTTCCTCCTTTTTCAAGGTGATCTCTAGTTTTTTTAAATGATTTTTTCTTGTTACCATTTGTTTGATCCTTTTTAGGGGTAAAGGGTGGGTATTTGTTTCTTTTTTTAGAGTTCGGGGGTTGTTCTGAGAGGTTATCGGGAGTTTATCTTGGGAGTGGACATGAGCATATAGCCAAAATGGCTACAGGAGGTCTTCCAGATAGCCGGTGAGGGCCACTGGCCATTCAGTGGAAGGTTGTAAGTATGGGTTTCCTACAAGAATCTCATCAGTCGGCTGATGAGGGCCACCATCCACCTAGTGGGTGGCTGGAATAATGGAGTTCCTATGGGAACTTCACCATCCAACTGGTGGAAGCCCACCGACTCTCTAGTGGGGTCCCTAGAGGCCTAGTAGTTCTATCAAGCACCACTGGATAGCTAGTGGGAATCAGTGGTGATCTGGTGATGTCGTTTGGGTCGAGGAATGCTAGGGCAGTATCATAACATTGTTTCTTTTAATCTCTACTTTATTTCTCTAATCATCCCCCTTGAACCTACTTTGTCCCTAATCATCTTGGCGACCCTCTTGAGAATAATTTGTCCCGTCTAACCTTGTTTCCTCATAGATCAAAGTGTCTTTTAATGTATTGAATCTCTCCCAGTAAGTGTATTCTAGATCTTTTGATGCTTTATCTTTCCCTCATGCTTCTTCTTATCTGAGGGTTGTGGATTCATGGTATGTTGTTGGATTTGAGTTTTGATTTGAGGATTTTTTTTTCTAGGATCTGTTCTAGATCAGTTTTATCATTTTTATCCCTCCATTTGTGGAACCCTTGTTGGGTGTTAATGTTATCATGAATTGAGGTATGTGGTATCATAAGGCAATTCCTATCATTTGAAGTTATTTTTGCTTTCTTAATTTGAAATGGATTTCCAATTGACCTCTAAATCTTGATTTGAGTCTTTTGAAAAATTATTTTGAAATAGCATGGCATGTGAGATGAAATCACTTTAACAATGTCTTTTCAAATAAATTGTCGATTTTTGGAAAATGATCTTGAATTGGAATGAATGATTTGAAGCATGATTTTGATGATGACTTTTGAGAATAGATGGTATGAAATGTTTTATGATTTGAAATGCAATGAATGGATTTAAAAGGCATAATTTTTTGATGAAAATCATTTGATGATGGTTTTTGAAATGAAATGAAATGTTTTAAAACTTGAAATTGGGGTTGATTGAAATGATTTGAGATTGATTGAAATGAATAATATCCCCAAGTATGATTGATTTCCTTAAAGCACATGGGATCCAAGGTAGTTAGGTGGGAATAACACATGATGGGCATGTATTGGCTCTACCTAGCATTGGATTGATGATGATAATGATGATTAAACATATTTAGGGTGGGTATTTCATTCTTTGGGGTGTTTCCCCACTCCCCTGGGTTTAAGATCTAGGGATGTGTGCACACTTTGAGATGTATTTCACTAAGATGTGTGAGAATTCTATAATAACCTATCCTTGAGACTCTTAAATGTGGTTCAATGATTGTAATGATTTATACATGCTAGTGTTTTGATAGAAATGATTGTCCATGCATGTTTTGAAAAAGATGATTATATATGTCTATTTTGATGGAAATACACTTCCATGCCTTTTTTACATTATCCATTGAGATGTTTTAAAAAACATGTTATGATATGAACTGTGAAAATATTATCATGCCATGTTTTATTTAAAATTGAGCATATTTAGTTTATTTTATATGGATTCATTATGGAACATGCAATGAGATCCTACTGGGATATTGTTTCTCACATATTACCTTTGCCTTTGGGAATTTGTAGACTACTTTATGCCTAATCCAAGAAAAGGGAGAGAATTGCTCGAAGGCGGTGGATGTTCTTAATAGTGGGACCATGGGAGTTGATAGTGACTAGTAGAGTGTGTGATCCACTTGTTATGAGGAGATATTATGATGATGTATTTTATGGTTATGTGATAACTCGGGATGATGTTCTATTTTTGAGACTTATTTTTTCTACCTTGTAGAGTTTTACTCTTGATGACTGTTTTGGCATACCAACTATTTGTTGATTGTTATCTATTGAATTTTCTTGATTGGTTATCCTTGTAGAAAAATAATTATCTCTTGTTTTTTTATGTCCATGCACTAGTCGGACAATAACTCTTAGGAGGTTGCACGGTTTGTCCAAACTGTTTGCCTCTGTAAGCACATTCCTGAAACTGAGTTTTTGGGCCCCACTACACCCGAAACCCTGAGTAAATTATCAGGCCTTAAAATCTATCTAAAAAAATTACTTAGGTCAATAAAATTACCAAAATTAAGATCAAAAGTCAAGAGTTCAAGTTGTCTTTCTCTCCAAACATGAAAATTCAAACAGGTTGGGGATTTTTAACCAGCTTAAAAATCTATGACGTTACACATGGAATGTACGGGAGGTACACAATGTGTGTATCCACCTAGGGTCCTACCCCATGTGCCCCAGGTCATGCCTATGTACTTTGGATTGTGCCCATGTACCTGGGCGTGTACCTAGTCATGCTCTTGACTGTGTGCAGGTATCAGCCCGTGCTCATGTACTCTCAGAGTACGCAACACGCACAACTGCACGGGGTCCTAATCATGTGCCATCTGGCACACAAATTAGCCACCCAAAAAGTTTCACATGATGTTTGGTCCCACCCGCGTAACTTGTGATCCTTAACTCCCCCAAAACCATAGTTTCACAGTCAGAGGGGCTACACGTCGTGTGTCCTTCCGAGATACACAGTGTGTAGTCTCAAATTTTCTAGAATACAAATTTTCTTCATGCAGTTTCTAGATATGATCTCATCACTGTGAATCTCATCATTTTACTTCCCAAGGTCAATGTAAAACACATCCACCCATCATTTCCTAACCTTCGGTGGCCAAAAAAATGTGGTTTGATTATCCAATAAAGCCACAGCGGATCATGTGCGCAAAACACCAATATGTCGCTCATCGCCTGCCGGACATCACCTCTCTTGGATCCCAAATCCATGAGGTATCACCAATAATCCATTCACAAAACACCAATATGTCTATCATGCACACAACCACCATGAATCTGGGGGTTTGATTGTGATCGAACCCACACCAACAATATCGAATTGTGACTATGTGGTCCAATGATTAAGAACACGAATAACGGGTGGGGGAAAAGAACAAGAACAAAGGTGTAATCATCATTGGTCAAATTATCCTAGAAAACGATCATGTAAACGAGAAAACTGGGGTGATAACATGGAATAATAAGAATAAATCAAATTAAACAATTTAATTCCTATACTGAGATCATGTGAAGGATAAAATAATTGAGATCAAAAGCAGGTAATAATTCATGTTTTAACAATTTGATCAATAGGGAAGAAACCACAATTGATGAGTCATATCTCAATTTGGATCAATAGTTAGTGAAAAATGTGTTCACCAGTGAAGGAGAAGTCTTATTTCATTCACTGCCTCTCGATCCACCTCGATTTGATCACCCATCGTCATCTGATGCAATTCACCAATGAAGAACACTCAGAGCTCCCCTCAATTCTCCTAGGGTTTATGAGGTTAACCCTAGAGAATTTTTATAATGAGTTATATATAATGAGATTTAGTTTGTGGGTATTTAAAATAAAATAAATTTATTTATTTATTTATTTTAATTAAATACACCGTCAACGGTTTCCTCATCTGAACGTCTGACGCTGACCAACCTTAGATCGTGCCTAGGCTGTTGTAAACTTCACATTCTGAAATCAACTGAAGTCTCATATTTTCAATCTGAGACTCCTTTTTGGAGTCATTCCACAATTTTAGGAAAACTACACGCACATGATATTAATATATTTAATATTTTTATAATATCAAAATTGGGCTCATCGGGCCTCGAAATCTCACGTCGTCTTAGCGTATGCCTCTAAAAATATTCCTTAATATATTTCAAAGTATTACAAGATAAAAAACAGGATCTCTACAGATATCTTCATTCACATGCGCAGAATTAATTAATATTTAATTAATTAAATATTAAACATCCTATGAAAATGCAATTAGCTCGAAATTCTACCATACTCTAGCTCTAGTGTAAACACTCTATTCTAGGACCAACAAAGTAATCATAAAAGTATTCTAAGATCATATCCTATGTGAAATTACTATTTTTTCCCTCAAAAACTTTCAGTAACAAAAAATCAAATTTCCCTGATTTTTCTCAACGAGTAGTGATGCGATTTGTTACAAATTGTATTCATCATTTCATGTGAGACATGATCAATGCATGTTCATCCTCGTAATTATGATCACCTCAAATAATGACACATTAAATGGATTAAATAAATCTTTATCCTGTAATATTATTTTTTTATTTCATTGTGTATCCAACATTTTTTTCGATTTATTTGTTACTTTCTCATTTTCTTCGATTTATTTGTTACTTTCTCATTATTTTATTATTATTGTTGCAATATATATATATATATATATTAAAAGTATATTCCACTTTAACATTCATTGATAATAAAGATGTGAAGACAATGATTTATTTTAGCAGTAGTTATTTTTTTAGGCATTTGTTAAGATAGTTGTAACTTGTAATATTTGTAAGAATTTATATTAATAACATTGTAAACATTTTTTAAAATAGAAAAAATTCAAAAGTAACATTTCAAGCATTCACTACCACAGATTTGGATTTATCCATCACTACTCTTTATCAGCGCTGATAAATGAGGTACTTTTATCAGTGCTAAAAAATATCGATAAAAGAACCCCTTTATCAACATTTTTTTAGCACTGATAAAAGTACACCTTTTATATTGATATAAATATAATATATAAGAGGTATATTTCATAAAATTGAACCTTTCAAAAGTAACATTTTTTTAAGCAATGATAAGAGGTATATTTCATAAAAAAAGTTATATATCAGTAAAAATCATATATTAATATATAAATATATTGATATTGATATAAATATAATATATTTTTATAAAATATGATTTATATAATATAAAATGTGTAATCACGCTTAATATATAAGATATTTAGTGGGAAATAGTTTATAAAATAATTTAAAAATAATATTAATTAAAAAAATTATAATTATTATTGAGTAATAGTAATTTAAAAACAAATTGAAGATAGAAAAATTCAATAAATTAAGAAATAATCTAAAATAAGTTGAAAACATGACTCGAACTTCAAACAACCATAACTTTTTATTCGGGTGTCTGTTTGAGCTCCACCACATATCAAATTGAAGATTGTGAAAATATCTACACTGTGATGACCCAGGAGAACCCCGATCATCATTTTTTTGGGCTCAAAAAAATCTTGTAAATCCTCTCAAAGTGAGTTTTTTGTCGGGATACCCCTATTTTTTAACATTTGATGGAATTTCATCCTCGTTTAAGGGGGTCTTCTTAACTTTTTTTGGGTGAAAACTCAATTTATTCTAAAGGATTACCCTCATATGGATATTATGGTGTTAAAATTTTATAATTTTTCACATTTTAATGTTATTTATAATTAAATATATAAACATATATACATATTTGTATATATTCACACATAAAAAAACTAAATAAATAAATATGTAAACATATTTACATATAAAATATCTTACTATAAATATAAACCATATCTAAATAAAAATAATATCCATTTTTTTATATTAAAAATGTTTGAATATTTATACACCTATACAATTAATGTATATATAATGTTTATATATATATATATATATATATATTTGTGTGTGTATTAAAAAACAGAAAAATTGGTGCTAAAAAGGTGTTGATAAAATAGGTATTTTATTAGCACTAAAAACATTGATAAAAATCCCCTTTTATCATAACTAAAAAAACACAGATAAAAGTATCATTTTTCAGTGATTTTTTAGCGCTGATAAAATGGATCTCCTTTTAACAATGCTTAGATTATCATCACTTTTCTAGCACCGATAAAACCGATTTATAACACTCATAAAAGAGGGATTTGTGATGGTAATTGGGGATTACAATGCTAGCATAATCTTTCCACGACATTGAAAATAATCAAGTTGTTAATGGTTGATTAGTAATGTATGCATAAATAAATAATCCATCTAATGTGAAGTTTTTTATTTCATCAACATGACATTCAAACATTTTGAGTTGAAGAGTTTAGCATTTTTTTGATAGTTTAAGTGAACTAATATGCATATTATTACTAGTGATTTGTATTTATTTTGATTTATAATGACAATGACTAAGAAATAGAGATATGAAATGGGAAAGAGTATTTTTGTTTTTCTAAAATTAGTTGTTTTGTTAATAACATAAAATATAAATGTTATCAACCCAACCAATGCCCGTGATGATACATTTTATATTTTGAGGCGTTTTTATAATTTATATATTATTATTCAATGAATAAAATTATTGAAAAATTCATATTTATATGTCAATATAACTTATCTAATGTTATATTATTCTTATGACTAGCATAAATTTAGTATTACAGTTTAGTTTTTGGGATTTTCTCCTTTAAAGTTTCCATAATGGGATCGTATTATATTTCACACATATTATTTTTAGTTCTGTTTTTGGATTTTCTACATTTAAAGTTTCCATAAAGGGGTCGTATTATTTTTCTCAGATATTATTTGCGGTTTAGCTTTTGGGTTTTCCGCCTTTAAAGTTTCCATAATGCATGTTTTGAAACTTGAACTTGGGGTTGATTGAGATGATTTGAGATTGATTGAAATGAATAATATCTCCAAGTATGATTGATTTCCTTGAAACACATGGGATCCTAGGTAGTTAGGTGGGAAGAATACACATTGGGCATGTATTGGCTCTACCTAACACTGGATCGATGATGATAACGATGACTAAACATATTGAGGGTGGGGATTTCATTCTTTGGGGTGTTCCCCCATTCCCCTTGGGTTTACGATATAGGGAGGTGTGCACGCCTATAAATATATTTCACTAAGATGTGTGAGAATCCTATATTAACCTATCCCCGATACTCTTAACCATGGTGTTATGATTGTAATGATTTATACATGCTAGTGTTTTGATAAAAATGATTGTTCATGTCTGTTTCGAAAAAATGATTATATATGCATGTTTTGATGGAAATAAACTTTTGTACCTCTTATATTAGCCATTAAAATGTTTTCAAAAACATGTTATGATGTGAACTGTGAAAATATTATCATGCCATGTTTTATTTAAAATTAAGCATGTTTGGTTTATTTGATGTGGATTGATTATGGAACACATGGTGAGATCCCACTGGGCGATTGTTGCTCACACCATACTTTTGCCTTTGGGAATTTGTAGACTTCTTTACGCCTGGTCCAAGAAAAGGGAGAGCACCACTCGAAGGGGGTGGATGTTCTTGATAGCGGGACCATGGGAGTTGACAGTGATCGGTGGAGCGTATCCACTCGTTACGAGGAGATCTTGTGATGATGTATTTGATGGTTATGTGATAATGAGTGGATGATGTTATATTTTTTAGACTTATTTTTTCTACCTTGTGGAGTTTTACTCTTGATGACTGTTTTGGCATACCAACTATTTGTTGATTATTATCTACTGCATATTGTCTTGATTGGTTATCCTTGTGGTGAAATCATTCTCTCTTGGTTGTTTTTTATGCCCAAGCACTAGAAGGAAGTTACTCCTAGGAGGTCGCACAATTTGTCCAAATTGTTTGCCTTTGTCAGCGCATTCCCAAAACTGAGTTTTTGGGGCCGCCACACCGAAACTCACCTGAAACCCCAAGTCACTTATCAGGCCTTAAAAACCATCTAAAAAGGATTGGGTCAATCAAACTCCCGAAATTAAGTTCCAAAACCAAGAATTCAAGTTAACCTGCTCACCAAACATGAAAATTGAGATAGGTTGAGGATTTTCGATCCGCTTAAAAACCCGAGACTTTACACACGACATGTACGGGAGGGACACAGTGTGTGTAACCACCTAAGGTCCTACCTGTGTGCCCCAGGTCATGCCCATGTACTCTGGGCCATGCCCGTGTACTTGGGTGTGTGCCTAGTGTGCTCCTAACTGTGCCAAGGTATCGACTTGTGCCCATGTACTCCCGGAGTACACGGCGTGCACAACCGCACAGGGTCCTAATTGTGTGTCGTTTAGAACACGACTTAGCCACCCAGGGAGTGTCACGTGATGTCTGGGTCCACCCACATGACTTGTGGTCCTTAACTCCCCTGAAACCCTAGCATCACATCCAGGGGGCTACACGTCGTGTGTTCTTCCAAGATACACGACGTGTAGTCTCAAACTTTCTAGAATCCAACTTTTCTTCACACAGTTTCCAAATTTGTGGTTGTCGTCGTGAATCTTGTCATTTGACTGCCCAAGGTTGAAGGAAAACACATTTTCTAGTCATTTCCCAGCCTCTGGTGGCCAATAAAACGCAATCTGATTATCCGTTAGAGTTGTCACACGTCTTGTGAACCTGTTGTCACCGCTTGTGGATCCTAGATCCACGAAGTATCACCCATAATCCATCCGAAAACACCAATATGTTCATCGTGCATATAACTACCATAAATCTGGGGGTTTGATTGTCCTCAAACCCGCCCCGATAATATCGAATTGTGACTATGTGGTCCAACGATAAAGAACACGAAGAACAAGTGGGGGAGAAGTACAAGAACAGAGGTGTGATCATCATTGGCCAAACGATCCTGGTCAATGATCACTTAAATGGGAAAATTGGGGTGATAACATGGCATAACAATAATACATTGAATTAAGCAATTTAATTCCTATACTAGGATCATGCGAAAGATAAAATAATTATAGATCAAAAGCAGATAATAATTCATGTTTTAACAATTTAATCAATAGGGTGGAAACCACAATTGACGAGTCCTACCTCGATTTAGATCGATTTTTGGTGAAGAGTGTGTTCACTAGTGAAGGATAAGTCTCATTGCATTCGCTACCTCTCCATCCACCTCGATCTGATCACTCGTTATCATCTGATGTGATTCGCCAATGAAGAACGCTCAGAGCTCCCCTCAATTCTCTCAGGGTTTATGCGGTTAATCCTAGAGAACTGTTATAATGAGGTGTATATAAAGGGATTTAGGTCGTGGTTATTTAAAATAAATAAATAAATTTAATTATTTATTTTAATTAAACACACTGTAAAATGATTGCCTTATCCAAACACCTGATACTGACCAACCTTAAATCGCACTTAGGGTAAACCCCACATTCCAGAATCAACTGTGGTCTCAGATTTTCAATCTGAGTCTCCTTTTGGGAGTTATTTCACTATTTTAGGAAAACTACATGCTCATGATATTAATATATTTAATATTTTTATAATATCAAAATCAGATTCACCGGGCCTCGAAATCTCACGTCGTCTTAGCGTCTACCTCTGAAAATATTCCTTAATATTTTCCAAAGTCTTACAATACAAAAAAACAGGATCTCTACAATATCTTTATTCGCATATGTTGAATTAATTAAATATTAAACATTCTGTGAAAATACAATCGGTTCGAAATTCCACCATACTCCATCTCTAGTGTAAACACTCTATTCTAGGACCAATAGAGTAATCATAAAATTATTCTAAGATCATATCCTAGGTGGAATTACCATTTTACCCCTCATAAACTTCCGGGAACAAAAAAACAAATTTCTCTTGATTTTTATCAACACGTAATGGCGTGGTTCATTACAAATCGTATTCATCATTTCACACGAGTCGTGATCAATGCACATTCATCCTTGTAGTTACAATCACCTCAAATAATGACACGTTACATGGATTAAATAATTCTTTACCTTGCAATGTTATTTTTTTCATTTCCCTGTGCGTCCAACATTTTTTCCATTTATTTTTTACTTTCACATTATTTTATTATTGTTGTTGTAATATATATATATATATATATATATATATTAAAAGTATATTCTACTTTAACATTCATTGATAATAAAGATGTGAAGACAATGATTTATTTTAGCATCAATTATTTTTTTACGGCATTTGTTGAGATAGGTGTAACTTGTAATGGTTTTAAGAATTTGTATTAATAACATCGTAAACATTTTTAAAAAAGATGAAGTTCAAAAGTAACGTTTCAAGCATTCAATACCACATATTTGGCTTTATCCGGCACTACCCTTTATCAACACTGATAAAGGGGGTGCTTTTATCAGTACTAAAAAATGCTGATAAAATAACCCATTAATCAACGTTTTTTTTAGCGTTGATAAAAATACCCCTTTCATCAGCATTTTTTTAGCGATAATAAATTGTACCTTTATCAACATTAGAATGATTGGTTTTAGCACTGATAAAAGTTATATTTCATAAAAAAAAGTTATATATCAATAAAAATCATATATTAATATATAAATATATTTATATTGATATAAATATAATATGTTTTATAAAATATGATTTATATAATATGAAATATGTAATCACACTTAATATATAAGATATTTAGTGGAAATGGTTTATAAAATAATTAAAAAGTAATATTAATTAAAATTTTGCTAATTATTATTGAGTAATGACCATTTAATAACAATTTGAAGATACGCAAAATCAATAAATTAACAAACAATCTAAAATAAGTTGAAAACATGACTCAAACTTCAAACGATCATACTTTTGATCTGAGTGTTCGTTTGAGCTCTACCACATATCAAATCAAAGCATATGAAATGATCTACACCGCAATGACCTCAGGGAACCCCATTCATCATTTGTAGGCTCAAAAAGGCTCGGAAAAGCCTCCTAATATGCGTTTTTTGTTAGGGTGCCCCCATTTTTTTAACATTTGATGGAATTTTATCCTCGTTTAAGGGAGTCTTCTTATCTTTTTTTGGTGAAGTCTCAATTTATTCTAGAGGCTTACCCTCATATGGATATTATGACGTTCAAATTTTATCATTTTTCATATTTTACTGTTATTTATAATTAAATATATAAACATATATACATATTTGTATATATTCACACATAAAAATTTAATTTTATAAATAAATATGTAAAAATATTTACATATAAAATACCTGTTTATATATATAGACTATAGCTAAAAAAATAACATCCATTTTATTTAAAATAAAAATGCATGAATATTTATACACCTATACAATTAATGTACATATAATGTTTATATGTATATAAATATATTTGTGTGTGTGCATTGACAAATAGAAAAAATAGCGCTAATAAAAGGGGTGTTTTATTAGAGAAAAAAACGCTGATAAAAGTCCCCTTTTATCAGAACTAAAAAAAGTGTTTAGAAAAGTTTCCTTTTTCAGTGTTTTTTTAGCACCGATAAAATGAGCATTTATCAGTGCTAAAAAAAAAACACTGATAAAATGAACCTCCTTTCAACGCGCTTAGATTATCAGTATTTTTCTAGCACTGATAAAAACGATTTCTAGTGCTGATAAAAGAAGGATTTGTGATAGTGATCAGGGAAGCATAATCTTGCCACAACATTAAAAATAAGCAAGTTGTTAATGGTTAATTAGTAATGTATGCATAAAAAAAATAATCCATATAATACTAAGTTTGTTATTTCATCAACATAGCATTCAAACATTTTGAGTTGAAGAGTTTAGGATTTGTTATAATTTAAGCGGACTAATATTCATATTATTACCATTAATTTGTATTTATTTTGATCAACAATGACAATGACTAAGCAAGAGAGAGATTAAATGAGAAAGAGTATTTTTGTTTTTCCAAAATGAGTTGTTTTATTAACAACACAAAATATAAATGTTATCAACCCAACCAATGCTCGTGATGAGACATTTTATATCATGAGGTGTTTTTATAATTTTTATATAATTATTCAATGCATAAAATTATTGATAAATTCAGATTTATACGTCAGTATAACTTATCTAATGTTATATTATTCTTATGATTGGCATAAATTTATTGCAGTTTAGTTTTTGGGTTTTCGGACTTTAAAGTTTCCATAATGGGCTCGTATTATATTTCGCAGATATTATTTGCTGTTTCTAGTTGACACCGTTGGAAATGTCTGGCAGCCACCTTCTTCACGCTTGCGATCTCGTACGAAAGGCTTCGTTTGGTTCACCCTGAACGAATCGTCATGGAGGCCCTGGTTTTTGTCTCTATATGGTTCTTCGTTACTTTAAGCTTTGACTGGTGTGTCGCGTTCTTCTTCTCCACACTGCGTTGCCTTTTCCCCTTGGACTGGTTTTCTTAGCTTAGCCGATTCCGGATCAAGGGTCTTTTATTGTTTTTTTTTTGGTCAAAATACAGTCCAATTCTGGAATGATCGGATGTTGTGAAGTCCCGATTTGAGTCTGCCACTGGTTTTGCTTAAATCTGGGAGTTAATATTATCTTCTTTTGATTGGTTTATCAGATTAATTTTTCCATTTACCTGTGTACATGTACCCGATCCATCTCCACACTTATATGGCTTGTATATCCGAAACACTTCTAGATTCATAGAGTTAAGGAAAGGCATTCGATTCCTAACATGTTTTTGGTTGCTTCCCAGTCACCCCCCTTCATTTTTGAACCAACATGGTAAGTTGGAAGAGGGTTCATTATTCCTCAGGCATGTGCATGCACACCTGCGTTTTGATAAAATACAAGTTATTTCAGCGTGGAAAAAGAATTTTGTCTTAGCCCTTAATTTGAAGTGTAAAATCATGTAACACCTTGGTCATCTCCCCAGCCACATATTGTTACCTTCACAAGGTACTCAGGATCGGTGAAAGACCTCATCGATTAATGCAGGTTTATGCAATGTGCTCTGTTTCCATTCATACACTTCTCAATAAAAATTACGAGCAAATCACCCGCCCCATGATTGCTCTAACATTAATATGCTTAATTATAAAGTTCTTATTTGAAAGACTCGAGGTTAACCCTGTCAACGTATGTCGCAGCGTCAAATATTTCAAGGCATCTATTCACATGGTATTGCCTACTCTCCAACTTACAAAACTCAACGTTCTTGCTGGGAATTCACATTTTGAAACTGTTGAACCCACGTGGAGTTTTGATTGGATTTGTTGTCAATGACTTGTTAACAAAGATCCGTGAGAATTTGTTTGGCTGAAGGAGGAGTGGCCAAGTGGAAGTGATGGTCTCAAAGTATGGGGAGGATAGTTGATGGACCGAGACATGGATATGAATATGATGGAAATATAATTTGGAAACGATCTTGTGATCTGGACTAAGTTTGGAGGCCGCTGGAGCAGTTGAAGTTAAGACAATGAAGCTTGAAAGTATACCTTAGAGAGCGATTGGAGGACATTTCTTTATGCAATACGGGGCATTGAGAAGACAATCCTATCGCACACATATGTTGCATAAGGCAGTATAAGGATTATGCCGGCCGCAACATATGTTGCAACAATCAGTGGGAGAAACACAAATGGTGAAATGAAGGCTCCGCAGACCGCAATATATATCGCGGGTGGCGATATGGGTTTATCACATGCCATGACAGAGAATGCTCAACTTTGCATAGTATTTAACGTATGAGAATCAATTATATCACACAATGCGATATGAGATGACAAAGGCCGCATCATGGAAACACAGACAGTGACAAGTGGCTTATCGCTATTCATGTTAGGGACTCTGTTTCGGGCGAACAATGTAATATGGGACAATGCAGATAGCGTTATAAGATAATGTAGGCTGCAACAAAGAAGAAAGTGTTAGCCATGATGAGCCTGGGCCTGTCAACCGTGATAGTAGGCCTCCCCTCCTTAATACTTATCAAAGGAAGGGTAAAGCCCATTAAAAGTGCTGATGTGGTAGAAGTTTAATTAGGTGCTAACGTGGCTGGAGAACTCCTTACTTATAAAAGGTTACGGGCAATTCTGGAGAGGCATTCGGGAATGTAACTGATCGGGTGGGAGCAGGACTGGAGCGGAAAAGTGGCCATTCTCTAGGCGACTCGAGGCAAATATTCTTCTTCTTCTTCTTCTTCATCTTATTTTACTTCTTCTCGGTTGGGGACCGAGTTCGAAGAACTATACAGATACGATCTAAATTCATTCTGTGTTGTTTCCTTTTTCATTCCAAAGAATGTAATAGCAGTAGCATTCAATAAATACAATTGCGGAGGTTCTGTTTATCGTAAATCTGCTATTATCTGATTCTTCCACACCTGCTCTATTAACTGCTTGAGTTAGGCAAGTAATTCCCTAACATTTGGTGTTTTCATTGAGAGAAGGTTAGTCTGTAAAATCGAGATAAGTTTGAATGTTGACAAGAATGGAAAGTAAGATTGCAGCGATTGAATCAGCACTAGAAGTACAACAACGTAAGGGTCAGGACCTTGAAAAATTGACCGCGACAGTGCAAACAAGCATGGAGAAGGTCTTGATCGGACAATCTGAAACTCAGAGACCGATGCAGGAATAGATGCGTTCGAACGAGGAGAAAACAATGCAAAGAACAAGAGATTTGGAAGAACAAACAGTGGAAAAACTAAAGGAAGTGCAGCATCAAACAAATCGGAGTTCGGCGTCTGGAAATCTGAAAGAAAGGATGATGAAATCTCTAGAGTGGCGGAAGAGACGACAGTGTACCAAAACTGGAGGTAAGTTCTCTTGCTGAGGAGGCGACACTCGGTGAGAATTTGAAATCGGTAACTAAGTGAGTTGAGATGCCTACCTTTGTTGGTAATGATCCGTTTGGATGGATTACCAAAGCAGTGACTTATTTTAGGATACAATGCACTCCGGAGGACCTGAAGTTGCCTTTGACGCAACTATGTATGGAGGATGCAACACTATATTGGTTTCTATCCTGACAGTTTTCTGGACCAAATTTGAGCTGGGAACAGTTGAAATCGGCTTTAATGGAACGTTATGGGAAGGTTACCGAAGGTGATCCTGTACGACATCTTAAGTCATTGCGTCAAGAAGGAACGGTGGAAGAGTACATTGAAAAATTTGAACAAGTGGCGTTGAGAATACCAGATTTTCCAAAAATGTGGTACATGAGCCTATTTATGGGAGGATTGCGACCGGAGATTGAGAACAGAGTTTTGACTCATGAATCGGCTAATAAAAATAGGATGGTTTCCTTAGCCAGGAAAGTCGAACGTGGATTGATTGGAGAGGGATTGCTTCATGGAAAATCTTTTAACAACACTTTTACCACGAAGGGCATTGCCACCAGTGCTTGTTACTTCTGCTCTTAAGTACACAATGGAAAGGAACAGAAATGAGGAGGAAATAAGGAGAAATGGGGTTGGGAACAAGTGGAATGGTGTTAAACCCATTAGCTGACAAGAAAGAGAGGAACAAAAACTTAAGGGACTCTGTTTTAGGTGCGGATAGACATATACACCTTTACATCGATGTCCAGATAAAAATCTACGACTATTGGTTTGAGAGGAACAAAAACTTAAGGGACTCTGTTTTAGGTGCGGATAGACATATACACCTTTACATCGATGTCCAGATAAAAATCTACGACTATTGGTTTGAGAAATGGAGGAGCAGGAAGGTGGGGAAGAAACAGGAGAACAAAATATGGAAGAAGGGAAAAGAGTGTTAGAAATTGTTGCAGAAGATGAAGCAGTAGAGTTCAGAAGTATGGGTGAAAGAAGAGCATAATCTTTACTTTTTGCTGGAAGGATTTCAGAAATACCGGTGGAAGTACTTGTGGACAGCGGGACAAGTCATAACTTTGTTTCCAAAGCCCTTATTAAGGTCACAGATCTTAAAATAATTCCTACTCAGCCATACAGGATCAAATTGGGAGATGGAAGGCGTACAATATCACAAGGGGTGTGTAGAGATATTGTTATAAATCTGGGAGACAATTCCTTCAAGATTGAAGCCTTTATTTTTGACATCGGGGGTCCGGATGTGGTTTTAGGGATGAAGTGGTTAAAAACTCTGGGGTATGTATTAACCAACTGGAGTTGGAAGATTATGGAATTCGCGTGGGAGGGAACTGAAATTAAGCTGTAGGGATTAACCGAAAAAGAAGACAGACCTGGAAGTTTACAGTTGGTTTGACAAGAAAGGGAAGTTGCTGTTGAGGGCTGGATATGGAGAGCAGATCTGTTACTATCGGTAGAAGTGAAAGAAAAAAGTAAGGAACAACAACAGTTGGGAAAATTACTGGGACAATTTCAGAAACTTTTTGATGAACCCAATGGGCTGCCGCGTAACAAAATTACAGATCATGCTATTCCTTTAATTGAAGGAGCAACACCGGTTAACATGCGACCATACAAGATAGCGCATTATTTGAATGATGTGGTAGAAAAACAAGTAGCAGAAATGCTAGCTAAGGGGATCATCAGGCATAGCAATAGCCCATTCGCTAGTTCCATTATTTTAGTAAAGAAAAAAAATGGGCAGTGGAGGTTACGTGTCGACTATAGGGCTTTGAACAAGTTAAAAATTCCCGACAAATTTCCAATCCCTGTTATTGAGGAATTTCTAGACGAGCTTCATGGAGCAAGATATTTTACTAAGTTGGATCTCACTTCCGGTTTCCATCACGTTAGGGTACGGGAGAAGGACATTCAGAAAACAACTTTTAAGACCCATGAGGGACATTACGAATATCTCATCATGCCATTTGGGTTAATGAATGCCTCAGTTACTTTTCAATCAACTATGAACCAAGTATTCAGACCGCTCCTAAGGAAGTTTGTACTAGTTTTCTTTGACGACATATTGATATATAGTTGTTCATGGATGGAACATCTTCGACACTTAGAAGCTGTGTTTCAATTTTTACTATCAAATCATTTGAAGGCAAATCAGAAAAAGTGTTCTTTTGCTCATGGAATATCTTGGCCATATTGTTTCTTTTGAAGGGGTAAAGATGGATCCCAAAAAGGTGGCCTGTATTGAGGAGTGGTCCCAACCACAAAATGTGAAGGCAGTGCGTGCTTTTTTAGGGTTAACCAGTTACTACAGAAAATTTATTGCCGGATATGGAAAAATAGCCAAGCCGTTGACAATGTTAACTCGGAAAGATGGATTTGAATGGGATGACACTGTAGAACGTGCCTTTGAAGAGTTAAAACACTGCATGATTTCGACTCCCTTTTTAGCTTTACCCAATTTCTCCAAAATCTTTGTTATCGAATGTGATGCTTCCGAGTCAGGTTTGGGTGCAGTTTTAATGCAGGAGGGCCGTCCGATTGCCTACTTTAGTAAGGCTCTTGGAGATGTAAATTTGTCCAAGTCAGTCTATGAGAAAGAAATTATGGCATTAGTATTGGACGTTAATCATTGGAGGCAATACTTGTTGGGACAACATTTTGTTGTATATTCGGATCATAAGGTGTTAAAACATTTACTTTAGCGAATACACACTCTTAATCAACAGTGTTGGTTATCTAAACTACTTGGTCTGGATTTTGAGGTCGTTTACAAATCAGGAAGGGTAAATCAGGCTGCAGACTCTTTATCTCGAGGACAGAAGAACAAAATAATTGTGAAACACCAACTCTACATCTATTTTCAGCCATTTCTGTACCTCTTTGGTTAGAACTGGATCAAGTAAAATCCGAGCAGCAGCAGGATCCAGAATTAAAAGAGATTATATCTACTGTTGAACTTCAGACAGATGTCAAATCCAAATACCAAATACGAGCAGGAATATTGCATTACAATGATCGACTGGTTCTTTCTAAGACCTCACCCCTTATTCTGAAATTTTTACAATATTTTCACTCTTCTGCAGTAGGGGGCCATGCAGGGTATTACAAGACTTATAAAAGACTGGCAGGAGGATTATATTGGAAGGGAATGACTCAAAGCGTTTTAAAATATGTACGAGAATGTGATACCTGTCAGCGCCAAAAATATTTGGCACAGTTACCGGCCGGGCTGCTCCAGCCCTTACCCATACCCGAACAAATTTGGGCAGAGATTTCGATGGATTTTATTTCCAGTCTTCCTCGCTCACAAGGATTTGATGTTATAATGGTGGTAGTGGATAAACTATCCAAATATGCTCATTTTGTTTTACTCTGACACCCATATGCATCTAAAATTGTGGCCACACATTTTGTTAAGGAGATCATTCGATTACATGGATTTCCCAGCTCTATCATTAGTGACTGTGATCCTTTGTTTGTTAGTAATTTCTGAAAAGAGTTATTTCGTTTGGAGGGTATAACCTTGAAAATGAGCTCATCCTACCATCCACAAACGGATGAACAAACGGAGGTTGTCGATAGATGCCTTGAGACTTACTTGAGGCGCTTTGCTTAAGCGACCACTGTCCTGGGCACAGTGGTTACCGTGGGCAGAATATTGCTATAACACCACCTCTCATTCAGCCACCCGAATGATTCCTTTTGAGGCTGTTTATGGTCGGCAACCACCAACAATTCACTGATTTATTCCAGGAGAAACACTTGTAGAATCAGTGGCGCAGACTTTGGGTGATCGGGATGCTGTACTAATACAGCTTCGACAAAATCTTTTCCAAGCTCAACAATTAATGGCTCATTATGCTCATAAGCGTAGACGGGAAGGACAATTTGATGAAGGTGATATTGTTTATGTTAAATTGTGTCTCAATGTTCAGACCCCAACATCTAAGAAAGTTTGTCCCCAACTTTCTACTCGATATTATGGTCCTTACCCAGTTTTGTCTCGGCTGGGAGCTACTGCTTACCGCCTCTCCTTGCAGGAAGGAACTTGCATACACCTGGTGTTTCACGTTTTTCAACTTAAAAGGGCAATTGGAAATCATCCGCTTCAGGAAACTTTACCAGAAGTTGTTGAAGAAGGATTGGTCTGTCAAGCTATTCCTGCTGAAGTATTGGCTTATAAAACCCGGCCTGGTTCATCGAAGGGTGTATGTCTGAGTCGGTGGCAAGGATTACCTACAGAGGAGTCTACTTGGGTGGATACTGCCTTCTTCCTTGAGCAGTTTCCAGAGTTTCACCTTGAGGACAAGGTGAATTTTAAGAAGGGGCGAATTGTTAGCCATGATGAGCCTAGGCCTGTCAACCGTGATAGTAGGCCTCCCTTCCTTAATACTTATCAAAGGAGGGGTAAAGCCCATTAGAAGTGCTGATGTGACAGAAGTCTAATTAGGTGATGACGTGGCTGAAGAACTCCTTACTTATAAAAGGTTACGGACAGTTCTGGAGAGGCATTCTAGACACACTAGAGAGGAGATGAGAAAGTCCTAGAAACACACTAGAGAGATGCATTCTAGACGGTGCAAGAAAAGGGGACTATTACATATCTGTACCCCCAATACAGGGAGAAAGAAAGTCTTAGAGAGTGCATCGAGGTATCCGAGTGCATCGAGGTATCCGAGTGCATACATACAAAGAATGGGGGAGGAGCTATTATTGGATATCAGATTACCCAATGAAGATCCACATCCACTGAAGGCGAAGAAGAAGAGCAGCAGAGGAGCACTCATATTAAAGGGCGACACCAATATAATGCTTTATCTTTGATATTTTGCATGTGACAGGCCGTGAGCCATTTTCTGTAAGTGGGAGTGCCCCCACAGTTGTCGTGATCCACACATATAGGTAGTGAACCTTGGGAGGTATCCCTAAACCGTGTGCTCGCAGTGAGTGATAGCATTGCTGGTGTGAGAGTATGTGAACTGACCCTGCATTGGGATGAACAAAATAAAACCCTCGTGCATTCATTTGTATGTGTGGGTGTGTTGTGCTTGCACATGACTAAGTGAGCAAGCACAATTAAATTGCTGAGCAGGGAAAACCATAACAGTGAACCTACCAACAAGTGGGTCAATATCCGAATGAGCAGTGAGAGCTAATGCATTTAAAAAAGGCTTAAATTGGTTAAGTGTGTCTAATCCCGATTCACCCTCCCTCTCAAAGTTCCTCATTATATGCCCTTACCAGTGACAAAAAACTCAAGTAATGTGAATCATGGCATTTTTAGTGCGGTTTTGTCTTTTATATTATTTTGCAACAGCTTGGCGATCTCCCCAATTGCATGTTGTTATTTTTACAAACCACTAATTAGGCTAATAAAAAACCTTATAATTTAATATGTTTTCTTTCAATATGCATTATCCCGATCCATATATTTGATGAGGAAATTTGTTAGGAGGTCATCCTTCTCTAGATTATTTTACATATTTAACCATAAAATTCTTGTTGTATGCACTACTGCAAAAAAGGCACGCTTCGTTAACATATCTAGTGACATCAAGTCTTTTAAGACATTTATTCGCATGATGTTACGATCCATTGCTACTTTCTTTGGCTTGAAACCGCTTCTAAATTCCTAGAAAGTGATGCATTTTGGATCTTTAGACATTATAAAATCATTGAGGAAACATCTAACAAACTCGGGTTAGTCATTTTTCAAGCTATTTGGTGATTTTGCCTTCAACTGTAAGCTGGCTGACTTAATTGTCCGAAAACGTGTATATTTTCCGGGCAGAGGAGGAGAGGGACCGCTACAATTATGCTGCCTCTGAGCTCTTCCGACATGTTTAGTTAATGAATATAGCGTAGCCTCTTTCTTGATTGCATGTTTTGAGGCAACTGACTTGACAAAGAAATTCCTTTTTCAGGGCACTATGTCCACTTGCTTCTGAGAGGCAACTGAAGGAGCATGCTAGACGTCCACCAAGAGGTTGGAATTCCTATGATTCATTTTCATGGACCATTTCTGAAGAAGAATTCCTGCAAAATTCTGAAATTGTGAAGAAGAAGCTGCGTGTCCATGGATATGAGGTCTTTAATGGTTTCTCTCTTCCTGTAGTTTTTGATATAGTTGATCATTTCTTATGATTGTTATCGCAATCTAAAAATCAAAAAAATTATTTCTCAGTATGTTGTGGTGGATTACCTCTGGTATCGGAGAAAGGTGGATGGAGCTTACACTGATTCTCTTGGATATGATGTAATTGATGAATGGGGCAGGGTGATTCCTGACCCAGGGAGGTGGCCTTCATCTGGAGCGGGGAAAGGATTCACCGAAGTTGCTGAAAGAGTACATGGCATGGGTTTGAAATTTGGGATTCATGTTATGAGGGGAATAAGTACTCAAGCAGTGAATGCAAACACCCCTATCCTAGACACCTTGAAGGTATTGTTCTTTCATTCATTCTTGTACATTTTGCTCATTCTTCCTGTTGTATTAGGATACCTTAGTCATTGCCTCTGTGCTGGAATAATAACCACGATAAGTGCTGCAAGCTATTTTCTGCAAGTGTTGTCAAACACAGCCCCTTAAATTTCAGAAGAAAACCTCTTAAATAAGTGGCGGAAAAGCACTTTTTCAGTAAGCAATCAAGAAATACTAATACAGAAGCACTTATCTTTAGTGATGGGCATTGTTAGCAGTTTTTAGTTATGTGTTGCCTGTTGGACCAAATTAAATGTGTTGGACCCAAATTAAATAGCTTGGATCCAATTAAATGCATTTTAGAGTCCCATATTAAATGTATGTATTTTTTTCCATCTATAAATAAAGCGCTCCACCTCTTATTGAGGTAAAGAACAAAGTTTTACTTCTACCTGGTATCAAAGGGACTGAGTCGATCCCCCCTCTGGTGCGTTGTTCCCCTGCCCTAGCCACAATGGCCCTATCCCCCCCTTCCTACGACGCCCGTCCTCGACAGCTCCTCCCAGCACGGTTCCCCTCCCTCCGCTTCTAGCTAAACGTACCCTCTGTGGTGTCCTGATGCGCGCACCCCTTGAAGGGTTTTTAAGAGTTTAATAACAATTATCAGATCAAGCAGAAACAATTAAAACTTTTGTTAGAGGATCTTTTATGCATGATAATATGAAACCTGCGATAAATATAGAAATGAAGAAACACTGAAAAATTGAGCGTACCGTTCACCGAAGAGCCACAACAACCTTTGATATTCGTCTTCATACGTGTTTGGTAAAGATCACATGAGTGACAAACATAAGCATCGCACCTCCGTGATGTATCCACGGGCTAATCCGAACCACTCAATGTTTGAGCGGGATCTTATCTTCCTCCACTATGTGCTAGCATCTCATATGCAAAGGAGGATGAAGAGAGCTACGAGCCTCCGGGAGTTTCGGCCAAGGATAATCATATGTATATACTGTCATCACATGACAGGCGATTATATAGGCAGTCAAGGACGATCTTTAATTGCAACTGCATTTATTCATGTGTCATAATATATGAATAAATGCTTCGGACTATATACATTCATCATAAGAATATTTCATCTCCCATACATTTCATCTCATGAAACGATATCATAAATGATAACAGTTTATCATTTAAGTTGCATGGAACGATATACCATTCATCATAAGAATATTTCCACTTGCACTAAAGCCTAATATACTTTGTGTCATTTCACCTTATATTGTATCGTATGTGTAGTGGGTGAATTCCCCTTACCTCAATGTGAGGTGGGGATCCTCTTTTATAGAGAAGTAAAAACTAATTACATGGTGTTAAGTCCAATGTGGGACTCAGAACAAAAATACCCCTTTAACCTTAAATGGGGTCCAACACTCCCCCTCAAGCTGGACATGCCCAGATTGGATAGAGTCCCACAAAGAGAAAAAGACAACAAAGACACAGGACCATCTCAGACTCCCCCTCAAGCTGGGCCAGGGAGGCTGTGAATACCCAGCCGGGTAGTGAGAGACTCAAGGCGAGCTCCTGGAAGACCTTTGGTGAAGAGATCGGCAAGCTGATCGGCCGTCGGGATATGGCCGAAGCCGATATGGTGCTGCTCCAGATGGTGGCGGAGAAAGTGACAGTCCACCTCGATATGCTTCGTCCGTTCATGGAAGACGGGATTCGATGCAATCTTCGTGGCGGCCTGATTGTCACACCAGATATGAGCAGGAGTTGATGCGGGGAAACCAAGCTCATGGAGGAGATGACGAAGCCATAAGATCTCAGTAGTGACGGTGGCCATGGCTCGATACCCGGCCTCGGCACTCGACCGAGAGACGACAGTCTGCTTCTTGCTGCGCCAAGAGATGAGGTTGCCGGCAAAGAACACGGCGAAACCCGAAGTAGACCTGCGGGTAGCGAGGCATCCAGCATAGTCCGCATCACAGAAGGCCTCAACATCCATGTGAGCATGATGAGAGTACTGAAGGCCACGGGCAGGGTCTTTCTTGATGTATTTGGCAATGCGAAGGACAGCATCCCACTGAGAGCGGGTGGGATGTTCCATGAACTGGCTGACTTTGCCAACGGCACAGGCAATGTCAGGACGCGTCATGGTGAGGTAGTTGAGTTTACCGACCAGGCGGCGATAGCTCTCGGGATGAGGAAAGGGTTCCGAGTCGGAATGAAGGGAGCGTTCCCCAGGCTCAAGGGGAGTGTCCACGGCAGTGGCGGTGCTCAACCCGGCATCCTGCAAGATATCAAGAGCATACTTGCGCTGGCAGAGAGAAATAGTGTCCGCAGTCCGGGAGACCTCGATGCCAAGGAAGTAAGTGAGGGGACCAAGATCCTTGGTGTGAAAGTGCTGGTGAAGATGCGCCTTAAGGCTGGCGATGCCTCTGGAGTCGCTCCCTGTGATGATGATGTCATCCACATAAACCACAAGCAAGATACAGCCATGCGCCGTCGTACGGAAGAAGACGGTGTGATCCTTCATACTGCGAGAGAGGCCAAAGGCTGTGACGACCGTGCTGAAGCGGCCAAACCAAGCCCGAGGAGACTGCTTGAGGCCGTAGAGGGAGCGACGGAGACGGCAGACATGGCGGTCGGCACCAGAGGCCGAAAAACCAGGAGGCTGCTGGAGGTAGACTTCTTCATCAAGAAAGCCATGGAGAAAAGCATTTTTAACATCCAGTTGATGAAGCGGCCAGTGATGATGAGCAGCCAGCGAAAGGAAAAGGCGGACCGAGGCCATCTTGGCGACTGGAGAGAAGGTCTCAAAGCAGTCGATGCCATACGTCTGAGCAAACCCCTTGGCGACAAGCCGGGCTTTGAGGCGGCAAAGAGAGCCATCGGGATTGAGACGGATAGTGAAAATCCATTTACAACCGACCGCCTGTTTGCCCACCGGAAGTGGAACAAGATCCCATGTATGGTTGTCATCCAGAGCCCGCAATTCATCCCTCATGGCGGCAAGCCACCCGGGGTGAGATTTTGCTTCACCGACTGTCCGAGGAAGCGACACGGTCTCCAAGGCTGACAGACCCCTGTAGGAAGATACAAAAAGAGGAGTAGTCTGACAGGAGCGAGTACCTTTCCGAAGCGCAATCGGCTCGTCCGCGGGAGCGGGGACAGGAGCATCGGACGAAGCAGGAACAAGGTGGTCCTCGGCCGGGATGGGAGGTACAGCGGATGGACGACGGGAGTAGGTCTGGCCAAAGAGATGACCGGGAGGGGGAGATATCAGAGGCGGGTGAACGAAGAGCGGAAGGCAGTCATCGATGGTAGTGTCAGGAGAAGGAGAAGGAGAGGGGAGAGTGAAAGGAGAAGTCTCGACAAACGATACGTCGGCAGAGGTGATATACCGGCGGAGGTCTGGAGAGAAGCATCGGTACCCGCGCTGAGTGCGGGAATATCCAAGAAAAATACAGCGAAGAGATTTGGGAGAAAGTTTGGAGAGATTGAGGCGAGTGTCCCGGACATAACATAGACATCCGAAGACGCGGAGTGGAATGGAGTGAGGAGGAATAGAGGGGAACAGGGTATGAAAGGGAGTCTCCCCCTGAAGTATGGAGGAGGGAAGACGATTCAGAAGGTAAGTAGCAGTGAGGATGACATCCCCCCAGAAGAGAAGAGGGACCTTGCGGTGGAAGAGGAGGGCACGAGCGGTTTCCAAAATATGCCGGTGTTTCCGCTCGGCCACCCCATTCTGCTGAGGGGTATCAGGACAAGAGGTCTGGTGGATGATGCCGTGGGCGCGCAGAAACTGCTGAAAGTGAGTGGATAAGTATTCCCGCCCATTGTCAGATCGAAGACATTTGACAGGGATAGAAAACTGTGTTTGGATCTCATGAAAAAATGTCTGGAAGGTGGAGAGAACCTCTGTCCGATCTCGAAGAAGATAAAGCCATGTCATCCGGGAATAATCATCAATGAAGGAAATGTAATATTTATACCCAGATTGACTCGAGGTAGCACAGGGACCCCATACATCAGAATGAACCAAATCAAAGGGTTTGGCGGCCCGTGTGTCAACTCAAGGAGGATATGAGGTGCGATGATGTTTCGCAAAACGACATGACTCACTTGAAAAGGAAAAACGGGGACTAATATCGGGGTAGAGTCGATGAAGTGCAGAGGCGGAAGGGTGGCCCAACCGGGAATTGAGGTCAACGGCATGAGCAGGGAGAGACGCGCAGGCGATGGAAGGCGGGCCAGCGAACATGTACACTCCATCCCGAAGCTGGCCTCTACCAAGTTCCCGGTTCGTCGTCCGCTCCTGAAACAAAACAGAAGACGAGGAAAAGAGAGCAGTGCAATTGAGATCCTTGGTCAGTTTGCTGATGGAAAGCAGGTTAAAAGGACTCCGGGGTACATGAGCTACCGAGGAGAGGTGAAGGGAGGAGGTGAGGGAACAGGAGCCAAAGCCGGCTATGGGGAGAGTGGACCCATCAGCAACAGTGATGGCAAAGGATCCACTATAGGGACGGTAGTGGGAGAGCATACCTGCATCCCCGGTGAGGTGGTCGGACGCACCAGAGTCAAGCATCCATGCCGAAGAACGATGACTGACAAGGGCAGTGTGACCACCGGAATGGGCAAGAGAAGCTGACGAAGAGCCCGCGATGGAGGTGGACCGGTAATCGTGAATCAGCTGGAGCTCAGCCAGGGAGAGATCCAACGACGAGGGAAGAGTAGCAGCAAGTGAGGGCGCATCACGGAGCGCAGTCTGGCCCCGATGGGTGTGCGACTCAGGACGACCATGCAGGACCCAGCAACGGTCTACCAGATGGCCGAGCTTGCCGCAATGCTGGCAGAGGGGGCGAGGTCGGCCGTCCCCACGGCCGCGCCCACGAGGGCCGGTAGGACGACTACCGCCACGTCCGAGGAGCGCAGTGTGATCAGGAAGGGGGACGGGTGGTGCAAGGGCCCGATGTGCCTTCTGCAGGCGATGATAGACCTGCGGGATATCCAGTGTAGACGGGCTGACAAGCATCTCGGTGGCCGTCGTGGCATAGTCCGGTGCGAGGCCATTCAGGAGATTGAATAGGCAGAGCTGGTCCCGCTGAGTCTGCGCTTCGGCCGGAGTTTGAGGAATCGGCCAGAGTTCCTGTAGTTCATCGCGGAGACCCTTCCATTCCATGAAGTAGGTGGGGAAAGTCCGATCCTGCTGGCGGATATGGGAGAGACGTTGTAGAACGTCAGAGACCCGGGCCAAGTTATTGGTCTCGGAGAACATGACAATCAAGGAATCCCAGAGCTCTTTGACGGTGTTGGCAGTCCGGGTGACATCTTTCACGGAGCGGTCCATGGAGTTGACTAGTAGGGCGAAGATTTTGCTGTCCGCCAGCTGCCAAGAGTCGAACTTAGGGTCAGTGAGTTCAGGTGGGGGTTTCTCAAGATGAGAATGAAGCCCCATGCCGCGGAGGGACATCAAGACCGTCTTCCGCCAGACGGAAAAATTAGTGGCATCCAGCCGGTCATCGACAAGCCGGGAGGAGGCCGTGATGAGGGACGAAAGAACGGAGGACGCGTCCATGGAGGGCGGGCGCTGGACCCGTTCGCCGGGAGTCGGGCGGTGGAAGGGAAGCGGCCCGGAGATGCGGCCGGAGGGAGCAGCGACAGGGGGTCGCGCTCAGGATGGTGCGGCCGGGCAGGGGCGGTGCGGGTGCTGGGGCGCGGGTTCTGGGCAGGAGCGCCGCAGGGCCGAGGGCAGGGCTGGACCTGGGCGCGCTGGGCGCCGGAAGTCCGAACCGGGAGCAACGCCGGGAGAGGGCAGCGGGAAGGGAGCCGCTGGGGGGGCGAGGGCGCAGCGCCGGGGCGAGGCCGAGGGCGAGACGCCTGGGCGGGGCGCTGAGGGCTGGGCGCGAGGGCGCGACGCCGGGGCGAGGCGTTGAGGGCGGAGCGCCGGGGCGAATCGCCGAGGGCAGGGCGCGAGGGCGCGACGTCGGGAGGAGGTGCGCCGGGACGGCGGGGCGAGCCGGGAGCCGGGGAGCCGGGAGCCGGGAGATGCTGCTGGGAGCCGGGAGCTGCGAGCGCGCGGGAGCAGAGGGAGGCGCGGGAGGCGCGGGGGCAGCGGGAGGCGCTGGGAGCAGCGGGAGGCGCCGGGAGCAGCGGGAGGCGCCGGGAAGCCGCGGGCGCCGGGCCGAGGGCGTTCCGGCGGGGCGAGGCGGGGCTGGCCGGGAGGGAGCGTCGAGGGAGGTGGTGCCGGGACGGGGGGGGGGGGGCGCGGGTGATGGCGTCGGGAGACGCGGGGAGCCGCGGGGAGGGAGCGCCGTCGGGGAGGAAGGTCGCAGGGAGGAGCCGGCGCGGGCCGCGTCGGGGAGAGAGAGGGCCGTCGGGCGAGGGCTAGGGAGCTGCGCGGGCGAGGGCGCGGGGGCGGACGCCGGGAGGTGGAGGCCTAGCGGGAGGGACGACCGCCGGGAGGGTGCAGGCCGAAGAGGAGAGGTGCGCCGGGAGGAGAGGAGGCCCGCCGGGAAAGGCTAGGGCAGGAGGGAGAGAGGCGGGGCCGGGAGAACTCCGGGAATCCGCAAGGGAGGGAGGGTTCGGGATAAAAATCCCTCTGATACCATGTAGTGGGTGAATTCCCCTTACCTCAATGTGAGGTGGGGATCCTCTTTTATAGAGAAGTAAAAACTAATTACATGGTGTTAAGTCCAATGTGGGACTCAGAACAGAAATACCCCTTTAACCTTAAATGGGGTCCAACAGTATGCAATAAATTGTGAAATCATACCCAAAACCCGTTTTTGGATATCTTTCAAAACACTTTTGGAAAGTTATCAATAACTTCACCTTGCATCATATCATATGCAATACCTTGTGAATACTCATCCAAAACATTTTTGGATTAACTCTAGAACACTTTTAGAGTCTCTCTCTAAGTCAAACTCAATCCCCATTCAGTCACCACAAAGAATGACCCCACTGACCTTTATAGCGTTGACAACAAATACGAATCTCCGGATCCATATAAGCAACGAGTGACCTTTAGCAAAACATCAATGCTACTCAAGCTATAAATAGATCTCGAGTGATCTCCATCAAACACATGTATCTCTATACCCGTGTCCACCAGTCTGCATCGTATGCAAACATGCATTCTCATATTTTCCCTTTGTCCAAGATATCGAGTGTCATGGGACATGAAACATGTCAATCCCATATAGCCAACTCACATGTTCTCGATTCTCTGAGTATAGATTGAACTGATTGATGAACACATCACATGTCATTCATCCTTCTGGATAAACACAACATCACATGTCCCTTATCCGGATAAATATATAATATCTAGGTGTGGCTGCACACTCCCGCAATCTATCTCAATCGGGGGCCCTAATGTCATACTCGTCATACGAGAGGAAAAATCCTATTTTGGTTAAACTCCAAGATCAACAACATACCCAACCACTCCCGTATTAGCTAAGTGAATATGTAGATTTGCGTAAGTAAGGTATCAAAGTATGAAGGTTTTCATGCTAGATATCTCTCTAACCTCAGGTAGTGGAGACTCTAATATGATTCATACACCCTAGTATACCAAATACATCTCTGTATGACACTTCATGTGGTATACTTAGTAGGTTATCCAGCGTACAAAGAATCTTATTCTTTGTTTTGCCCCTCATGAGCATATTATGTATCTCTATAAAAGAATCCTACTCACACTAACCTTAATATTTCGTCATAACATATAATACTTCATGACGAACATCGGTTATTGATAAACTCAAAGTCATATTTTGAGAGCTCAATTATCATTGCACTTCATGAAATGTATATCTATAGATACATTTATGTAGCCAACGCGAAAGAATGATAAAATGGAAGTTGTCTTTAATATGATACATTTTAATATTCTTAAACTTTTTAAGAATATTTAACAAAATCAACATAAACACCGGTTTATGATAGAGACAGACAGAGGATTAACACTGTATTTATATAAGTAATGAACCAGAGAACTACAGTAGATGAAGAGGAAGACTAAAATAAGAATGGAGGAGACTCGAGAGGCGTCTCCGCACTCCCGCCCAAGCCTAAACGACCCAAGTCCCAAGCCCAATAGCCGATTCCCTTAACAATATTCCTTGCTGCCTGTTTCTCACCCCCGCTTCTTATTTATAACGGATTTCCCCCCTCCACGTGGTCCCAACATCTCTTAACAATATACTAACAATATTCCCTCCCCTCTAACAATATCCCCTTATAAAGACACCCATACCCCTGGGTCCTATCACTGCCACTATCCCGAAAAACCTCCTTGTCCCCAAGGTGGTGGATCTCATAGTCATGCCAAGCGTTCTCTCATACCAGCCTTGCTCCATGGAACTGAGGACAGTGATAATGTGCACTGGCCATATAGTGAAGCAAAAAAATCTTCCATATGCTCCTCCCGGCTTGCTTGACATCCATTGTTGTCTGGTCGACTCTGTGCTTCACCATACTTTCCGGATAGAGCATTCCCCTAGTTAACAATTTATAGGACGACGCCTGTTCATGCATCGTTGTACATCGCGATTCCACTAAATGCAACTCAAATGTACTTGTTTGTTCCACTCCAAAATCTGGCCAGGATTCGAAAATTATGAACGGTTGCCATGGTGGAAGGCCTGAACTCTCCGGGAGCCAGCCTCGTGGAGCATGAGCATCGGGAAACTCTGTCACCACGGGCGTGATTTGTGCAGCTGGTGGTAAGACAGTGAAAATGCATGTTTTTGTCAGCTTAGTTTGCAGCGTCTTGTGCTCCAACATTATGGTCCTAGATGTTTCTTGCTTCGTGTGCGGCAGGTCTACCATATACTGGTTGGAGGTAATGTCGTCATGATTTTCGGTCAGCCCTTTGCTACAACTTTGCATCCCATGGTCGGTAGGCCCCCTTGAGTGTGATGCGGACAACTGCGTTACTGTCGACAGGAAAATAGACATAGGTGCAGGGGTGACGAAACTTCCAAAATCCTCAAGGAGCTATTCTTTGAGATGCGCCCAAGTGAACGTAGTCGTAGGTCCCCTGGCCAATAAAAACCAAAGTTCAAACATACTCGACATGCAGAGTCGCGCCATTGGTATTTTCATCGTGTTCGGAATTTGATGAATCAAGTAATAAGCCTCAGCTTGTTGTATCCATGTTTCAGGATTTGTTCCAGAAAATTTTGGTATCATGAGTCGGCTAGAGTGCTTGTCCATGCATCTGTCTAGCATGGCCATTGACGCCCATATCTCCGGCATGTATAACTCCATGCGCGCGAGAAGCAGAAGCGGAATCAGCTTTAAACGCAACGTCTCTGGGAGAGATTCCTTCCTGCGAGGTTGGTTCGGACAGTGCGCCTGTGCGAATTACCCCTGCCCTGTTTGACGCGGTCCGGCCCTGCGCGCCTCTCTTGAACGTGATAGACACGCCCCTCCAAAAGGAAATGACGGGGCGCTATTTCTTTCTTTTTTTGTTTTTTTTCCAAAAGAGTAACCTGGTGATGCGCCTCCTCCCCTAGACGACGTTTTTGAAAAAAATGCACCTCCTCTGAGTTGTAGCCGGTTAGGCAGGCCGTCCGGTGGGTGCGGCTCCGCGGGTCGCAAACGGTTAACGTTCGCTGTCGCCGAACGAGAGGTAACGCTGTGCTCACGTTCTGTGATGAAAGGCGATGATGCGCGCCTCCTCAGACCATGAACAGTATTGCGCGTTCGCTTCTGTGGAAGGCGTTGACAGTGTGCAACGGTGATGATGACGGTAGCTGGCGAAGCACGCCTCCTCTGTAGGCGATCCGTTAGGGCGCACCTGATGCTGAATGTGAGGTGGCCGGACACGCCTCCTTCGAGCGATACACCAGCAATGAGTGCCTCTCTGGTCGGGAGGAAGCTGACAAAGAAGATCCGACAGTGCGCCTCCTTTGAGCGATGAGGCGGTAGCGGACCAAAATGATAGAGACAGAGGACTAACACTTGTATTTATGTAAGTAATGAACTAGATAGACGAGGAGGAAGATTGAAAGAAGAATGGAGAAGGAGACTCTAGAGGCGTCTCCGCACTCCTGCCCAAGCCTTAACGGCCGAAGTCCCAAGCCCAATGGTTGATTCCCTAACAATATTCCTTGCTGCCTGCCTCTCACCCTATTGCTTCTTATTTATAAAGGATTTCCCCCCTCCACGTGGTCCCGACATCTCCTAACAATGTACTAACAATATTCCCTCACCTCTAACAATATTCCCTGTAAAGACACCCATACCCCGAGTTTTATCAGTGTATCATATCATATATGATTAACTGTCAGATCAACCTTTTGTTTGCTACACTTTTTGAATTTTGTTAACACATTACACCACATGTAATTTGAGTCACATCTCTATGTGACCATCTGTTAAAACACCCCACTAACTCTTTAGTGAGGAACATCTATAAAGAAAGACAGTTTGAATAATAGTGATATTTAGGAATCATATTCTCAACTGTTAAACTTTTTGAACATATTCGAACTTCTTAACTTCACGACATCAAATGTTATGATGTCAACTTCTGTTGTTTATTTAGAACTCTTTTTAAGTTTATCATCATTATCCTTGGAACCCTATTCTATCAAACTTCCTTCTTGAAATAATGTAACTACTTACACTATTATTTATCGGTCCTCTTAAACTCTTTTAGGATAAAGTGAAAATCACTTTGATACGGTGACGAAATGTAACTCTTACATTTCACTTTACCGCTACATCCTAAACTCTTTTAGGACATCAATTGCAATTCACCTTTCACTTTGACCGGTATAATCCTTCAAGAAAGCGTCTTTCATTTTTCATGATAACTAAATGTAACTCTTTACATTTTTCTTTATCGTCATATATCTTAATTTTTTTTAAGATATTCAGTGAAAAACACTTTATCTTAAACTGGTATAATAGTGATATCCACATTCTAAATGGTAACTAAATGCAACACTTCACATTTTTCTTTACCATCACTTATCCTAAACATTTTAGGATATGAAGTGGGAAACACTTTAACTATATACCAGTGTTATCCTAAACATTTTTCTTTATCATTGACGTATCCAATCATATTGAGTACATGAGTGGAGACTAAGATTTATTTGGCTATTTAGCTTTTAAAGCCTTTGAAACCTTAAGTGAATCACTCTATGCTTCCATAAGCATCTAGATTCCCTTGTTGAACAATTTCAACACTGGGTTACTGAGGAATGAATTGTTTTGACACATAGAATTTTCCTTAAAAACGTCTCTTAGATCACCAATCTTGCTTAAAAACTTTTCTTAAGTTATCAGTCTAAGAAGTAGCTTAGATCATGCTTCTCCTTATCAAGGATTAATCACAAAAGTTTAGATAAATGATGATGATAATATTATCTACAAGAGAATCTTTTATGAGATGAGTATCATGCATTATTAACCATTTAATAAGGGCTTTTATTAAATGGGTTCCTACTAAAATGGTGACCCCTTTTAAAATTCATCATATCCATTAGCTGGCCAAGACACATATTTTTCACTACTCCGCTATGGCGTGAAACTCACCGCTTAGTTATTTAGGTAGGGCATCATTCCAATCATATCATATATGATTCTTGGATAGTTGAGCGGACAACCCTTTGTCCAATCCATTATATGGATAAGTTCAACACTATTCCTCTGGTATACCAACCCTTAGGGTTTCCCAGCTAGTGTAACCCAAAGCAAACGTAAAAAACAAGCTAATCACAAGACAATCCAGGGGCACCCCGCTATGGCGTGAAACTATCCAAGGATGATTCAGGACCGCTCATTACTTGCTTGCCTACACAAGATAATCCAGGGGCACCCCGCTATGGCATGAAACTACCCGGTTGGATGATCGATGTCTTGACCAGTGCTACTTTGGAAGGAATCTCATACTTAGTATTTGAAGGGGATTTTAGTCTCACCATCTCATCTCATGTTATTCCCTTTATGTATGCATGATTATAGTAATTTAGTTTGGAATCATATCACCTCCACTAATCAATATGTTCAAACCATATTGATGTGCAACCCTTTACCCCACAAGTTTGTGTTACTCACCCAAAAATAGAAGCCAAACATATTCATACATATCCAGATGTATCATATGCATAAGGTAAATGAACACCTCATGTAAATGTTTAGAATTATATGAGATTGACAATCTCTACACGAGTAAGCCCGAAGTGACAGATAACCAACCCTACTCACCAGGCTAGACAAGGCATAAGCCTCCAGGTAGGTAGGTAGTCCGACCCCAAGTCCCTCTACCCAGAGATACTTTACTTAAAAGAGAATCCAATTCATCATAACTCTAACACCTAATATGCATAAACGGTATTCAACAACTAAATTCAAGTTGATAACTTCAATTACAAACTGAGGTCAAGGTGGATGAAAAACTAAATTCATTATCATAACTAGCATGTATTGCTTAACTCTATTTAGAAGCAGTTTAATAATTACTAAAGCATACACCATTCATCATATAAACAATTTATAACTATGAATAAAACAGGGGATAACTTTTAAATAAATGAACAATTCAGATATTTAAACATAAGATAAATATTTATGAACAATTCATAAATTAAAGATAATTATAAACCTTTTTATAATTTTTAGCTTTAAAATTATGGATATTCCATAATTATGAATATAAACATTTTATATTCATTCCAATATGGACTCTTTCATATTTATCATTATATGACATTTCCATTTTAAATATATGATATTATATGAGTTATAAACAATTTACAATTCAGTTTATATTGTGTAAACATTTTACATAATCTAAATATCATATACTTATTCATTATTTAAACCTTGATCATATTAATCGTCGAAACATTTTTGATGTGGTTTAAATGATATCCAAATAAGGCCTCTTTTATTTTGAACAATTCAAACTAATTAATTATGAACAATTCATAATTTAAATATAAACGTTTTATGTTTTGACCTTATTTCATAATTTCTAACTCTTTATAAATTATTTCTTATGATTTCTAAATAAACCCTTTTATTTATATATCACAAGACATGCCATATAATTTGTAAAAAGCATTTTAAATATTAAATTTTAATATTTGGGAATAAAATGGTTCATAATAATTATTTAATTAATTTTATAAACCCTTTATAAATTAAATATTCCCAAAATACCTTTTATAATGATTTATTAACATTTTATAAACCATTAAAACCAATTAAGAATTTAAAGACAATTTTTAAAAACTTTTCTGGTTACCCTTACGTAGGAACCCATTCCTCCGTAAGGGTATACTTCCTTTTACCCTTACGCAAAATCCCTAATCCGCATAAGGGTATCCTCCATCATATAAACAATTTATAGTTATGAATAAAATTGGGGAAAACTTTTAAATAAATGAACAATTCAAATATTTAAACATGAGATAAATATTTATGAACAATTCATAAATTAAAACTAATTATAAACCCTTTTATAATTGTCAGCTTTAAAATTATGGATATTCCATAATTATGAATATAAACATTTTATATTCATTTCCCATCTATGTTCTCCTATCTGAAAACCTAGTTATGTGTTCTTCTATATGACCTTCATACTTCCATTTCTCTCTTCAAGAAGAAGTTTTATTAACCCTTGTTACAGTGTGGGTTTCCACAAAGGAATTTTCAAATCACAAACTTTTGATTACCGAGCACAAATTGCGAGGACTCAATTTATTGAGGGGGAAATGTAACAACTCGAGATTTTATGAAATTTTTCTTTCAAATATATTTAACCTTTTCGATATTTTGGGTTATACGCAACCGCGAGTTTAAGCAAACCGCGATATATTATTTAAAATATTATTTTTATCTGGCTGTTAAATTAGAGGGTATGGATATGATTAACTACTTTATGAATTATATACGAAGTCCTTAATATAAATACTTAGTGATTAATCACTCAACGGTAGATTGGTTCCAACGGTAGCAGATGCTTTCTACCGCCAGGTATTAATTTATGCTACTGCCAGTTTAAAATATGCTACCACCAGACATTTATGCTACCTTCAGTTATTGTTCTGATTTTTTTTCAATACTATGTTTTTCATTATTTTTTATATTTTGATGAACGCATACTTATATTAATTGTTTTAAGTATTTTATTGATTTTCAAAATTAATATATATTATATTTAAGCCAAGAGAAGTGTTTTAAATATTTTTTAAAGAGTTTTAAAAATTGTATTAATTTACTCTTTATTCATATGTGCACTTACAACATGATTATGAAATATTTATATTTTGAGTTAATTTCTTTGACCAACTCTTTTCTAAATTATTATTTAATGACATCAAATTTATTAAAACACATTTTATGGTATTTAAAGCAGTATAGTTATCATTTTTTAAATTACACGCCGCATTGAATTAAAATGTATTTAATATTTGTTTTTAAACAATCTTACAATTTTTATGGGATTGCTTTGAATTATTATCATTTAATGGGTTATTCAAATTGGTTTTGTTGAACCTGGTTTATTGTAAATAGTATTTTCGAGTCCCACGTTGGATTACTCCACCTTGTAATCCTTTTTCTCCATTTATAAAAGAATGTCTCCGCCTCACCTTGTGGTAAGGGGAATTCACCTTCTATATGGTATCAGAGGAAAAATCCTGACAATTTTTTCACTGCCCTCATTCCTCCCGAAGGAACCCTCCAGGCGGAACCCTCTTGCCCTCGCAGCGGTGTCCCGGCTACGCCTGGTCCCGCCCTCCCGCAGCGCTTCCCAGCCCGCCCTCCCTGCGTCTTCCCGGCTACGCCCGGGCCCGACTCCCTCCTGGCTCCCTCTAAGCGGAATCCTCCCGCCCGAGCGACGCAGTCTCCCGGCCCCTCGCCTCCTGCGGCGACGTCTCGACCCTCCTCCCTCGTGACGTCCCGACTCCGCCTCTCCCGACGCCTCCCGGTCCCGCCTCCGATGTGGTTTCCCGGCCCGCCCTCCTTGGTGCGTCCCGACTCGCCTCCCTTGCGACGTCCCGACCCCACCTCTCTCGGCGCCTCCCGATCCCGCCCTCCATGGCGATTCCCGACACCGCCTCCGACACGGCCTCCCGGTCTCGTCCTCCTCAGCGATTCTCGGCACCGCCTTCGACGCGGCCTCCCGGTGCCGCCCTCCTCGACGATTCCCGGCCCCGCCTACGACGCGGCCTCCCGGCACCGGGCTCCTCGGCGACTCCCGGCCCCGCCTCCTCGCGGTTTCCCGACCTCCCCTCCCACGACCATTCCCAGCCCTGCCTCTCTCGGCAACTCCCGGCGTCGCCTACGATGATTGCGCCCTAGCCAGACCGCGCGCCGACTCCAGGCAGGATCTCACCCCTCCTGGCGCACTATTGATCATACCCTCGTGGTCTCCCGACCCCGCCTCCTGCGGCGCTCTCCCAGCCCCGCCTTCGTCGCGGTCTCTCGGCCTCGCCCTCCTCGGCGCTTCCCGGCCCGCCCTTCCTCAGCATCTCCCGGCCTTGCCTCCCTCGGCGACTCCCGACCCCCGCCTCCCTTGCGGTTTCCCGGCCCCACCTCCCCGCTTCCTTGCGACTTTCCCGACGATTCACCCCCTTCCCTGTCCATTCCCCCTCGCTGCGCACGACTCCTCCCTGCGCACGACTCCCTATGAGTAGACTTCCCAGCGGCGCCTCCTGCACTGCTCTCCCATCCGGCGCCTCCTGGGCTGCTCTCCCGGCCAACGCCTCTTGCGGCAGCCCCATCTCTAGCGACCTACCTCCCGCGCGATGACCCTCCGTCGGCTCTATCTCCGCCTCAGCAGATTTCCTGGCGTCCCCTCAATGGTTGGTTCTTCGGCCTACAACCCTCCGACACCACCTCCCATCGCCAGCTATCCTGCAAGGCCGCCCCCTCGCCCCAGTTGTCGGCCTTCCCACACGGTAGCCCCACGCTTCATCCCCGCGTCTGTGCGCCTGCCTGAGCGATTGTCCCGTGCTCCATCACCGGTCCTCCCGCAAGGCGGTCCCCCATCCCTGGCGCACTCTACATACCCAGCCATGCCATTATCCTCGCCATCATCGACCGACAACTTGGATGCTTGGCTCTGGTGCTTTTGAACATCTCATAGGGGATTTCGGTATGTTCACTACCTATTATCCGTATACTGGTGCCTCTGTAATTACTGTTGCTAATGGATCGAAAATCCTCATTGTGGGATTTGGCACATGCTCCTTGACCCCGTCTATTCGCCTGGCTTCAGTAGCTCATGTTTCTCACTGTCTGTTTAATCTTATCTCTATTAGCAAACTCACTGAAGACTTAAATTGTATTGCTACTTTTACATCTTCTGGTGTTGTTTTTCAGGAGCGGTCAGCGAATCGGGAACTTGGTCGAGGTCATCTTAGGGATGAGGTGTACACGTTCGATACCCCACCATCCCTTGCTTGCTTATCCACCTCTGCTTGTGCTCTCGACCTACATTTTCACCTTGGTCATCCGCCGGCTTCCGTCTTACATAAGTTTTGCCCCCAATGCAGTCCACACATTTCATTCCGTTGTGAATCCTGCCAGTTTGCTAAACATCATCGGGTGACGTATGTTCCTCGATTGGAAACGGGTGTAGTGAATCCTTTCGACCTTGTTCATTTTGATGTATGGGGTCCTTGTAGGGTTCCTAGCCAGTCCGAGTACAATTATTATGTTTCATTTATTGATGAATACTCGCGCATGACCTGACTTTACCTTCTTCGTGATCAGTCTGAAATGTTTTCTACTTTTCAGACCTTTTATCATGAAATCCTTACTCAGTTCTCCACCCCCATTAAAAGTCTCCGCTCCGACAATGGCTGGGAATATTTTTCCACTTCCTTTCAGTAGTTTCTAATGGCTAAAAACATCATTCATCAGACATCCTGTCTTGATACACCTCAGTAGAATGGAGTGGCCGAGCGTAAACATCGTCATATTCTGGAGACTGTTCGTGCCCTCCTATTCCACATGCAGACGCCTTTTCTCTTTTGGGGGATGTCATCCTTAATGCTACATACCTTTTAAACCGCCTTTTTTCTTCCATCCTTTAGGGGAGACTCATTTTCGGACTCTGTTCTCCTCTTTCCCTCCTCACTCACTTCCACTTCGTGTGGGTGTTTGTGTTATGTCCGTGACACTCATCCCAACCTCTCCAAGCTTTCTCCCAAATCCCTCTGTTGCATATTCCTCGGATATTCCTGCACTCAGCGCGGATACCGATGCTTCTCTCCAGACTTACGGCGGTATATTATCTCTGCTGACGTATCTTTTGTTGAGAGCTCTCCTTTCTCTCTTCCCTCTCCGCATCCAAACACCATCATCGATGATTGTCTTCCTCTCATCATCCACCCTCTTTGGTGTCCCGCTCTGCTGATCACCGGTTTGACACTGTCTACTCACGTTGTCCATCGAATGTGTTCCCCGTCCAGGCTGAGGACACCACCGTCCCAGCTTCGTCCGATGCTCCTGCTCTGGCAACATACGACTTGCCCATTGCACTACGGAAAGGTACCCGTTCTTACTAGAATACTCCTCTCTACACATCCTCATATAGAGGTCTTTCCGCTTTGGAGACGATATCTATTCCCTTTATGGCTGGCGACGCCAAATCTCACCCGGGGTGACTTCAAGCCATGCGGGATGAATTGCAGGCTCTGGACGACAATCATACTTGAGATCTCGTTCCCCTTCTGGCAGGTAAACAGGTGGTCGACAGCAAATGAATTTATACAGTCCGTCTCAATGCAGATGACACTCTTCATCGCTGTAGAATAATAAAAAGAAGTAGGCCTGAATCCCTAAGGTTCTTTCTAAAGGAGCCATTGAGGTTCTTTTATAATGAATAATAAAGACCACACTGGAGTCCGATGTGTGATGCAGACTCCAACACTCCCCTTCAAGCTAGGTGTACCTAGCTTGAACACATAAAAAAAACAAAGCAATCAACTGACTGCAAACACTCCCTCTCATGGACATATCCAGCTTGATGACAAAACAAGACAAAACAAAAGAAAAACATTCGCGATGACAGCTCCCTCTCAAGATCGCAACTCCCCCTCAGGATGATGGATGAAAGAAGATGTTGCGGGTGCAACAGAGAAACCATGCAGACAGGGCCGGGTGACGGAGCGTCGGGAAAGCCGCACTAGTGGGGCCGGTCGATGATACGTCGGGAACGCCACACTAGCACCGGGAAAGCCGCACTAGCGGGGTCGACGATGGGAGGCGGTGATTCCGCAGGAGTCATTGCGGGATCTGGCGGTGCCAAAGGGCCCATATCCAGGGCGGTTGGAGTGTGGCGCCACGGTGGAGGAAGACGTCGCGCGCAGGGAGGAGGGTCCCGGTGAGGAGGCGCGCGCGCAGGGAAGGGGCCGCCAGAGGGTGCCGTTGCCTGGCTGGGAAACGAGACAGGAAGGGTGGCCTGGTTCGTTGCGCACATAGAGGAGGAGAGTGCCGGGAGGGAGGGTTCCGGGAGGAAGCTGCACCGTAGGTAGTTGCACAAGAGGGTCGTCGCGTGACGGGAGGGTGCCACTGTGTGGGGCCGTTCGCGACGGGAGGAGTCACGGGAGGTGGGGGCTTCCGTTGCCGAGATTCCACAGAGAGGGTGAGGGACAATCGCGCTGCAACGATCAAGGAGGGCCGCGGCCGTGACACGCAGAGGGAGGGCCGGGAGACGCCCCAGGATATCGTCGTGCGTGGGAGCTGCGCTGGAAGGGCCGTCGCTGGAGGGCCTTCGACGGACCACAGCGGCGAAGGCCGCCGTGAAGGAGCAGCAGAGGGGTGGGGGGCGGCCGACTCATTCTGGGAGCCGCCGCCCCCGCACGAGTTGGAAAAAAATAACTGGAAGAGGGAAAAAAATGAGGGAGACCGGGTTGGATCAAACCTCCTTTGATACCATGTAGAATGATAAAAAGTAGACCCGAATGCCCAAGGTTCTCTCTAAAGGAGGCATTGATGTTCTTTTATAATGAATAATAAAGACCACATCGGACTTGTCCGATGTGGGATGCAGACTCCAACAATCACCTTAAAGCTGGACTTGTGGCAAAGGGGTTTGCTTAGACATATGGTGTCGACTATTTAGATACTTTCTCTCTGATTGCAAAGACGACATTTGCACGATTATCCATCTCTCTTGCCGCTGATCATCATTGGCCTATTCATCAACTTGATGTAAAAAATGTCTTTATTCATGACTTTCTTGAAGAAGAGGTATATCTGCAACAACCTCCTGGCTTTCGTGCCTCTGGAGCCAACTCTCATGTTTGTCGACTCTGTTGCTCTCTATATGGCCTCAAATAGTCTCCTCGTGATTGGTTTGACCGATTCAGCACCATCATCACTACTTTTGGGCTATCTCGGAATATGAAGGACCTCACTGTCTTCTACCGTACGGCGTTCTCCGGCTGCATCCTACTGGTTGTGTATGTTGATGGTATCATCATCACTTGGAGTGACTCTAGAATCACCCAACTAAAAGGGCATCTTCACCAGCACTTTCAAACCAAAGATCTTGGTCCTCTGACATACTTCCTCAGCATTGAGGTCTCCCGTTCTTCAGACACCATCTTTCTTTGCCAACGAAAGTATGCCTTGGATATCTTGCAGGATGCTGGTTTGACTCAGGCAACTACCATGGACACTCCTCTTGAACCTGAGGAACGGTCTCTTTATGACACCACAAAACCATATTCTCACCCAGAGAGGTATCGTCGTCTGTTGGTAAAACTCAATTATCTCACCATGATTCCTCCATACATTGTCTGCTCTGTTGGCAAAGTTCATGGAGCGTCCGACAAAATCTCAGTGGGATGCTGTCCTCTGCATTGCCGAATACATCAAGCAAGACCCTGGTCTTCGGTATTCACATCATGATCATCTGAATGTTGAGGCCTTTTGTGATGTTGATTATGCTGGTTGCCTTGCTATCCGAAAGTCTACTTATGAGTTTGCCGTTTTTCTGGCAGGTAACCTCATCTCATGGCGCAGCAAGAAACATACTGTCGTCTCTAGATCCAGTGTTGAGTCTGAGTACCGTGCGATGACTACGGTCACTGCTGAGATCCTGTGGCTTCGTCATCTCCTCCATGAGATTGGTTTCCTGTCGCAGACGTTTGCTCATATTTGGTGTGATAATCAGACAACTACGAAAATTGCTTCTAATCCCGTCTTCCATGATCACACGAAACATATCGAAGTGGACTTCCACTTTCTTCGCCACCATCTCGAGCAACACCATGTCAGTTTCAGCCACATACTGACGGCAGATCAGCTTGCCAACATCTTCATTAAAGGCCCCCTAGGAGCTCGGTTGACCTCTCTCAGTACCAAGCTGGGGATCCACAGCATCAACGACCCCACTTGAGGGGAAGTGTATGGTCTTGTTTGGTCTTGTTTGGTCTCTTCTTTCTTTTTGTGGGATTCCTGGTCCAAGCTATTATGTACTAGGTTGAGGGGGAGTGTTGAACTCGGTTTGTTGTAAAGGGTATTTCCGAGTCCCACATCGGATTACTCCACCTTGTAATCCCTTTTGTCCATCTATAAAAGAATGTTTTCACCTCACCTTGAGGTAAGGGGAATTCACCTTCTACAGGTTTGAATTGGTCTTTAGGTTTTGAATTCAAACTGTATTTGTTACTATTATTTTGGAGGATAATTTTCTCTCTTTTGAATAATTCTATTATTTTTGAATTTGAATTGCTTTACCTGGAGATTTGTTTTGTTAGTTTTGTTTTATTGATCCTATTTAAAGGTTCCAAGACGCTTACACTGGAGAACATCTTCGACACTCTGTTTTCTTCAAGAAAAAGCTGTGAACTGTCAACCTGTTGTGCAATCTGCAAACTCATGTGCGATACTTTGTTTCATCACCTGGACAATCTCTCAAGTGCCGAATTACATCTACTTCGATTTTTACTGCTTTGACGAGACGAACCGACCCAATTCTCAAGAACCGGTATCTGTGCTTTCATTGTTCATCTTTTGCTTCATCTGGTTTCTGAGTCTATAACACTATTTCCAATCTCTCACACGCACTCTCTGTTTTTCTGTTTTTGATTTTACACACAAAAGTATTATTTTTCTTATCTTTATTCGGGTTTTGACTCCCAGATTCTAAAGTCAGGACCGTTTGGGTTGTGACTCCCAGTATCTAAAGTCGGTGTTGTAATTGAGTTGTGACTCTCCCATACAAAAGTCAGTGTGTTGTGGTTATTCTTTCATTAGAAAATGATATTGTAATTGAGTTATGATTCCCCAACAAAAAATCAGTTTAGCGCACACGCATCTCTCGCCGAGTAAAGAGGTATAAAACTGGACTAGGTCCACTTTGGACCAAACCGGTATAAAAATCTTTGTGTTTATTTTATTTCCGCTGCTAATTAACTATAATAATTAACTTTAATAATTAATTTAAATAATAAATTTATTTGATTAAATTTTTAATCTGGTCTATTCTCCCCTTCTAGACCATCTGTTATTACTATATCCGACTAAACACGTACTAGTGGGCCAAGATTGTGTCTGATGATAAATATTAATCTGCAGGCTGGTAAAATAATATTTATTGTTGCGCCATTTATTGCACGCCATGATAAAATAATAATAATAATAATATTATTATATGGCATGAAGTCATCTAAAGTTTAATATATTATTTAAGTTCCGTCGTGCAATTAAATAATATTTTAACCCTAATCTTATCTCTATAAATAGATGATTATGTATATTGTGTAGAGTTTGATAAGACTGAAAAACGCTCTAGAGATTCTCTTTCCTCAATCTCAAGAACGAGATTTTAAAGATGATTCTTCAAGATCGAAGGAATCGTTGTGACGATCAAGACGAACACTGCAAGACGATCGATCCCTCGCGCTACCACCCGAAAATTCATCGGTGTTGTTCGAAGATCATAGGAGCATATGTGGATCATCGCTAGAGGGATTCTACACTTGGATCCTACAAGAGCAACGACGGTTGATCGAAAATGGTTTTTCGGACGATCAACATCTTCATCAAAGAAAGATCTCAAGACTGATGTTTTCTTTCGATCTATTTAAATTAATTATAAATTTAACATGAAAAAGATCTTCTCTTGGTTCCGTCGACCTTCCTTGTCAATATTCTTTGGAAAAATTTCATTTGTTATAACGTTTACATCTTGTACAATGTGCGAATGATCCATTGAATCCAACAATTGCTGAGTCGAGATTGGATCCGAAAAGCGCTTCCACTGTGCCTGAAACCATCAACCCCTCCCTACCCGACGTCTTGCTTCCAGCTTGGATTCTCCAGATTTGCCTTCTGCTCTCAGCTCCTCTTGCTTGCTTGGTGATACAATTTAGCACGTTCCCGCATCCTTCCTGACATGACAGACTCTCATTGGGCTATCTTGATGTCTGCTTCCTCTTTTGCCTTGGTAGCTCAAACCAGTGGCTTTACGACTTGTGTCTCCCATCGCCCAACTGTTTGGATGCTTGATTCTGGTGCTTCAGATCGTCTCACCGACGATGCAGGTATGCTTACTACCTATCATCCATACATCTGGGACACTACAATCATTGTTGCTGACGACTGCACCATTCCTATTGTCGAATTTGACACTTGCTCCTTGAATCCTTGTATTTGGGTGGCATTAGTGGCTCATGTTCCTCAAACTCCATTTAGTCTCCTATCCATTAGTATGGTTACAAAAGACTTAAATTGTGATGTTGTTTTCCCATCTTTTGATGTTCTCTTTTAGGAGCGGTTGACGAATCTGGGGCTTGGTAGAGCTCATCTTCGTGATGGAGTTTACATGTTCGATGCCCCGAAATCCCTTTCTTGCTCATCCACCTCTGTCCGTGCTTTGAAACTTCATTTTCGTCATGGCCATCCACCTGCTTTCGTGTTACATTAACTTTTTCCTCATCTCAATCGCACATTACTTTCCACTGTGAATCTTGCCACTTTGCTAAACATTGACCATCTTATGTTCCTCGCCTGTTGCCGTGTGCGTCTAAACCCTTTGATTTAGTCCATTCTGATGTGTGGGGTCCCTGCGCCGTCCCAAATTAGGCTATTGATATTATGTATCTTTTATTGATTATTTTTCTCAAATGACTTGGTTTTATCTCATTCATGATCGTTCTGAAATGTTTAATATTTTCAAGCCATTTTACCATGAAATTCAAACTCAATTCTCCATGCCTATTAAATGCCTAGGTGCTGACAATGACCGAGAATATTTATCTTATTCCCTTCAGCAATTTCTCACGGATCACGGTGTCCATCAAACATCTTGTCCCAATACCCCTCAGTAGAATGGTGTGACTGAGCGTAAGTATCGTCATATTCTGAAAACTGCTCATGCCATATTATTTCACATGTAGGTGCCAATTCAATTATGTGGTGATGCTATTCTTACGGCCACTTATCTTATAAACCGTCTTCCATCCTCTATCCCTGGGGGGAGAGTCCATTTCAGGCCCTGTTTCACTTTTACCATCCCCACATTTCTCTTCGTGTGTTTGAGTGTCTCTATTATGTTCGTGACACTCGTCCCAATCTCTCCAAATTTTCCCCACGGGACCTCCGTTGCATTTTTCTGGGATACTCTTACACCCAGCGTGGATACCGTTGTTTCTCTCATGACTTAAAGGCGATATGTCATCTTTGCTGATATCTTTTTTGTTGGAGTCTGCATCCCACATCGGACTTGTGGTTCGATGTGGTCTTTATTATTCATTATAAAAGAACCTCAAGACCTCCTTTAGAGAGGACCTTGGGGGATTCAGGTCTACCTCTTTTATTACTTTAACATGGTATCAAAGGGGGTATAACCAAAACCCTCCCCATTTTTTTTTTTATTCTCGTCTAGGTTATTTTATTTTATTTCCCCCGCTTGGGGGGCGGCAGCCCTAGTTCCGTCAAAGTCATCCGCCCCCTGAGGCAGTCCTTCATCCCGCCTGAGCGGCTCCTTCCCGACGGCTCCTGTCCACCGGTCCTGCTCGGCTCCGGCCTCCCTTCGCGCCTCTCGGACCCGCTGCGCTTCCCGATTCCGACGACGCGCCTCACGATCCCGACGCCAGATTCCGGTGCTCCCGCATCCGTCACGGCTCCCGACCCTCCCTCCATCCTGGCAGAACCTTGTTGGATTGGTGTAGCACAACGGATTTTCTGACGGTTGGTGGAATAGTGCTTCGTCCTCTACATTAGCCCATTTTTGGGCTAGGGTTTTGTGTGTGTGAGAAGCTCTTGTAAATTGTGCTTCTGAATTATACTGATTTTTTGCCTCTCCGTGGACGTAGGGATTATTCCCGAACCACGTAAATCCTTGTGTTCTCGTTCTGTTTTTTTCCTTTTACTATTCTTTGAATTGTTGTTTTGTTGCTGCGACTCCCGACGTTTCCGCATCAAACCCTTCCCTCCGCCTACTCCCGCGACGTCTCGGTCCTCCACGTCGTCGCCTCCCGCAGATCGTCCCCAGTCCACGACGACCCTCATTCCCGTATGAGGCATCTCCCGCACGCGCTGCTCCCTGTGCACCGCCCGACGTCGCCTCTGTGTGCACGACGCTCGCCGTACCAGGCGACCTCCATTCTTCTGCTCCGCCCTCCAGCGACCTCCCGATGCGACTCTCGGCCTGCTTCTGAAGCAGACGACCGACGCATCTCTCCCGACGAAACCCCTCCTGTGGCTCTGTCCACTACTGCTCCCTCCATGCCGACCTTCTCCTGCGGCACCCACCGCTTCCATGTCGGCCCTCCCCCTTGCGGTTTTATCGGCGACTCTGACGACCGGCCTGCCTATGCGGTATTCCCGGCGACTCTGACAATCAGCCTGCCTGTGCGGATTTCCCGGCGCTCGGTCGACCGGCACCGCCAGTGCGGCTTTCCTGGCGCTCCGTCGACCGGCACCGCTCGAGCGGCTTGACAAATCTTTTTCAGCAACATCATCCATTTTCGTGAGGGGGAGCAGCAGCCATGACGATTTATCTTTGTTTTATTCTGTTTTGTCTTGTTTTATCATCAAACTGGACATACCCAGCTTGAGGGGGAGTGTTTCCAGCGTTTCTTGTTTGCTTTGTATTGTCGTTGCTTTGGTCTCTTTTTTTTATGTGTCCAAGCTAGGTATACCTGGCTTGAGAGAGAGTGTTGGAGTATGCATCCCGCATCGGACTTGTGGTCCGATGTGGTCTTTATTATTCACTATAAAAGAACTTCAATGCCTCTTTTAGAGTGGACCTTGGGGGATTAAGGTCTACCTCTTTTATGCTTTAACATCTTTTATTGAGGACTTTCCATTCCCATCCTCTCCGCCTTCTCCCCTCTTTGATACCCCCATAGATGACTGTCTCCCTCTCACCCTCCACCTACCTTTGCCCCTGCGCAGATCGATGATTGCCACTTTGGATCTGTTTATTCTCGTTGTCCATCGAACACGCCCCCTGTGCAAATTGAGGATGCCATTTCTTCGATTTCATTTGTTGCTCCTGTTACGACCCCAGATGGCTTGCCTATTGCATTGTGGGAAGGTTCTTGCTCGTGCCATCGCGCCATGGCTAGTGCTAGGTAGTGCCGTGCCACTCCACGACGCATTTGGGAAGATGCACCATGGCACGTGTGATGGTGCGCTACAGCGCGCAGTGGCGTTGCGCCACTACACCATCCCAATTTTTTTACATTTTTTAAGCTGCTAATACCTTTTTTTAAGCCAACAACGACACACCCCCTTTCTCCCAATGCCACGCACTCAACAAACCCTCAACGTCTTCTTGCAATCGCAGCGACCCAATCACACTGCTTCCCAACGCCGCTGATTTCCTTTGAGCACCGATATCTTCAAGGATTTCCTTCGACCGTTGTGTCCCAACTATTGACTCGTCCAGGGCAGGCGACCCTCTCTGTGCCGCTTCCCAGCCACCAGCTCGTCCCAGCCATCGGCTCGTCCCCACCCCCTTTCTTGTTTTTTTCTGTTTTTTTATTTTTCGTTCCCTTCTATTTCATTTTTTTCCTATTTCGTAATTAATTGAATTTTATTATGATACATATTTATTTTAATTATGTAAATATTTGGTTTATATTTATTCTTTTATTCTATGTTTGGTTTTTCTAGAATTTTTTTTTGGATGGATGTTATATTGTTATTGATTGTGTTGGAGTCTGCATCCCACATCGGACTTGAGGTCCGGTATGGTCTTTACTATTTGTTATAAAAGCACCCCAAGGGCTCCTTTAGAGAGTACACTTTGGGGGTTGGTTTCTCTCATTTTATTATTCTACATGGTATCAGAGCGAACCTAATCCCGAATCCTCCCTCCCGTTTTATTTTTTCTCGTCGGCCTCTAGGGTTTCTCCCGGTTGGGGGGCGGCGACCTCCATGGCCAGCAAGCCATCGGTATCTCCCGCCGCCCCCTGCCGACAAGCCATCTGGCGGTTCTCCTCCCTGCCGGCGCCTGCACCCCGGCGGCCCGCCCCCCTGCTCGTTCCTCCAGCGGCGCCATCGTCCAGGTGCTCGCCCCGCGGCCCCTCCGGCGTCCCGATCCTGGTTCCGCCTCTGCGCGCGCGGCGGCCCTTGTCCAGGCGACCTCCTCCAGCGCCCTCCCGAGATCCCGATCCCGGCCCCTCCCTGCGCGCTTCCCCTGTGCGCCGGGCTCTAGCCATCTCTGCCCTACGCGGGGGGCTCCTCCGCCTCGTCTCCTCCGCAGCGCCGCCCTCCCGATCCAGATCTCCTGCCGGTGCGACGACCCTCCCTCCCAGCAGGTGCGCGGGCTCTTCCCTGACGGCGGACCTCCCCCTTGCTGGCGCTGGATCTCCTCCCCTTGCCGGCATCTCCTTCCGCGGCATCTCGACAGCCAGCCCTACGCGGCCCAGTTCGCGACTCCCGGCACCTCTCCCGCGCGACAGCCGACCTCCATCCCTGCCGACTCCTCCAGCAGCCTGCCTCCATCCCTGCCGGCTCCTCCAGAAGCCGACCCTCTGCCTTCGACGCGGCACCGTACCAGACCGCTGCTCCTGTGCGAGACTTCCGACGGACCAGGTTCCCCGTCCGCTGCTCTCCCTCCTTGCCGGCCTCCTCCTGCAAGGCAACCCTCCCTCCGACCGGATTCATCTGCTCCCTTTCGACACCTCCTGCGGAATCCCGCCTCGCTGGCATCTCCCGACATCTTTCCGGCAGCCGCATCTCTGTCTGCCGGCACACCCATGCGCTGGCGCAGCAGCTCGACCACCTAGGATTTGGGCCCGTTGGTGCCGCCAGATCCCGCAACACTTCTGCGGAATCCCCGCCTCCCGTCGCCGGCCCCGCAAGTGCGGTTTTCCCGGTGCTAGTTTGGATTTCCTGGCGTTTCATCGACCGACCCCACTAGTGCGGCATTCCTGGCGCTTCGTCCATCGGCCCGGTTTGAGTGGTTCATCTGCTGCGTCCGCGACATCATCCATCCATCATCCTGCGGGGGGGCTTCGATCGTGAGGGGGAGCAGCAGCCTTTGCAGTTTTCTTTTTATTTTGTCATGTTTTGTCATCAAGTTGGGTATGTCCAGCTTGAGGGGAAGTGTTGGAGTCTGCATCCCACATCGGACTTGAGGTCCGGTGTGGTCTTTACTATTTGTTATAAAAGCACCCAAAGGGCTCCTTTAGAGAGTACACTTTGGGGGTTCGGTTTCTCTCATTTTATCATTCTACAGATTGATTGTGTTTTTTTTGAGATTTATGATTTTGAATATTTAATTGTTTGGTTTGTATATTTCAGGAATTGCGATTTATTTATGATTTTTTTTTGCATTCGTACTTTATGCGTGTCATTGTTAACTTCATTTGACTTTTGATATATGAAATGTTAATTATTGACATAAAATATTTTATATTTATATGTATATAGGTTGCCTAACTTATTATCTGTTACTGTTGATATATGCTGTTGGAGTCTGCATCCTACATCGGACTTGAGGTCCGGTGTGGTCTTTATTATTTGTTATAAAAGCACCCCAAGGGCTCCTTTAGAGAGAAGACCTTGGGGGTTCGGGTCTCTCATTTTATCTTCCTACATGGTATCAAAGGGAACCTAATCCCGACCCCCCTCCCATCTTTTTTTTTATCCCGTTTAGGGTTCCTAATAATTTTTCCGGTGGGGGGCGGCGGCTCTGCCAAAGGCCATCAAGCCCTAAAACAGCCGCCGCCCCTGGCCGGCCTCTGCGGATTCCTGGTTCATCCCAGCCCGCTTCCTTCCTCCGGCGTTGCTCCCTCCGGCGTTGTTTTCCAGCCGGCCTTCATGTTCTGTCCGGCGGAACCCTCTCTCACGGCGCCTCCTTCCCTGCGGCTCTTCCCGGCACCTCGCGATTTGCGGCTCTCTTCGGCGCCGTTCCCTGCGCCCCTCCGCGGATCCTCTGCCCCGACGGCCTGCCCTACGCGGCTCCCTGCGCACAGCTCTCCGGTGCTCCTCCCGCTCCCGACCCAGGCGCACCCCTACCGGCCCCTCTCTACGCGAGACTACCGACGCCCTTGTCCTGGCAGCTTCGCCCGACAGCCCGGCTCTTCGCGCCGCTCCCTGCCGGCCTCGTCCAGGCGACCTCGTCTGGCGCCCTCGTCCAGGCGCCTTCCGGCGTCCCAATCCCGACGGCCCTCCTGCACCGCTCCCGCGCGACGGACTCCAGGAGGCCCTTCCTCTTCGTTCGACGGCTTCCAGCGCCACCTCCCTCAACCCAGGTTGCGTCACTCTCCCCACCGTCGTCTCTCCTGCGGACTCCCGGTGACACCCGACCCCACCTCCTCAGCGGCTCCCGCCTTCCCCGGCGATCCATCCGGCTCTCGCAACTGCCCGCACCAGCTCCCGCTTCTCCAGGCGATCGAAACGGGCCGCTCCCGCATTTCCCGCTTCGCCCAAACTGCCCCCCGGTTCAAGCGGTTTCTGGCGCCGCCTCCCTCCCGATCCTTTCTCCTGCCGCGGCTTCCACAGCACCCTTCTGGCAGACTCCTGCTTCTGCCCAACGCCTGCCCTATCGCCTCTGTCCGGCTGCTCCCTTCCCGGAAGATCCCTCGCGCCGACCCCTCTCCGTCCGGATTCATCTGCTCCCTTTTGGCACCTCCTGCGGAATCCCCGCCTCGCCGACATCTCCCGGCATCTTTCCGGCAGCCGCATCTCTGTCCCCCAGCACGCCCATGCGCTGGCGCAGCAGCTCGACCACCTAGGATATGGGCCCGTTGGCGTTGCCAGATCCTGCAACACTTCTGCGGAATCCCCGCCTCCCGTCGCCGGCCCCGCAAGTGCAGTTTTCCCGGTGCTAGTTTGGATTTTCCGGCGTTTCATCGACCGACCCCACTAGTGCGGCATTCCTGGCGCTCCGTCTATCGGCCCGGTCTGAGTGGTTCATCTGCTGCGTCCGCGACATCATCCATCCATCATTCTGCAGGGGAGCTTCGATCGTGAGGGGGAGCAGCGGCTTTTGCAGCTTTCTTTTTATTTTGTCATGTTTTGTCATCAAGCTGGGTATGTCCAGTTTGAGGGGGAGTGTTTGCAGTCTGTTGATTGCTTTGTCTTCATTTGTTTGGCTTGTTTTTTCTTTATGTGTCCAAGCTAGGTTCACCTAGCTTGAGGGGGAGTGTTGGAGTCTGCATCCTACATCGGACTTGAGGTCCGGTGTGGTCTTTATTATTTGTTATAAAAGCACCCCAAGGGCTCCTTTAGAGAGAAGACCTTGGGGGTTCGGGTCTCTCATTTTATCTTCCTACATATGCATATATATTTTTTGTGTGTCGGAAGTTAATATTGCCACGCGTAGTGCGCCGCACCATGCGCTTTTGTGCCGGGGACCCTCATCGCCGTTGTGCGCCATGCCTTTGTGCCGCTGCATATCATTGATCTCTTCATCAGCTCGATGTCAAGAATGCTTTCTTGTATGGTTTTCTTGACGAGAAAGTTTACCTACAACAACCTCCAGGCTTTATTGTTTCGGGGGTTGAATCCCATGTCTGTCGGATTCATCGATCTCTTTATGGACTTAAGCAGTCATCGCGTGCTTGGTTCAGATGATTTTGCACTACGGTAACCACTTTTGGACTTTGAGATCTTTGAGGAACTCTATCAGGGAATGATTATATTGCCAGAACTGGGAACCGGTTCCCAGTATTACAGATGACTGAAGGGAAAATAAGGAAAAATAGCAGAAAAAGACTAACCCTTTAGAGCACCACCAGGTCTCCAGCCCAAGTAATAAGCTAATTACTTTCCCAGCTGCCCAGAAGGGAGCTCCTTGCTTGACTTATAACAAGCCCAAAGCCCCACGTCCCCTCTAACTGCATAGGGCCCCACTTCCTCTCTAACTGCCCAGGGCCCCACTCACTCTCTAACCGCACGGTTCCCTCCCCATTAACAGCTCTCTAACCGCCTTCCTCTGTCTGGATCATTTTACCCCTTCTAGAGTAAGCCTTCCAGCTGCCAGGGTGGTCCGGCACCCTATCACTGGCTGCCCCTTGAATTTCAGGCTTGTCCGCAATGGAAAAATTGACCGGGCATTGGTGTGGGTCGGCTTGACGCTGCATGAAGTCTTGCGAGCAACCCAGGTGATGTTTAAGTTGTTTTAAGGCCTTTGTCCGGTCCCCAACAGCCACTTTCGTCTGACCATTCGTTTGAGGATTGTAAGTTGAGCTAAACCGGAGTGTGGTGCTCTGCAGTCGAAATAATTCATTCCAAAAGTTGCTGAGAAAAGTGGGATCACTGCGGAATCCCATGTAGACGGACCACCACCCGGAAAAAAATGCCGCCACCTTCAGTGCAGTGTAGGGGTGTTTGAGGAGGAGGAAATGAGTGTATTTTGAAAGGCGATCGACAACTACAAAGATGACATCAAAACCGTGAGATTTGGGTAGCCCTATAATAAAGTCCATTGACAAATCAGTCCACACGGATTGTGGGATTTCCAAGGGCTGCAGAAGAGCGACAAGGGATAATGTAGAATATTTGTTCCATTGGCAAATGGTGCAGCGACGCACAAATTCCTGTACCTAGCGTCTCATGCCCGGCCAATATGATATAGCAACCAGCTTTCTGTAGGTACGGTAAAAACCGGAGTGGCCGCCTTGTGGCGAGTTATGGTATTCCGCTAAGAGTTGTGGAAGCCAGGGGGAGGTGGCCGGTAGTACCAAGCGCCCTTTATATTGCAGCGTTCCATGGTGCAATGTAAAATGAGGAGGGGACGGTTTGCCGGACTGCAAATTCTGTGGAATTTTTTTAAGTCGGGATCCTCCGCAATGTTCTGGAGAAGGCTAGGGGCATCCTGCCAAAAGGGGGCAGAGTGTAGGAGGCTTAAGGAGGCCTTTTCATCACGGCGAGACAGCGCATCAGCTGCATAATTTTCTTTGCCCGGTTTATATTTAATTTCAAAATGATAGCCGAGCAATTTAGCTATCCAGCTTTGCTGATCAGTGGTAAAAACACGCTGGTGAAGGAGAAATTGAAGGCTGCGATGATTGGAGTACACCACAAAGGAGCTACCCAGGAGATACAGTCGCCAATGCTGAATGACCAACACAGGTGCCATAATTTCTTTTTTCATAGGCAAACTTTGCCAAGTTGCGAGAGGACAACACTTTGCTGAAATAAGCAATGGGTTGACAGTGTTGCATGAGAACCGCGCCGATGCCACAACCCGAGGTGTCACATTCCAATTCGAAAATTTGAGTAAAATCTGGCAGTCGGAGGGCTGAAGCTTGAGTGAGGAGGTGCTTGAGGCTCAAAAAAGCAGCCTGAGCAGCCGCTGTCAAGGCAAAGCCGTTTGCTTTGGCGAGGGCTGTGAGAGGTTGAGTGATAGCACCATAACCCTTAATGAAGCGACGGTAGTACCTGGTTAAGCCGAGGAAGCTGTAGACTCCCTTGACTATTTGTGGAACAGGCCAATCAAGGACAACTTGAATTTTGTTGGGGTCCATGGAAGCGCCAGTAAAAGAAATAATGTGGCCCAAATATTCCACCTGGTGTTGGGTGAAGTGGCACTTGCGTTGATTGGCAAAAAATTGATTGCTCCGAAGAATCTGTAAAGCAGCAGAAAGGTGTTCCAGATGGCGCAACCAATCTGAGCTGTACACGAGGATATCATCAAAATGAGGTAAACTTGCGAAATAAGGGACAAAATAGATCATTCATGGTAGCTTGAAAAGTAGAGGGAGCATTAGTCAGCCCAAAGAGCATAACGAAGAACTTGTAGTGACCATTGTGGGTGCGGAAAACCGTTTTGTCTACATCTTCAACTCGCATCCGAATCTGATGATATCAGTGAGGTCCAGCTTGGAGAAATATATAGCACCATGCAACTCATCCAATAGTTCTTCAACAACTGGGATGGAGAATTTATCAGGAATTGTCGCCTTGTTTAAAGAGTGGTAAGCAACGCAAAGATGCCAGAAACCATCCTTCTTTTGAACGAGTTTTACAGGGTTGGAATAGGCGCTGCAACTGGGACGGATGATGCCTGTACGCGACATATCCTTTACTCGCTGTTCAATTTTTGCCTTCTGAAAGTGGGGTTATCTATAAGGGCGGACGCAGATGGGTATCTGCCCCGAGGCGAGGTGGATGGCATGGTCTCGAGGGCGCTGAGGAGGGAGTCCCATAGGAGGCTGAAAGACACTTTCAAAGGCACCTAAGAGTTCAGACAATGGTTGTTGGTGTTGCGGCGTGATGACAAGAGCAGTAGAATTAGTGTGGCCACCTAAGAGGAGGCGCTGACATCCTTTAGCCATGGGACGGGTGTGGCGGCTGGACAAGGAAACTGATGTATGAAGTGGGGGACGAGTGCCCTGAAGAAAATAGGTGCGGCCAACATCATTGAATTTCATGAACATAGTTTGCCAGTTTGTATGGACGTCCCTTAAGGTGCGCAACCAGGCCATTCCCAAAATTCAAGCCAGTCGGCCAATGTCCAGGATGTGGACATCAACTGCACAACGGTAGTCGCCAACTGAGAGGGCGAGTTGAAGATAAGCACCTTGAGACCAGAGGCCCAAACATATGCGCAGCCGTTGGTGAGTGAATGCAGGAAAACCGAGGAATCAGATTATGGGTTGCACCACTATCGATGAGAATGAGAATTTAAATCTTTGTAATGGTGCCTTCAATCGTCATGGAAGAGGGCCCGAGGGTGCCCAGTCTGGAGGAGATCCACAAACATCAAGGTGTTGGTACGCCACTATGTTACATGCTGCGTCGGGGAAGGGAGCAGTTGGGAAGGTTGCAGGCTCCTCTGTGTCGAAATCGTCTTCGCCCATAATAAGTATCCGTAATTTGGGGTTGGCGCAACGGTGGGTGGGAGTAAAGGGTAAAGTACAACGAAAACAAAGGCCCTTGCGGTGGCGTTCTTCCCACTCTTGGGTGGAGAGTTGGCGGAAAGGGTGAGCAAAAGGCGGAATTTGTCAGGAGCCATATGTAGGAGCCATATGTGGAAGTGGTAGGGAATCCTTTTGTATCCTGAGGAGAAAAACGGCCAACAGAGGCAAGAGTTGGATGAGTGGAACGAGGCTGGTAAGGGAGGGCAGCGGAGCAGGGAGGAGCTATTGAATATTCCCAGGGGCATCCAATGACAAAAGGAGGTGCGCTAGGACCCTGCATTGAAACACCCGTTCCTTGATGAAGAGCGAGTTCCACATGACGGGCTAACCACATAGCTTGTAAACGGGTGACAGGGTTATGGATGCGAACCCAGGAACAAATTTCTTTGCGGAGTCTGTGTAAAAAAAAACCCACATATTGTTCCTCAGGTTGACGCGTCAAGAGGGACGTCAAATATTCAAAATGTTTGATATATTCCTGCACGGATGCTTGTTGTTGAAGAGCTTCAAGTTCCTCGTAAGGGTTTTAAATCTTCAGACCGCTAAAGCGTTCAAGGAGTTCAGTTTGAAAAAGAGGTCAGGGTAGATATGGATGAATTTCTGTCAGAATAGTAAACCAATGGATAACCACGCCATCCATGCTGAGCTGGGTGAGCTGAATCTTCAAGCGATCCAGTGTATAATGAATGCAGAAATAGAGCTCTGCCCATGTGAGCCAGCCTCGAGGGTCCGTTCCTTCGAAAGTAGGGAGTTCCACTCGTTTTCCTGTAAGACCAGATTTCGAAGAAGGAAATGAATCCTCCAAAACAAGACGTGTTGGATTGGTGTTGCCCGATTCGGTTGGGCCGAATGCTTGTGGCCCGTAACTGTCGCAGAGTTGACCGACCGACACCGACCGACACTGTAGCGGTGCGGACTTCAGAGTCAACTTCACTGTAGCACTTTTGACTTCCAGCCGGCAGTCACTATAGCGTTTTTGACAAAGCTGACCGCCATTCACTGTAGCGACGCAGACCCACCTTTTCGAACAGTTATCGTCTTCTCCATTTTATAGCACTTTTTCGGGCTAGGGTTACTACTGAAAATCCTCTGTAATTTTGTGCTCCCGAATAGTGAAATTCTGCCTCTCCCGTGGACGTAGGGATTATTCCCGAACCACGTAAATCGCTGTGTCCTTGTTGCTTTCTTTCTTTTGTTTTTTTTTCTCGTTTCTGTCGTTGTGTCTCCCGACGATTCCGCAACAAGACGTGCATCTGCCAGGGGTGGAGGGGGGGCATCGATGGAGGTCCCTTAAATTGCTGAGAGCAGGGGAGGGAAGACGTCTGATGGCAGCGGTTGCTTCGCCTGTTGGCGCATCATGTATTTACGGAATTCAGTTTGAGCAACCATTTCTTGATCCCATTTGTGTTGCTTGTGCCGAAGGTCTTGAAGATCCTGCTGGAGGTCAATGATCGAGGCAGACAACTGGGATAGAGTAGTTTCGACGGTGCCTAGGCGAAGCTCGATGCCTTCAATGCGAGATTGAGTGCGGGTCTCCATGCAGCTAGAAAGGAAGGAAAACGCAGGTCAGACCAAGTGATAGAGGAACTCTTTCAGGGAATGATTATATTGTTAAAACTCGGAACCAGAATTACAGATGCCTGAAATGAAAATAGGGAAAAACAGCAGAAAAAGACTAACCCTCACCAGCACCACCAGGTCTCCTGCCCAAGTAATAAACTAATTACTTTCCTAGCTGCCCAGAAGGGAGCTCCCTGCTCGACTTATAACAGCCCAAAGCCCCACGTCCCCTCTAACTGCATAGGGCTCCACTTCCTCTCTAACTGCCCAGGGCCCCACTCACTCTCTAACCGCTTGGTTCCCTCCCCACTAGCAGCTTTCTAACTGCCTTCTCTGGCTGAACCATTTTACCCCTTCTAGAGTAAACCTTCCAGCTGCCAGGGTGGTCCCGCACCCTATCAAGATCACACTTTTTTTATCAACAATTATCCTCTGATTGCATCCTTTTGATGGTTTGTTGATGATATCACTATCATTGGTAGCAACTCACATGACATCACTCATCTCAAGTTTTGTCTCGAGCAATAGTTTCATACCAAAGACTTAAATATTTTCTTTCCATTGAGGAAATCTTTCTTTCATAGCTTAATTATTGGAGGTTCCGGGCGCAGCGGAATCTTGCGATGGGCGGTGCCCAACTTTGCTTTTTGTCGTGTTCAATGATCAATCCGAGATCTACACGACGATAAACGCCGTGTTCAACGGAATTGAATCAAAGAAGACAGACAACATAAATCATGCCAAAACCAGAGAGGGGATCATCGCATATTATTTATAATTAATTTAATTAAATAAGAATTACATTGATGAAATTCTTTCTTTGTTGATGGATCTGGTAACAAATCTGTGATGCACTGTCGTTGCGTTGTAGGAATAAAGTGTAGATTCCCTTTAGCGGTGATCCACACGTGTTCCACGAATCTCCAGACGTCGTCGAAAGAATCTCCAGGTGATTGCACGACAGATCCTTGCGCTTGCGTCGTCCGCCTTTGATCTCTACGAGAATTGCTTCCAAAACATTCTCCTTGATCTCTCTCCGTTCTTGTGAGTAATCTTGGAGAAGAGAGATCTCAAGGGCTTGAGAGAATTCTCCAATTTTGTTGTGCACAACCCAAACAAATGAATTGTTTTAATGAGAAAATAACATAACTGAATTTATATATCGCTAGGGTTAAAATAAAATAATTGCACAAGTGCCCTTAATTATTTATTTAATCCTACCGAAAACCTCATGTCAAATAATAATATTAATATTATTATTTCTCGACATGTGTTTACTTTGCGAATTAAAATTAAATATTATTTAATCAAATAATATTCAATATTTATTATTTTCTCACCGGACCCAAAATCCCGGTCCGTCATTCCTCCGTAATATTTATCGGGTCTTGAATAATGACTTTATTTATTAAATAAATATAACTGCATTATTCACCAATAAATAAATAAATAATATTCACTAAATAACAATTAAATATTCCGCTCACATTATATTTTCTCGAATAACTGGTGACAGAATAAATGCGATCAAACAAGCATGAATAATTATTAAACCACATGCGGAAATGATATTCTGGATACACTTAGTGTGTGACCCTCTAGGCCTCTTTCTCAGTGGCATTAGTCAAAGCAGGCTAAAGTCCAAGATTAACATTTAGCAACACACCAAGACATCCATAAAGAAAGAAGTTAATGCCGCAACGACATAATACCTAATGTGAACACTTACTCTGTAATGTAATCTCTTTATCACGATATCTCAAATCAAGCAGGTTACATGTTGGTGTCATCAACCTGTGTGCTCGATGTCTCTTTATTTGACTTTCCGGAAATAGAACTTGCCGAACATCATGATCATGGATTTATTTAAGCTATATCATTTTAATCAAAGGACCCGAGATATCAACTTTCGTTAAGGAACATAAGGGACAAATCCTTTCTCACATTTATTCATTAATGCAATATTATTCGTGATGCACCCAACGTATCCTATTTCGCCGCGAACATATGTCGTCACGGTTTTCGTCAATACATCAAAATACGCGACTCATAATACTCATTAATAATAATCTTAAAGTCTAAAGATCAATACACTCGTTTGTAGATAGGAACATCCAATGACACATATAAATGTGGATTTCCTACTGACGGGTCTCGTTCTTATAATATCCTACTGGATATTACCAAAGGCGTACACCATGAGAAAATGCCTCAAAGTCCTATGAGTCTTCATCCCTGATAACCTGTATCATTTGTGCCCCTCAAATGATATCATCCGACTATATAACATATATTTAAGAATAGGGTCGTAACACTTCCGGGTTCTCATCATAGCGGGGAACTGCTATGACCTTTTAGTGCGAGAGCTACTTTTGAGACATTATCACATACTATGTTACGCAGAAGAACAATCATGATGTGATAAGTAGTTTATTAATATTCAAAACTATGAATATATGTTATCATAAAGTGCACAGAAGTTGGTTCTAGGGCTTCAACTCCAACAAATATGCCTTGGATATCTTACATGATACTGACTTGTCTTAAACTATCGTTGACACTCCTTTTGAGCTTGGGAAAAAGTCCTTCCGTGATGACAGTGACCCGTATTCTCTTCCAGATTGATATTATCGTCTTATCGGCAAACTCAATTATCTCACGATGACTCGTTCTGACATTGCATGCGTCGTCATCATGGTCAGTCAGTTCATGGATCATCCGACAAAATCCCAGTGGGACACTGTTCTTCGCATCTTTAAGTACATTAAGCAGGACCTGCATGTGGTCTTCGATATTCGCATCACAATCATATGAATATTGAGACCTTCTGTGATGCCGACTATGCTGCCTGCTTATCTACCCAGAAACCTACTTTCGGGTTTGCGGTTTTTTTTGCTGGTAATTTAATCTCCTGGCGTGGTAAGAAAAAAACTGTCATCTCCTGATTTAGTGCTGAATCTGAATATCGTGTTATGACCACTGTCACTACCGAAATTCTTTGGCTTTGTCAACTACTTCATGAAATTAGTTTTTCATCGCAGACTCCTGCTCATTTTTGGCATGATAATCAGGCCGCCATGAAGATTGGTTCTAATCCGGTTGTTCATGAATGCACAAAGCATATTGAAGTTGACTGTTACTTCCTTCGACAGCAGTTGGAGAAAAAACATATCACCTTTTGATTACATTTTCATTGTTCATCATCTTGTCGACATCTTCACCAAAGGCCTGCCTGGCGCCTGACTGAACTTTCTTTACACCAAGCTGGACATGCACAACATCTACGACCCCTCAGCTTGAGGGGAAGTTTTGTTCATTTGTTTCCTTTTTGTGGGACTCCTATTTCAAGATACACATGTTCTAATTTGTTGGAGAGTGTTGGACTAGATTAAATGTGTTGGACCAAATTAAATAGATTGGACCCAATTAAATGTATTCTAGAGTCCCACATTAATTGTATTTATTTTTCTCCATATATAAATAAAGAGCTCCACCTCTTATTGAGGTAAGGAGTAAGGTTTTACTTCTACATTGTCAATTGAGCATTAGTGGCTTCAAGGTCTAGAGATAATCAATGAAAATCCTCCATTGATTCTTTCTACCCTATGCCTTTTTTTAGGGTCGTGCTTATGAAGAATTTGGGAAACAGTGGCGGGCAAAAGATATTGGACTTGCAGACAGGACTTGTGCATGGATGCCACATGGTTTCATGAGTGTGAATACATCATCGGGAGCTGGCAGAGCTTTCTTGAGATCACTTTATGAACAGTATGCCAGTTGGGGTGTAGATTTTGGTAACGCCTTTGCTGTTGCTTGAATCTCAACATGATTAATTAATGACTGACCGTGACAATATCACAGTTTATGGTTTTATTTTTAGTTTCTTTTTCACGTCAGTTTGTTTCTTTTTATGAAGTTCAGTATTCTCCATTAGTTTTTAAGTAACATTCAAATCTATTAATCATGCCACTTGATAGAAGTTTTTTTTACCAACAATTTTAACTTATTTTTGTTTTCTCTACAGTGAAGCTGGACTGTGTATTTGGTGATGACTTTGTTCCAGATGAGATAAGAGTTGTGTCTAAGGTAAGACATGCAAGCTTTTGTTCTCTACAACTCTACTGAATTTATTGTAAAACCTTCACACTGAAGGAATTAGCATATATCTAAGGTCCTGTTTGGTTGGCAGAAAGAAAATTGAAGGAAAGAAAAAAATAAAATAAAAATTGTTTGGTTTATGATGAAAGGGAATGTAATTTAATCTAATTAAAATAATGACATGATAATGAAAAACAGATTATAATTAATAAAAATATATGATGAATAATATTATAATATTGCAAAGTAAATTAAAATGTTTAATTAATTAATTAATTATTATTATTTATACATATGAGAGGAAATGGAATCCCCCATTTAAGTGAAATTTGGAGTTTATTCCGAAACCCTACTTTCCCTCCAAACACATGAGGGGAGGGAGAGAAGCACTGTTTTTCTTTCCTTTCCCCAAGAAATCAGTCAACCAAACGGGGCCCAAGTGAGATTTGGACCAATTGAAGAAATGAAAATGTTAGTCTTGCAGGTTATAGAGGAACTTGACCACCCCATCTTGTACTCTCTGTCTCCGGGAACTGGTGTGACACCAGCCATGGCTAAAGAAGTAAGTGGACTGGTGAACATGTATAGGATAACAGGGGATGACTGGGATTCGTGGCATGATGTTGCCAGTCATTTTGACATTACAAGGTGGGAGAAGTGTTTATGTTTCTAGAACTTATTTTCCAATGTTATGTCCCACCACTTGCACTTGCATCTTAATATTTAACTGGTTGATAACGGTCTGATGATTATAAGGTTGCATTTGGTTTTATAAAATATTTTCTTTTTTCATTTTGTAAAAATGTATTAGAAAATGTATTGGATTATGTAAACGAAGAGCATTTTTCAGAAAAAGAAATTGAAAATGATAGATTTTTGGAAAACAGGAAAAACTTCGACCACACTTGTTTATGTAAAACGTTTTCTGTTTTCATTTTTCAAAAAGATTTTAGAAAATGCGCTGGATTATATAAATGTAAAATATTTTTTAGAAAATGAAGATGATACATTTTTGGAAAACAAAAAAAATGCTCGTTTTCATGTTTTTTAGAAAATGAAAATGCAATGGGAAATAAATCATATTCATCCTTATTTTCTCATACTTTTTAAAATATAATTTAATACATTATTGAAAAATGAAAACAGAACACGTCTTTCAAAACCAAACAATGCCTTATTTTCATGTTTTTAAGAAAATGAAAACTCTTGGATATCTAACTCCTGTGCTTTCATGTTTTCTTTTCTTTTTTTACAATATTTTCTAGTATATATTCTAATGCATATTTGGAAAATGAAAATAAAAAATATTTTCCAGAACCAAACACAGTGCAACTGTTTTGATATTTTTTCCCTCTCTTTTTGAGTTAATGTATTGTATTATATCCCACTTTACAACAGGGCTTTCTCCGATGCCAAGATGATAGGAGCCAGAGGTTTGCTTGGGAAGTCATGGCCTGACTTGGATATGCTGCCACTAGGGTGGCTTACTGATGCTGGTAGACTGTAACTGCATGATTCTTTTCTAAAGCGTGTTTGCAATTTTCTAAAGCGTGTTTGCATTGAGATAAGGCTACATTTAGAACAAAACAATAGTGGTATGGAAAAAAGAATGGATAAGTGAACAATTTGGATGAAATGCAGAAATCATGTTTGGTATGAGGTAGAGGGAGTGTCAGTTTCATCTTTTTAGGGAAGTAGAATCCCTTTCAATTTGGATGAAACGCTCATTCATTTATCAAGAAAGTAAATTTTATGGCCGCAACTGTCTCGGATTTCATTTGTATTGACAAGAATGCTCCTTAAACATTGGAGAAAAAATATTATTATTATTATTATTATTTTATTATGTATTTATATTTGTTAAACCCGGTTTATTGTGTTCTCGAGTCCAACATCGGGTTATTCCGATTTGTAATTCCCTTTCTCTATCTATAAAAGAATGTCTCCACCTCTCCTTTGAGGTAGGGGACTTCACAATTCTATATGGTATCAGAGGGTGACTCTCGATAATTTCCCCCCCTCCCATCCGCTGCGCTCCGCCCTCCAGCACGACTCCTCCCGCCCGCGGCCCTCCGTCCCTCTGCAACAGTCCCGCTTCCTCTTGCGGCTCCCTCCCAGCGGCTCCCTCCCGGCGGAACCTTCCCGCCGTCTCCCTCCTGGCGCGCGACGCCCGACGGGACCCTCCCTGCGCGCGACGCCCGACGGACCCGCCTCCTTGCGTGCGGTCCCCTACTGGATGCCCGACGACCTGGAAGCAGAATCCCCTCGCCCCTTTCGCTGGCCTTTCCCGCGCGACGGTCTCCTCGGCCCCCTCCCCGCGCGCGACGACACCCAATGACTCCCTCCCTGTGCGCCAGACGACACCCTCCGCGGCCCTTTCCCTGCGTGCGACGACATCCCTGCGCGATTCGTCCCGTGTGTAGGTTCCGGGCGCAGCGGAAGCGCATGATGGGTGTGTACCCAACTTTGCAAATTGTCATAATCGATGATTAATCCGTGATCAATACGACGATGAACGCCAGTATCCACGGAATTGAATCAAAGATAAAAGGTAAAGGAGAGAACTCAGAACCGAGAAGAGATGATCGACATATTTTATTTATAATTAATTTAATTAAATTATAGAATTACCTCTAAGGTGATTCTTTCTTCGTTGATGCGTCCGACCACGGGTCCGAGGTGCGGCTTCGTTGCGATGTAGAATCCAAGGATAGGAATCCTCTAGCGGTGATCCACACATGCTCCACGTATCTTCGGACATCGTCGATGGAGTCTCCGGGTGCTAGTGCAGAAGTTCCTTGTGCTTGTGATGTCCGCCTTCGATCGTCTTGAGAATCGCTTCCAAAGCGTTCTCCTTGATCCGGTGGAGGAAGATCTCTCTCGTTCTTAAGAGCGTTCTTGGAGAGGGAAGAGTTCTCTAGGCTTGAGAGCTTTTCTCCAAGGATGTTGTGCATACAACGATTGGTTAGCCGATGGAATGACCCCTTGATTAATTTAAAGAATAATAACATAACGGAGAATTTAATTCACCAGGTAATAATAAATAATTAGCACAAGTACCGTTACTTAATTTATTATTCCATGTGAAACCACATGTCAAATAATAATAGCAATGCTATTATTTGCATGACATGTGCTTAACTTGCACGTTATATTTTATTATTATTTAACTAAATAATATTTAATATTATTTCTCACCAGACCCGTAACTTGGTCCGCCAATCCTCAATATTTTTCAGGCCTTGAATAATGACTATTTATTTATTAAATAAATACAACTGCATTATTCGTCGATAAATAAATATTCCGTCCGCAATATATCATCTCGAATAACTAGCGACGAAATAAATGCGATCAGACATACTTGAATAATTATTAAAACACAACCGGGAATAATATTTATTCAACTTGTTAAATAAATAAATTATTTAACTGAGATACTAGCTACACTTAGTATGTGACCCTCTAGGTCTCTTTTTCGTTGGCATTAGGTGGACTTGCCTAAAGTCCAATATTACTGTCTAGCAACGGGTTAAGGCACCCAGGAGAAAGAAGTTGATGTCGCAACGACATGTCACCTCATACGAACGCTTACTGTGTGATATAATCCCTTTGTCCCGATATCTCCAATCAAGCGGGTGACATGCAATTACCATCAACCCATGTGCTCGATTTCTCTTTCTTTGACTTCCTGAAATTGAACTTGCCTAGTGAACACCATGACCATGGATTTAGTTAGGCTATATCATTTCCATCAAAGAGCCTGAGATATCTACTTTCGTAGAAGTGACAAATCCTTTCTCGCGTTATTCATTAATGCAGTATTACTCGTGACGCACCCAACACATCCTACCTCGCCGCGAACATCTGTCGTTACGGTTTTCTTCAATACATCTAAGTGCGTGAGTCATAATACCCATTATTAATAATCTTAAAGTCTAAGAATCAATACACACATCGACAGATAGGAACATCTAATGACACTTATAAATGTGGATTTTCTACTGGTGGGTCTTGTTCTCATAATATCCTCTTGATATTACTAAGGGCGCGCACCATGAGAAGGTGTCTCAAAGTTTTATGAGTCCCCACTCCTGATAGCCTGTATCATTTGTGCCCCTTCAAATGATATTATCCGACCATAGAATATATATTCAAGAATAGTGTCATGGCACTTTCGGGTTCTCATCATAGCAGAGATCTGCTATAACCTTTTAATGCGACAACCATTCTTAGAACATTATCACATACTATGTCACACAGAAGAACAATCATGATGTGATAAATTGTTTATTAATATTCATCTAATGAATACAGGTTTATCATAAAGTACAAAGAAGTTGGTTTCTAGGGCACCAACTCCAATACCGTGCACCCCTGTGCGACGACCTTCCAGGTGCGCCCCTCTTCTTTGATCGCGACAGCCTCCGACGACCTCCCCTCTCCTAGATCCGGCTAGATTCGGTCAGATCCCGTTTGTATGACAACCCTCCCAGATCCGACGAGGCCATCTCCAGCGGCCTGACTCCCTACTCGCGACGGTCCCTACACGACCCGTCCAGACGCGGCTCCCCACCTGGGCGCCACCCCTCCAGCCGGTGGCCTCTCCCGACGACGGCACTCCCGCTCGGCAACCCCGTGCCCCGTCGTCGGTCCTCCTGCGAAGCTCCTCCGTTGCGCCCTGTCGCCAGCGCCTCTCTCCTATGCTCGAGGACATTCCTGACCTCGTCCCGCCCGCGTTGCTGCCTTCCTAGCAGACGCGTCGCACCCTCCCACGCCCCGTCACCGGCGCTCCCGCATGGCTCCCTCGTGCCCTTATCGCCGACACGCCCGTGCGGCTCCCCCTACGCCTTCAGTCGCCGACTCTCCTGCGAGACGCCCCCCTCGCCCCAGTTGTCGGCCTTCCCGCACGGCAGCCCCGCACTCCATCGCCGCGTCTGTGCGCTCGCCTACGCGGTTGTCCAGTGCCTCGTCTCTGGTCCTCCCGCGAGGCAACCCCCTCGCCTCGACGCCGAACCTTCCAAGAGGCAACCCCCCCTCCTTGGCGCACTCTGTATACCCAGACATGCATTCATCCTCGCCACCATCCAGCATCCGTCACAAACTAGCACTGTCGAGGGAGATTGCACTTATACAGTCTCATCGGGTTGCTTTGCCACCTTCCTCTTCTCCAGCCTCCATTGCTCAGACTGGTGGGCCTACCGTGTGTATATCTTGTCAACCGACAGTTTGAATGTTTGACTTTGGTGCGTCTGAACATCTCACAGGAGATTCAGCTATGCTTACTACCTATCATCCGTATACTGGTGCCTCTATTGCGGGATTTGACACATGCTCCTTGACTCCGTCTATTCATCTGACTTCAGTAGCTCATGTTCCTCACAGTCCTTTTAATTTTCTCTCCATCAGTAAACTCACAAAAGACTTAAATTGTGTGGCTACTTTTATGTTTTCTAGTGTTGTTTTCCAGGAGTGGTTGATGAATCAGGAACTTGGTAGAGGCCGTCTTAGTGATGGGGTGTATATGTTTGATACCCCACCATCCATTGCTTGCTCATCCACCTCTGCTCATGCCCTCAACCTACATTTTCACCTTAGTCATCCACCGACTTTTGTCTTACATAAGCTTTGCTCCCAATTCAGTCCACACATTTCCTTCCATTGTGAATCCGACAAGTTTGTTAAACATCATCGGGTGATGTATGTTCCTCGATTGGAAATGCGTTTCGTGAATTATTCAACCTAGTTCATTCCGATGTATGGGGTCCTTGCATGATTCCTAGTCAGTCAGGGTATCGCTATTATATATCCTTTATTGATGACTTCTCTCTGATGACATGACTATATCTCCTACGTGATCGTTTTGAGGTGTGTGACATTTTCAAAACCTTTTACCATGAAATCCAAACACAATTCTCCAAGCATATCAAATGTCTCCGCTCAGACAATAACTGAGAATATCTATCCACTTCCCTTCAACAATTTTTCAAGGATCACGACATCCTTCATCAAACCTCCTGCCCTGATACACCGCTGCAGAATAAAGTGGCTGAGCGTAAACATCGTCATCTTCTGGAGACTGCTCGTTCCCTCTTATTTCACATGCAGGTGTCTCTTCATTTTTGGGGGATGCTATCCTTATTGCCTACATACCTTATAAATCGCCTCCCTTCTTCTATCCTTCAGGGGGGGACTTCTTTTCGGGCTCTGTTCTTCTCTCCCCCCCTCACCCGCTTCCACTTTGTGTGTTTGAGTGTCTTTGTTATGTGCGTGACACTCCTCCCAACCGCTCAACATTTTCTCCAAAATCCCTCTGTTGCATTTTCCTCGGATATTCTCGCACTCAGCGCGGATACCTATGTTTCTTTCCAGACTTGCAGTGTTATATCATCTTTGATGATGTCTCTTTTGTTGAGAGTTCTCCATTCTCTCCTCCCTCTTCTCATCCAGACACCACTATCGACGAGTGTCTTCCTCTCACCATCCACCCACCTTTGCCTTCGGTGTCCCACTTTGCCGATTACCGTTTTGGCACCGTCTACTCTCGTCGACCATCAGATGTGTCCCCCGTCTAGGCCGAAGGCACCATCTCCCCAGCCTTGTCTGATGCTCCTGCTCTGGCAACAGACGACTTATCAATTGCACTGCGGAAATGTACTCGCTCTTGCCAGAATAATCTTTTTTACAAAAATTCATATAGAGGCCTCTCTACCCTGGAGATGATATCTGTTCCTCGCACGGTTGGTGAAGCCAAATCTCACCTGGGTGACTTCAAGCAATGCGGGATGAATTGCAGGCTCTGGATGACAATCATACATGGGATCTGGTCCCTCTTCCGGCAGGTGAACAGGTGGTCGGAAGTAAATGGATTTATACGGTACGCCTAAATGCAAATGACACTCTTCATCGCCTTAAAGCTAGACTTGTGGCAAAAGGCTTTGCCTAGACATATGTTGATTATTTCGATACATTCTCTCCAGTTGCGAAGATGACATCTGTCCGATTATCCATCTCTCTTGCCGCTGCTCATCATTGGTCTCTTCACTAACTTGATGTCAAGAATGCATTTCTACATGGTTTTCTTGATGAAGAAGTTCACCTGTAACAACCTCTTGACTTCCTTGCCTCAGGAGTTGGTTCTCATGTCTGTCGGCTTCGTCGCTCTCTTTATGGACTCACGCAGTCTCATTGTGCATGGTTTGGAAGATTCTGCATAGTCATTACTACGTTTGGCATATCTCAGACTATGAAGGACCACACAGTCTTTTATCAAAACACGTTCTCCGAATGCGTTCTGTTGGTTGTCTACGTTGATGATATAATTATCACTGGGAGCGACTCACATGGCATTGCCCAGCTAAAGATTTATCTTCAACAACAATTTCAAACCAAAGATCTAGGTCCTCTGACATATTTCCTTGACATTGAGGTCTTCCGTTCTTAGGACACCATCTCTCTTTCCCAACAGAAATATGCTTTGTATATCTTGCAGGATGCTGGTTTATCTTAGACAACTGTCGTTGACACTCCTCTTGAGCCCGGAGAACGGTCTATATATGATGCCACAAACCCATATTTTCACCCAGAGAGGTATCGTCGTCTTGTGGGCAAACCCAATTATCTCACCATGACTCGTCCAGATATTGCTTGCGCTGTCAGCAAGGTTAGTCAATTCATAGAACATCCGACAAAATCTCAGTGGGTTGTCCTTCGCATTGTCAAGTATATTAAGAAAGACCCGGTCCGTGGTATTCAGTATTCACATCACGACCATCTGAATATTGAGGCTTTCTGTGATGCTGACTATGCTGGCTGCTTAGCTACTCGAAAGTCAACTTTTGGATTTGCCATTTTCCTGACAGGTAACTTAATCTCATGGCGAAGCAAGAAACATACTGTCGTCTTCAGGTCCAATGCTGAATCAGAATACCATGCGATGACCGCGGTCACTTCTGAAATTCTTTGGCTTTGTCATGTTCTCCATGAGATTGGTTTCCCACCACAGGCCTCTTGAAAAAGCGCTGTCGTGGGCGCCCTCAAATGATTAGTGTGATTTTGGGGTACTTAGGTGCAGCAGACTAGCTGACCAAGGTCTTCTCTCAAAGGAGGAAGTGAATTAAAACAACTTTTTAGAGGTATTCTAAAAATAAAATAGAATAGAATTAAAACACTAGTTGAAAGGATGAGGGTTGTTTGTAGTTTATAAATCCAGAAGAAGTTTGCTGGAAGAAGATTGTATTTTTTTTTGTTTATAATTTTGAAATGTAAGTTGATTAACAAAGCACACGAGAAGATGTTTTTTTAGAAAACTATTTAAAAGACGTAATCGATCTAACTCTACCTCTTCAATCAATTATTTATCATTATCATTTAAATTAACATCCACTTAATTATGATCCCTTAACTTGTTAACCCCCGAAACCTACGGGAATTAACCTTACCACAAAGATGAAGTAAATATAACCCTAGGCTAACTTCGGAACATGCAATCGCAACACCCTGCTTTGATTGATGTTCTAAGATTAGCTTATGGTCAGTGGTAAATTAAGGCACATTTCCCCTCTGGAAATTAGAATTAATTGAGTTTAGGGATTATATTTGAACACTACAAATTTATCCCGTATGGTTTTGTATAACCGATTAAGTTCGCACTCTCACAATTTACACAAAATCTCGTCCTCGCGTGTTTTTGTGTTAATTGTTCAATTGCTTGCTTAGTTTCAATTAAATTAAAAACTCAATTAATTGATCATATTATGTGAATTGCAGTATATCATTGATTCAAAATAAATGAATGTAGAAGGTAAGAGATTGATCAATTACTAAAAGACTACTCTTTCATGGGTGGCGTAATCATCGTAGAAGAGAATTGCATTCGCAACGGTTTATAATGGGTATAACACAATAACGCTTCTACTCAAGAATTCCAGCCCAAAGAGGAAGATTAAGAGAAGAAGAAATTTGAATAAAACAGAAGAAAAGAGAAGAAATAAAAGAAGTACAAAGAAATTTATTACACAAACAAAAGCATTACAACACGAAGGAGAAGAAGAAGACTTCGTCGAAGGGATCCTTGTTTCAAGAGCTACCCTTATTGAAATGGTTGGAGAATTGGAGTGGATCCACTTCTCCTCTGCCCTCAACTTCCCAATGCACGTCACAACCCCACCAAATGAGAAAAACACCAATTTATAGAGTGGTGGGGATGCTAGGTTCAAAGTGGTTTCAAGTGTGAATGAGGAATCTCGGCCAAATATTTTATGCCAACTTGCACTGCCCATTTGACCACCAAAACGCGTGAATCAGCTGTCCTTCCAGAAGGATGATCCGCGCGAAAATGAGTCATGTAGCTCCTCTCAAAATTTGGGCCTGATCCAAGCACGGATGAAGAAGTTATGACCCAAATACAGAACCCAAGTCCATTCTGCCGAGTCCAGCCCACCATTGACTTAATGACCCATTTACTCCATCCAAATGCACTCTTTAGCTCTAGTGTCCTGAATAAAAGTTGTAGCAAATTACGTGAGGCACACTGTTACAAGATATTAAGTTCAAATAGTAAATATTAAAATATTTATCTTCAAAATACTACAGTACATTTTAAAAGGGTAAAACTGGAATTTTCCTCAAATTTTCAAATGAATGATCTAATCCCAAATATTTCATAAATGAGTATATTTAGCACAATGTGAGGAAATTATATCATTTATTATCAATAAAATATCCAACAAAATAGTGTTTTATCAACTCCCCCACACTTACCCTTTTGCACTCCTGGGCAAAACCTTATATCAAGTAAACATCAATATCAAATCAAAACCAATTTTAAAACACATATCCTTGAGATTCAACAATTCCACACCAAGAAACAAAAGATATCATGCCTCATAAAAAACCATTATTTCAAGTTCTTCATTTGTATCATTCAATATATTTCCACTTTATTTATCCTCCCATGCACAAAACACTTACCTCACTTGAATTTTCTTTTATCACACAAATGTCAATTTTTTTTTTGCAATGTCTTTCTCATCCAAACTCATACAAGGGTCACCATAGGCTTGATAAATTCCTACTTCGCTACCCGATGTGAGTCAAGGACATATGTTTATCATGAGGACTTTTCAGGGTTGTTCTGTGGCTTTCGGTTGGTAGGATTTGAAAAATTCTGAGGCTGAATGAGGAGGGCTTGACTCTTTTTGAAGCAAAATTGCATTAATCTAATTTTCACTTAAATATGGTCTCCTCCTCAATCGACATAACATTGATTCATGTTCATCATCTTGAAAAATAAAGGAATGTGCACACCATTCAACATTTCAAAAGTAAAAATGTCAATCTTCTCGAACATGATTTTCTTAAAAGCTCCAGATAGACACAGCTTTCCCCCTCTATTAGAAGCTCCAGAAAGGCACAACTTCTTTTATCATGAAAGCTCCAGAAAGACACAGCTTTCAATATAATGTTTTTCTTCAGCAGCAAACACATCTCTTCAGAATTTAATTTTTCACCCGAAGTATCACAAAATGTGGTAGCACAACACAAGACAGCTTCTCCCACACTTAAGCTCAACTAGATTATGCAATTTCACTTCAAGAGTTGGTTGGATAGGGAAAATTGGCTTGTAATGTGGTTAACCTAACAGGCTGTGCATGCCTTCTAAGGGCTAAAAGGATTAAATGTTCAAGTTAGACCATTCTAAAAAAGGATTCTTTGAAATAGGGGCTTTAATACCAAACAAATGCCTCAATCATTTAAACATAAGTACCTCAAACCCTTAAGTTTTGACAGGAATAAATCAAATTCTGGTTATATCAAGCATGGTTTGGTTCTCGCCATTTCGGTGGTGGTGTGGTGGTGAAGGTGAGTGGCACATCCACGCTGTTCTTTGGGAGGTTCAGGATTCGAATCCTGAGAGTCCGCTTTCGGGACGAGCCTCTCCCCCGGGATCCACCCACCTTGCCGGGTCGCCCGGTCTCATCTGTGCGGGCAAAATGAGGCGCGGCCCAATCGCTGACGGATCGTTTGACGGACCATCGTTGCCGGGCCGTCACCCTCCGGGACGCTCTGCCATCTCGGCTGGCAACGACTCCTTCCCGGCTGGGGCTCTCTTCGGAGTGACCCCTTCGTGGGGAGGGGGGTTTCCTTGTGTGGAGGGTTCGAAAAGACCACACAGGGGAATTCCCTTTTAGAAGAAAAGAAGCATGGTTTGGTTCTCTCAAGAAGTGAGGTGAATGTAAAGAATATGAAAATAATGGTTTAGAAGCCTCACAGGAAAGTGATTTCAAATATAAAGACAGTGAGATGTGGCATGAGATTCAAAATTCAGTGTACTTTTCATAAAATTACTAAATATTTGAACTTAAAACAAAGTCATTTCAGTATTCATTTAAGATTAGTTTCAAGGGATAAATTGTTTCACTTATTGATATGGATTTAAAAATGGTGATGAAAATCATTTCAGCTCAAAAGTTTCAAAAACACACAGAAAATTGAAAAATAAACACACAAAATTTGAAAAGCACGCAATTTTTTTTTTGTTTTTTTTAACTGGAAAACAATTGAAATTACTAAATTAAAAGGTTCCCTCCCCCACACTTAAAATATTGCATTGTCCTCAATGTGAACCCATGAGATTATATATGCACATGAAATGTATAATTTTAAATAGGACAAATAATAAAAAAGTTAAAGGGTTAGGAATAACCTGATGTGCTCAAGTGATGATGGGGTCATGCAGTGTGATAAAATCCACTGCATCAGTAGGAAGTCCCTCAATGTATCTCTTCAAACGTTGCCCATTGACTGTAAAGATCCTTCCTGTGTCCTCTTGTGTGATCTCCACTGCACCATAAGGAAAAACATTAGTCACAACATAAGGACCTAACCATCTGGAACACAACTTACCAGACATCAGTTTTAGTCGTGAACTGTAGAGAATGACTTTCTCTCCAACATGAAACTCCCTTTGTTGGATCATTTTGTCATGAACTGCTTTTGATTTTTTCTTATAGAGCCTTGAGTTCTCATATGAAGACAATCGAATCTCCTCAAGCTCTTGAATTTGCAGCTTCCTTTGCATTTCAGCTTGGGCCAAATCCATGTTGCATTTCTTTATAGCCCAATAAGCCCGATGCTCAACCTCCACGAGGAGATGACATGCTTTCCCAAAAACAATCCGAAATGGGGACATACCAATGGGTGTCTTGTATGCTGTCCTATAAGCCCACAATGCATCATCCAAACGCTTGCTCCAATCTTTCCTATTTGGCTGCACAGTTTTTTCCAAGATTTGTTTCAACTCACGATTTGAAATCTCAGCTTGGCCATTTGTTTGGGGGTGGTATGGTGTTGATTTTTTTGTATGTCACCCCATACTTTCGAAGGAGGGAAGCAAAATTCCTATTGCAAAAGTGTGTCCCTTGGTCACTGATGATAACCTTTGGTACTCCAAACCTGCAGAAAATTTGAGCCTTAACAAAATCCACTACAACATAAGAATCGTCAGTCCTGGTGGCCTTGGCCTCCCCATTTACTCACATAATCGACAACAACAAGGATATACAAGAAACCAAATGAACTAGGAAAAGGGCCCATAAAATCAATTCTCCAAACATAAAAAATCTCACAGAATAAAACCTAGACTCGCTTTTTAATTTTTGGACTTGATGCTTCTTCAAATTTACTGGGATCTCAGAGGCAACAATGTAATTAACTAAATCAGCATACCAAGGATGCGTACCTGAGATGGTATAGAGATGCTCATCGGGAAAAGTGTCCCGAAGTGGTACCTGGTCCAAGGTGTCACCCTCTGGTGTGTGAGGTCTGCCACCAAATTCTCTGACCCCTTCTTGTCCTTTATCTCGATGTCAAACTCTTGAAGAAGGAGCATCGAACGGATAAGTTGTGGCTTTGCATCTGGCTTCTTTAAAAGGTACCTCAAAGCTGCATGGTCAGAAAAAACAACTACTTTAGATCCCAATAAATATGAACGAAATTTATCTAAAGCAAATATAACAGCAAGAAACACCTTTTCTGTTGTGGTGTAGTTTGATTGGGCAGAATCCAACATCCTAGATGCATATGAAATCACATGTGAACGTCCCTCCACCCTCTGAGATAAGACAACTCCAACTGCGAAGTTGGACGCATCACACATAAGCTCAAATGGAAGGTCCCACCGCGGGGGCTGTATGATCGGTGGAGTGGTCAGACACTTCTTTAGCTCATCAAATGATACCCTACATGAATCATCAAAATTGAAGTCAATATCTTTTTGAAGCAATCGAGATAAGGGTAGAGCGATCTTACTAAAATCTCTGATGAAGCGTCGATAAAATCCAGCATGTCCAAGGAATGATCGAACTTCACGCACACATGTAGGATATGGAAGGGATGAAATAATGTCTACCTTAGATTTATCAACTTCAATGCCATATTGTGAGACTATATGACCTAAGACAATTCCCTTTTCGACCATGAAATGACATTTTTCAAAATTCAAGACCAGATTTTTCTTAATACAACGATGCAACACATCACCCAAACTAGAGAGACATTCATCAAATGAGGATCCATAAACTGTAAAATCATCCATAAATACCTCCATGCAGGTCTCAATGAAATTTGAGAAAATACTCACCATGCATCTCTGGAAGGTACCTGGGGTATTGCAAAGTCCAAATGGCATCCTTCGGTAAGCAAAGGTACTGACTGGGCAGGTGAATGTCGTCTTCTCCTGGTCATCTGCTGCAATGGGAACTTGAAAATAGCCAGAGAAACCATCCAAGAAGCAATAATGTGTCCTGCCTGCAAGTCTCTCAAGCATCTGGTCAATGAATGGAAGTGGGAAATGACCCTTACGAGTGGATTGATTTAGTTTCCTATAATCAATACACACTCGCCAACTGTTTTGTACTCTCACAGGAACTAACTCATCATTTTCGTTTTTTATAACAGTGAAACCAGTTTTCTTTGGTAGAAGTGGAACTGCGACGTCCACACCGCCTCAAACTGGCCGATGTACCGCAGCTCCTCCGCGAAGTGATCGCAGGTGTGGCGTACCCAGAACGCCCAGGCCCACTCACTGGTGAAATTGCCCCCAGATCGCAAGTCCCAGTCCTTCAGCCAGCCCTTGGTGTCGTCGGTGACACTCTGGCGATATATGCTCGAGTAGAGGGCTGGAGAGTTCTCCGCAGTAGGCTCACATCCGACGATGGTTCGCGTCCTCGGGTTCAGGACATAGACATCCAAGTGTTTGGTCTCCCTGGCAGGATGCCCATTGTTGGTGATGTTATAGCGGAGAAGCTCGTCCTCCCGGGTCACCCAGGTCCGCGAGGGGATAGGCGCGCGGCTTGTGGTCCCGCAGTCCCGCTTTCCAAGGGCGGGCGGCATCCGTCCCTTATTCAGGGGCGTCTGCTCCTTGATCGAAACCGGGATGATGGGATGTCGGCTCCTCCTTCCGTGGACGTCTCCTCGGAACTCGTCGCCTAATCCGGGTCTCCCTCATAGATTTAAGAATGTTCGTGAATCTCGTTCCCGGCGCCATATCTTCATGGACACCGGTTAATTACGCTGCTTCCGCCCGGACGCTCCAAGGAGTCCGGTCGGGGCAGCAACCTGCGGTGAGGAGACCGGGTGGCTCTGGGTGTCGGGGGCGTGTCTTAACACTGCGCCTCTGCATGTCTGCCTTCCGTCCCTAATAGGGCTTCTCGAAGGCGTGATGGCCTGAGGCATCCCGCACTGGGTGCGGGGAACTGTGTTACCTGAGGTTTTCCTCAGCTTCCCATGTTTGACACGGGGTATGCCGCGAGTTTAACGTCCAGCGGGGACAGCATCGGACTGATCAACACGAGGAGTGGATCAGATGACAGAACCCCTTGCGGGGAACCTCCGACGCTGGGGCCAGCACATGGGCGGCTTCCCGAGTGAAGTGGAGTGGGATGAAATGGCATGACCCCACCGGGATGTGGCGGCCCGGGTAAGGATCAGGGTGGATGATGGAGTGAAGAGCTTGGACCCCGTAGGGGCTTCCTACGTACCGCGCGTTAGCGCGGATCAAAGTCAGCGTAGTTCGGATATACAGTTTAACGTCATGTTGGACGTCGGCAAGCTGACTCACAGAGAGATCGAGGCCGCCGGGCGGAGGATTGAACCGAACCACCTCGCACAGAGGGGGATGGAACGGCCGGGTGGATCACAGTTTCACGTCATGCTGGACGTTGGCAAGCCGACTCACAAGGAGATCGAGGCTGCCTAAAGAAGGGAGAAATAGGAAAAGGCAGTGGGGAAGTGCAATGGAGATACACATGTGCAGTCCCCCACAATGGCGGATTCATAGGTGAATCGACGCAAGTGTGAACCCAGGAGGGGTCCACTGATGGACGAACCGACGTAAATACGACCGGGACAACCAGGTGGTGGGCTTGAACCTCGGAGAGGCTTCCTATGTACCCTGTTTAGAAGACAGAGATCAAAGTCCACGTAGTTCGTTCTGTTTGTAACATTCTACCCCCGTGGGTAAAGGCCACTTCAATCCCGACATCCCTGCAGAGACGAGCGGGTGGGGACCACATCCAAACCGGGAGGACCCTGCGTGTGAGGCACGAGATCGGGTGAAGCAGACGGTTTAACGTCTTGCCGGACGAAATACAGTTTAACGTCGTGTGTTGAGGACGAAGCGGACGGTTTAACGTCTTGCCGGACGAAGTACAGTTTAACGTCGTGTGTTGAGGACGAAGATGCTTGGCAGTTTAACGTCTTGCAGCGCGGACGATGGGGGTTAGGCAGTTTAACGTCATGCAGCTTGGACGTGGTACAGCTTCGGATGTGCGTCGGGTTACGCCGTTCCGCCAGGACGCGTTCGCGCGTGCACCCGTCGACCCGAGGGGATAGGCGCGCGGCTTGTGGTCCCGCAGTCCCGCTTTCCAAGGGCGGGCGGCATCCGTCCCTTATTCAGGGGCGTCTGCTCCTTGATCGAAACCGGGATGATGGGATGTCGGCTCCTCCTTCCGTGGACGTCTCCTCGGAACTCGTCGCCTAATCCGGGTCTCCCTCATAGATTTAAGAATGTTCGTGAATCTCGTTCCCGGCGCCATGTCTCCATGAACACCGGTTAATTACGCTGCTTCCGCCCGGACGCCCCAAGGAGTCTGGTCGGGGCAGCAACCTGCGGTGAGGAGACCGGGTGGCTCTGGGTGTGGGGGGCGTGTCTTGACACTGCGACTCTGCATGTCTGCCTTCCGTCCCTAATAGGGATTCTCGAAGGCGTGATGGCCTGAGGCATCCCGCACTGGGTGCGGGGAACTGTGTTACCTGAGGTTTTCCTCAGCTTCCCATGTTTAACACGGGGTATGCCGCGAGTTTAACGTCCAGCGGGGACGGCATCGGACTGATCAACACGAGAAGTGGATCAGATGACAGAACCCCTTGCGGGGAACCTCCGACGCTGGGGCCAGCACATGGGCGGCTTCCCGAGTGAAGTGGAGTGGAATGAAATGGCATGACCCCACCGGGATGTGGCGGCCCGGGTAAGGATCAGGGTGGATGATGGAGTGAAGAGCTTGGACCCCGTAGGGGCTTCCTACGTACCGCGCGTTAGCGCGGATCAAAGTCAGCGTAGTTCGGATATACAGTTTAACGTCATGTTGGACGTCGGCAAGCCGACTCACAGAGAGATCGAGGCCGCCGGGCGGAGGATTGAACCGAACCACCTCGCACAGAGGGGGATGGAACGGCCGGGTGGATCACAGTTTCACGTCATGCTGGACGTTGGCAAGCCGACTCACAGAGAGATCGAGGCCGCCGGACGTAGGATTGAACCGAACCACCTCGCACAGAGGGGGATGGAACGGCCGGGTGGATCACAGTTTCACGTCATGCTGGACGTTGGCGAGCCGACTCACAGAGAGATCGAGGCCGCCGGATGGAGGATTGAACCGAACCACCTCGCACAGAGGGGGATGGAACGGCCGGGTGGATCACAGCTTCACGTCATGCTGGACGTCGGCAAGCCGACTCACAGAGAGATCGAGGCTGCCTGAAGAAGGGAGAAATAGGAAATGGCAGTGGGGAAGTGCAATGGAGATACACATGTGCAATCCCCCACAATGGCGGATTCATAGGTGAATCGATGCAAGTGTGAACCCAGGAGGGGTCCACTGATGGACGAACCGACGTAAATACGACCGGGACGACCAGGTGATGGGCTTGAACCTCGGAGAGGCTTCCTACGTACCCTGTTTAGAAGACAGGGATCAAAGTCCACGTAGTTCGTTCTGTTTGTAACACTCTACCCCCGTGGGTGAAGGCCACTCCAATCCCGACATCCCTGCAGAGACGAGCGGGTGGGGGCCACGTCCAAACCGGGAGGACCCTGCGTGCGCGGCACGGGATCGGGTGAAGCGGACGGTTTAACGTCTTGCCGGACGAAGTACAGTTTAACGTCGTGTGTTGAGGACGAAGCGGACGGTTTAACGTCTTGCCGGACGAAGTACAGTTTAACGTCGTGTGTTGAGGACGAAGGTGCTTGGCAGTTTAACGTCTTGTCGCGCGGACGAATGCTAAACAGTTTAACGTCTTGTAGCTTGGACGAAGTGCAGTTTAACGTCGTGCGGGACGTATGCAGTTTAACGTCATGCAGGACGTGGTGCAGTTTAGCGTCATGCAGGACGAATAGCGTAAAGTTTAACGTCTTGTAGCTGGGACGAATGCAGTTTAACGTCGTGCGGGACGTATGCAGTTTAACGTCGTGCAGGACGTATGCAGTTTAACGTCGTGCAGGACGTTGAAGCCGCCGGTAGGTCCGTGTCACTTCGCGCGAGCATGGAAGGCTGCACGGGAAGACAACGTACGGTGCGGGCACCTGCGATGAAGATCATCGGGCGCCACGCAGGCGAGTACCCAAAGGGGGTCAAAGGGGGCGACCCTGGCGGTTTGCGCGCAAAAGAGGAGCTTTGCGCGCAATACCGCGGGTCGGCGCGCAAATGGGCGGGCTGGCGCACAATTGGGCCATCGCTTTGCGCGCGGATGATTGAGATTGCGCGCACCGGGCTTCGGATAGCGCGCGGGGGCAACGGCTCATTCTTTAATGAATGGCCACTTAAAAGAGGGGGGTGCGCGCAATCGGGCTGGATTGCGCGCACCCGGGGGGCAATTGCGCGCAAGAGGCTTCTTTTGCGCGCAAAGGCCTTAGGTTGAAGAATTATTCAAAGGGCAAAAGCCCAAGGGATTGCGCGCGAAGGCGAACCCCGGGGCCTTATTGCGCGAAAGAAAAGAGGTTACCTGAAGATCGGCATTGCGCGCGGAAGGGGTTGGATTGCGCGCACGAGAGACCTTTCGAATTCTGGCAACCTTCAAAACGTCGGGGGTCGCCTTATATTTATAGGCAACCCCTAGCGCGGAATCCAGGACGCGGGCGCGAAATTCTCTTCGCGGGCGCGGAATCGGGCCCGGCGCGCAAGGGGAGCCGCGCGGGCCACTGGCGCGCAAAATTGCGCGCCGGCCCAGCGTATTGCGCGCATCCCGGGAGGTTTGCGCGCGGCTCATCAACTTTGCGCGCGGGCCTCCAAAATTCCGCGCAAGGCCTCCGGGCCCTCCGAAACCGGCTTCCGACTCCAAATATGACCTCGCTTTCCGCATCCGGAGCTTCGTTTGAGGAGCAACGGACTTTTCCGGCGTCTACAAAAGCCCCCCCTCGGAATCTGATCGGCGAGAGGTCGCAACGATCGGGTTCCGAGGGAGACGCCGGAATGCCGAAGTCCTGGGCGGCGCGGGACTGTGGCGCGCAAAAAAGGGCGTCGGACGCGAAATTCGCCGCTGCGGTCGCGCAAAGCGCTTTCCGCGCAGCGCGGACCCCGGCCTCGCCTATAAATAGGGGCCCTGGGTCCCCCGCACCGTACACTGGCCTTCCGCGCGATAAGCCTCTAAGCTCTCGTGCGCGAAATTGCCTTTTCCGGCGCGGAATTCGCCCGCTCGTCGCGCAAACCTGTCCGGAATTCGGCCTGCTTTTGCGCGAACACCCGGGGTTTTACGCGACGGAATTCCCGATTGCGCGCCGTCCACTAGGATTGCGCGCCAACCCTCAAACTTCTCTACCAGCCTCGTCCGATCCCGCACGCTTCATCCCTTTACCCGCACGACTCCCGGAGCTTCTGAGATGGCCGCGAATCAAGGAAATGAGGGGGATGCCGCCACTCGCAGAGCTGAGATGGCGACGAACGAGGAGGTCTACGGTGCCAAGGAGATTGTTTCCAACAATCAATCCTTGTTCGACTTGCTGACGCCGGCCCAGAAGACATATCCACTGTCGGACAACCTGCCGCTCTGGAACTTCGGCATCCTGGATGAGGTTCCGGTGCCAGGGTTCGAGGTTGATGCGCCGCGGACCTGGGTGACCCGGGAGGACGAGCTTCTCCGCTATAACATCACCAACAATGGGCATCCTGCCAGGGAGACCAGACACTTGGATGTCTATGTCCTGAACCCGAGGACGCGAACCACCGTCGGAAGTGAGCCTACTGCGGAGAACTCTCCAGCCCTCTACTCGAGCATATATCGCCAGAGTGTCACCGACGACACCAAGGGCTGGCTGAAGGACTGGGACGTGCGATCTGGGGGCAATTTCACCAGTGAGTGGGCCTGGGCGTTCTGGGTACGCCACACCTGCGATCACTTCGCGGAGGAGCTGCGGTACATCGGCCTGTTTGAGGCGGTGTGGACGTCGCAGTTCCACTTCTACCAGCAGTCCGAGCTCGGGCCGGAGCTGTTCACCCGCTGGTCCCCGGATACCAACACCTTCCACCTTCACCATGGGGAGGTCGGTATCGGTCTCTGGGACATCCACTGCATCGGAGGTATCCCGCTGGAGGGTTACCAGTACGATGAGTTCCTGCCACCGAAGAACACCTGGGAAGACAGGTCACGGACTCCCATTCTGACCTGGCATCTGCTTGACCTGGCTACGCAGCGGCTCGGGATCAAGGACTTCCAGAAGGACATAGCCTACAAGGAGTGGTTCGGCCAGTTCTTGGAGCATGACCCGGCGGTCAAGATGCCAGGCAGGGGGAAGCGGTGCCCGACCGCGGCTCAGAGGAGCCGGAACGGGTCGTACTGGCGGGTCCTGGAGACGGGCGACTACCGCTCATGGGGGTATCGCGTCATCGAGGCCCGGGACCCAAATGTCCGGTACGCGGCGTTCCTGGCCGCCTTTCTGAGTGGGTAGCTCCTGCCGGTGCGGGACGCGAGAATGAGTGTTCGCCCGGCGACACTGGCGATGGCGGGCGCTATGGCCGCCAACAAAAGATATAACCTCGGGGTCCCAGTGTTGGCTAAGCTGTACGCCATTCTGGGACGCATCTCACGAGGGGGGTCGCCACGAAGGATCTGTGGGCCCTTCCAATTCTTCCACGGCTGGGTGGCTGCTCACCTTGGTGGGTATACGTTTCCGAACGCCATCATTCCTCCGGGCAACGGCCTGCGACCCTCCCTGCTGAACATTGCGGGGGTCGCTCCGATGACCCTAAGTGAGGAGGGCGTGAGGATTCGGATTGACAATCATGCCAATTTCAACTTCAGCCCGTTCCCCACTCCCGTTGGCCAAATGATCGACAACGGGCAGGGTCCGCTGGAGCAGCATGAGTACTTCCTGAACATGCGGGGCGGGGTGCTCGTGGCTCGGATCGACGGGAAGGTGATCTGCGAGCCCTACGTGCCAACCCGGTTCGCCAGGCAGTTCGGGTGCCTTCAACGGATGCCGAAGAGGGTATTCACTGCTGTCCGGGAGGAGACGAACCCTGGTGTCCTTCGCCAGATGTGGCTGATGTTCGTCGCCTTTGGCTCTGGCGACGTCATCACTCTCCCTCCTACCGGGGTTGACGCAGGCTTGGCAACCGAGTACGCCGAACACTGGGCCATCGCGTACCCCGAGGGGCTTCTACGGAAGCCAGTTCGGCGGCTCGAGGTCACCCGTGCGGAGACCGGGTGTCAAGGAAGGAGGCGAGGCGCCGCCACACGGGGGAGAACGGAGGCGCGCCAAGCAGCGGAGCCGGCGCGAGCAGGGACTTCGGCGGCGGGTACATCGCAGGCTGCCGCTACGACCTCGGCGCCCAGAGAGGGGGCGCGTGCGGTGGTCGAAGAGCGGCCCGGGAAGCAGGTGAGGCGTCTGCTCGAACCCTCCCACGATGCAGTCTTCCCGGCGCTGTGGTCGGCCTGGATGACCCTGCGGCAGTCACTGGGGACCGACGTCATCTGGCGAAAGATACTCAGAGAAGGAATCTATCTGCTAGAGGTCGGGCGCCTCCAGATCGCCGACAGGGTGGACTTCAACCGGCAGTATGCGTATCTGACGGCCATGGACGAGTACGCGCGCCAACGTGGTCAGCGTGCGGAGCCATCCCTTCTGGTGAAGGTGATGCTCGGTCTAGAACCCGCTCCAGAACAGATGCCGCCGGGAGAAGATGACAGTAACGACTCCGAGGAAGAGGAGGAGACGGGGGAGGATGAAGGCTCCGAGGGAAGGTCCCATCGGGGGAGCCCGCGGGAGAGCGGCGAGGTGGCCGGCTCTGACAATGTTGATGTCACTGAGCTCCTCGAGGTCCGCTTCTATCCCTACTCAACCTGCTTCATCCATTCTCTTATGCAGCTTCTAACCCGTTTCTCCACCTTTCTCAGGAGCACACAGATGTCGGTCAGGCGTCCTCAGCGGGAGTAGGAGAGGCGCCAGCAGGACAAGGCGGGGGCCAGACACCCATCATTGAATTGACAAGCGCGGAAGGGTCCCCTGCGGCAACTGTTCCTGCGGCGGCCGGGATAGCGGAAGATGACGCTCTGAACTCCCGTAAGTCTCCTTACTTTACTGCTGGTGCTTGCCGTTGACGATCCGTGACTAACCACGGCATGCCTTGCGCAGTGATCTCAGGACTGGAGGCTCGTCGGGTTACCGAACCCGGGCCATCTACGAGTGGACCAGTGGCAGACATGCCGCCTGCTCCGGAACAGACTTTTCACACCGAGCCGGCCCCACCAACTGCTGATCAAGGGACTGCGGACGTCGGCGGTGCTGCCATCGGAGAGAGATCGGGGGCTGGCGAGGGTGTCAGCGCCGCTGGGGCGGGAGAAGAAGGTCGCCCAGATGTTGGGGAACCTATCCCCCATGAGGACATCCCAGGGGCGGGCCCTGCAGCAGACCTGCTGGCTGCCTTCCCTGCCTACCGGCCTGCCGACCCCGAGGAGATGGATGACTCGGACGCGGAGGCGGTCGAGGAGAGCCGGATAGCGCGCCGAAGGGGGTGGAAGTGCATCCAGCGCTTCCTCAAGCGAGACCCATCGGAGTGGCTGGGGCGCATGGGGTCACTCCAAACCTGGCTGCGCTTCCTGTGTGCCGGGGGAGCTGATGCTCAACGCCTCCATCTGACGGTCCGTGATTTCATGGCCGAAAAGATGCGCGAGAGCCGCCAGCGTGCCGACGTCGCACAATGTCGGGACATGTCGGAGAACACGCGGGCGCTCCTCGTGGCGGAGCAGGAAGTCCGGCGTCTCGAAAGGCAGGCGGCAGAGAAGGAGGCCTTCGTCGCAACGTGCACCGAGCTTGTGGAGCAACTAGCAGCCCAGCTGGTTGACGCCCAGGTACAGCTGACGGAGGCGGGCCAACAAATGGTCACAATTCAAGTCGAGCGGGAGCGTGCACAGGCCAGAATCGACGAATTGCGTGCTGCGACCGCCGACGAGGAGAGGGCACGCAGAGAGCGAGAAGCAGCTTTGGAGGCCGCCAGCCAAAGGGTAGCGGAATTAGAAAGACTTATCCAGCACGCTAATCCCTAGGGGCTTTGTTTTTTGCCATTCCCAGAACATTTGCTTCCGCTACTTTGATCCATTTGTATGAACCAATATATTTATCTGCATCTTTTGGCTTAACATGCTCAACCACAATTCATTGTCTTGCGGGAGCGTTAACCAAGCTTCAGGCATCCACAATTGGGCCTGGACTTCTGGAGAAAAGAGGGAGGTCATTCCTAAGAAAGGAGACCTCAAGCCTAATCAATGTATCATCCCCCCAACTTGTTCCGGCACACGAGCGGGACAACGCTAGGGGCGTTGAGATTTTGCCCGAACATAGGAAAATGAGAAAGGGTGAATCGCGTGTCCCGAATCCAGAAATCCACAACGGTCGGCCTTCCAGGAAATGCCCAAGACGGCAAGCGGACAATGGATCAATCGACCATACTACTGCGATAGACGGACCAAAGGTCATCATCCATATTGCAGGAGGCGGATCACATGTCATCATCAATGCCGCTTTGGGGGTTCCTTCAGGCACAAGGGTGGAAATCCAGATCAACAGGGCATGCGAAGCGTGGGGCGAAGTGACGATTTGTTCGGATAGAATCCAACGCTCTCAAAATTGCGCCACCGTGGGGAAAACGTATTAGGCGGATGCACTAATCTGGCCGTGAATCACCCCAATTCTCAGACAGAACCTCTTTGACGAGGAAACTGTCGCTTCCCATCATTGCGATGGGGCATCCCGAGCTGAATCGGGGAGAATATTACGACTGCACCACTCTACCCGAAGTCAGGCCAGACGGCCGGCGACGAGGAGGGGCGGGACTTAGCAATCCCTGAGGCTGGACCCGAGTCGGAATGCCCGGGCGTTCCTACGTACTCCATCAGGCTGGAGATCAAGCCACACGTAGTTCTGAAAGTGCAGTTTAACGTCATGCAGGACGTAGAATCCCATTTGGGGAGATCTTAGTTTAGGGTCGTAGAGCCCGGACCATGTGGGTAGATCTTAGTTTAGGGTCTTAGAGCTCGGACCATAAGGGTAGATCTTAGTTTAAGGTCTTAGAGCTCGGACCATAGGGCTAGATCTTAGTTTAAGGTCTTAGAGCTCGGACCATAGGGCTAGATCTTAGTTTAAGGTCTTAGAGCTCGGACCATAGGAGTAGATCTTAGTTTAGGGTCTTAGAGCTCGGACCATAAGGGTAGATCTTAGTTTAAGGTCTTAGAGCTCGGACCATAGGGGTAGATCTTAGTTTAAGGTCTTAGAGCTCGGACCATAGGGGTAGATCTTAGTTTAGGGTCTTAGAGCTCGGACCATAAGGGTAGATCTTAGTTTAAGGTCTTAGAGCTCGGACCATAAGAACCTCAAAGTACGCCGCATCGTGGTCCTATCCCCTGGATATGCGAAGATGCACTGAGGGATAGTGTCAAGAGTGTCGAGATTTTGCCTGGTCAGAATGGGGGGTGGAAAATGTGATGTGAATCATGCAGCCATTCACTCAAGGACTGGGGGCACCGGCGTAACGATATGGGAGTACTGCCGACCGTGGCGGAAAAGCAGCATCAATATCGCACTAACCGTTGATGGAATGAGGCAGCAAACGAGCATCGACCGCTCAATCGCAGGATTCATATCGATTTGCTGCCCGAGGCCATTGGGGGCACCAGCCCGAGTCGGTGGGAGAGCACTGAGGCATTGTGTCCAAACCGTTCACGGGGGCTCCACCCATGGCGTAGGCGATGGGTCCGAATGAAAGGGAGCACGAAGCCTGAAAATGGAAGGAACCTGACCAAGCTGAACCTGACCCTCCTGGCAATAAACCAGAGTACTCTTGACACCAGTGGACCACTGCAAGGGGTCGAGGGACACGCCTTGAGGGTGGCCTGAAGGCGGCGGACTCCCCAGAGAAGGGGGGAATCTTTAAGAGGTGGGGGGCTGGACCCGAAGTTTCAAACATCCGGGCATTCCTACGTATCCCATAAGGATGAGAATCAAGCCACACGTAGTTCTTGAAGCGCGGCGCAACACAATCGGGCACCAGCGCGGGGAAGGGTGCGGGTCTGACCCTCGCACACAGAAGAAGCGGTATTTGATATTTCTTGTTTGTCCTTAAAGGTGGATGGTTTTTCTTTGTGCAGCGACATGCCTGTGATTAAGGAATCACTGGCGTCGCCACAACAATCAAGCCATGAAAGGCATTGATGAATGGCGTGGTTATTAACCAGCGCCCAACGTGAGTGTCCCCTGAGGAGAACATCACGATGCAGTGCCGTTTCTCGTCGGGCGGCCAAGACGATCACAGTTTACGGTCGTGTGGTAGGACCAGACAACACAGTTTAAGGTCGTGTGGTTCGGACCATGGAGGAATCCGCTTACCGCGATACGGCGGACTCAGCGGAGGTGGGAACATACCCAGCCCTGCGGTCACGCACGATTCCAGGAGAAGGACCCTGGGATAGGGGCCTGCGTATGTCCATCACCCGAGGGGCAGAGATGCTAGCCTCCAGATATACTGGGCCCAAAACGCGATTGTTCGGGCGACTCCTTCCTCCTTATTGGGACGAGGGTCCAGCTACACATGGCCCTTAGGGAGGACATCAGCATATATCCTTGGTGCTCAGATCGTGGGAGCCTCGACAGACACCATTACCCTGGTTGGCCTGCCTAACGTGTAAAGGTGTACTGAAGGTCAGTATGAAGAGAGTGTCGAGATTCCACTACAACGCACAAAGGCGGAGTGTGATGAGGACCGCGCAACCAATGTTCGGAGCCTGAAAGAGCCGACATGGCGATCAAGGATGTCGCTGACGCACATTCGCAACACAACATCCGATCGCGTCAGCCTAGAACGGGGCAAGCAAACGAGCATCAACCGCTCAATCGCAGGATTCATATCGATTTGCGGCCCAGGACCCGCCGGTAAATCGACCCGGAGCGGTAGGAGAGCACTGAGGCATCATACCCAAACCGCTAACGAGGATCCCTTTGAGTGAAGGCCCGAACAAGAGGAAGCGCGAGGCCCGACAAGCAACACAGGACTTGCCGGGATTGCATCCGACACTACGGGTCATAGACCAAGGTACCCAAAACATGTTAACAGATCACCGGAAAGGGTCGGAGGACTCACCCTGAGAGCAACCAAAAGACAGCAGATCCCTGTGATCAACCAAGAGACGGGGCTGGACCTGAGACACAAGCGTCCAGGCGGTCCTACGTATCCCATAAGGATGGGAATCAAGCCGTACGTAGTTCTTGAAGTGCAGTTTAACGTCATGCAGGACGAAAAGAGAGGAAAAGGGGGGAGCAGAAGGCATCCCCAAACGTGGGGGGCGTACAGCGTGGCGAGCAAACCGACGTGAATGAGGGCATAGCCCCACGTCCACACCATACGCCACATACCCAGAGGCAACTGGGCCAAGGGCCCGAGGTGGGATGGAAATTCCCGAAGGATGGGGCTGGGCCTGAAACATGAATGTTCAGGCGGTCCTACGTATCCCATGAGGATGGGAATCAAGCCGCACGTAGTTCTTGAGAGGCAGTTTAACGTCATGCGGGACGAACGCTGAACAGTTTAACGTCTTGTAGCTCGGACGTGGTACAGTTTAACGTCATGTTGGACGAAACACTTGGCAGTTTAACGTCTTGCAGCGCGGACGATATGCTAGGCAGTTTAACGTCGTGCAGCTTGGACGTATGCAGTTTAACGTCGTGCAGGACGTATTACACTCAGACAAAGTACTGCTTGAGGAACCTAGCGTTGGTGGGAGGAGTGACACGCTCACCATCCATAGTCGCTAGGGAGTACGCGCCATTGGGATAAACTTTGTGGACGACAAGAGGTCCCTCCCACTTGGGCTCCAACTTGGGTGGCTTTCTGCCGGGGATCATTGGCGCTCTTAGGGCTAGCACTAGGTCACCCTGCAGGAAGGAGCGGAGGCGAACCTTCTTATTGAAAGCTCGAGCCATTCTGCTTTGATGCCTCTCCAAGTTGTGCAAGGCGCGAAGTCTATTCTCATCCAGTGCTTCCAACTCGACTAGACGGGCTTCAGCAGCTCTGTCCGGCGCTTGCTGGTCGTAGACCGCAGTGCGCAAGGACGGTAACTGGATCTCGATGGGCAGGACGGCCTCAGCTCCATACACCAGGGAATAAGGGGTCATCTGGGTGGAATTGCGAGTCGTCGTCCGATAAGCCCAGAGGGCGTTGGGGAGCTTGTCCGGCCAACTCTTCTTGTTCTGACCAACCATTTTTTGCAGAATGTTAGAGAGGGTTTTGTTAAACGCCTCGATCTATCCATTCGCCTGCGCATGATAGCGAGATGTATGGTTCGAGCGAATGTTGTACTTGGCGTACAACTTCTTCAACTCGGCTGCTCGGAAATTGGTTCCGTTATCCGTGAGGATAGCGTGAGGCACCCCAAATCGATGAATGATGTTGGAGGTCACGAAGTCAGCGATCGAACAGGATTTGACCTCTCTGAGCGGAATCGCCTCTGCCCATTTGGAGAAGAAGTCCGTGGCGGTCAGAATGAACCGGCACTGGCGAGCCGTCGCCGGCGGGTAGGGTCCCACAACGTCCATCCCCCAGACTGCAAAGGGCCAAGAATACCTGGTGGTATGGAGAGGCTCCGGCGGCCGATGCACAAAGTTCGCATGAACCTGGCACGCATGGCACCTCCTGGCATACTCGATGCAGTCATGGATCATGGAGGGCCAGAAGTATCCCAACCTCCGAATCTGGTGGGACAGCTTCGGCCCAGTCTGATGGGCACCGCATGAACCATCATGAACCTCTTGCATGACTCGTGGGATCTCAACTCCCTGAAGGCAACGGAGGAGAACACCGTCGAATCCGCGTCTGTAGAGGATCTGCTCCAGGCCGGGACTGCTCTGGAGGACAAACTGCGATGCGCGGCGTCGAACTCGCTCGCGCTCGGCCCGATCCGATGGGAGAATGCCATGTTGGAGGTACTCAACCAAAGGCGTCCTCCAATCAGGGGCTGATTCGACTGCCATATCTGGGGTACTCGGGGCTCCGGGCACAGGGGCAACCGCGGTGAGATTACTTACCGACGGGCCGCGATCTCCCTCCGGGATAACGGGAGCGATGAGCCTGCGGTGCGTCACGTGGACGATCAGGTTATCCTGTTCAGGTTCTGCAAGTGACGCAGCAAGGCTGGCCAAAGCATCTGCTCGACCGTTCTGCGACCGGGGAATATGGACAATTTCTGGCCGAGAAGGGAACCGGGCCATCAGAAGGAGGGTGCACTCCAGTAATGGCACAAGTTCCGGCTTCCTGACAACATAGTCGCCATTGATCTGCTTAACAACCAGCTCGGAGTCCCCTTTCACACACAGATGGGGCACGTCGATCTCGAGAGCTAACTCGAGGCCAGTGATGAGGGCATGGTATTCCGCCTCATTGTTGGTACAGCCCTCTGACAACAGGAAAGAGTATGGCAGCACGGCTTGCTCCGGGGTAATGAAGACGATACCCAAGCCCACTCTGTTGAGCTTAGGATCATCAAGTCTTCTACCGGTGGGGCTCCGGGAAGCACCGTCAAAGTGCATCTGCCAGCATGGACCGGCTCGATCGACCGAGAGAATGGCCTCATCAGGAAAGCCTAGATCCAGCGGCTGATCCGCGGAGGTTGGGTGAGCAGCCAGAAAGTCTGCCAACGCTTGCCCTTTGATGGCCTTCTGAGACACATACCTGATGTCGAACTGCTGGAGAATCACAACCCACCGCGCTAGACGGCCAGTCAACATAGGCCGGCTCAGGATATATTTCAACGGGTCTACCCGAGAAACCAACTGTACCTCATGGTGCTGCAAGTAGTGCCGTAATTTCTGTACGGCAAATACGAGCGCCAGGCAGCTCTTCTCAATGGGGGAATATCTGATTTCCGCATCGAGGAGCATGCGACTGAGGTAATAGAGGCTATTCTCTGTTCCCTCGTTGTTCTTCTGGGCGAGAAGGGCACCCAGGGACCGTTCCAGGGCGGTCACATAGAGGACCAACGGCTTCCCGGATACAGGCGGCATCAGGACCGGAGGTCGCAGCAGGTACTGCTTGATTTCCTCGAAAGCGGTCTGACACTCTTTATCCCATACATAGGTGGCACTTTTCTTCATGAGCCGAGAAAAGGGCTTACACTTGCCGGCCAGATTCGCGATGAATCGGCGTATATAGGCTAAGTGGCCTTGGAACCCTTGCAGTTCCCGGATGTTACCTGGGGGAGGCATCTGGCTAATCGCCCTGATCTTCTCTGGGTCGATCTCAATACCCCGGTATCTTACCACAAATCCAAGGAACTTTCCGGAGGTGACCCCGAAGGCACACTTCAACGGGTTCATCTTCAGGCAACGAGACCGGAGGAAGCCGAACACTTTCTCAAGATCTTTGAGATGGTCCTGACGCTGGCGCGATTTGACTACCAAGTCGTCGACGTAGCATTCCACCAGTGTGCCGAGGATTGGCTTGAATATGCGGTGCATCGCCCGTTGATAGGTGGCACCTGCATTCTTCAGGCCGAAGGGCATGACCCGGTAACAAAAGGTACCTTGGGGGGCCCTGAAGGCAGTGAACTCCTCATCCTCGGGGGCCATCCGGATTTGGTTGTATCCGGAGTATCCATCCATGAAGGAGAGGGCTTGGAACCCTGCCGTGGCGTCAATCAACAGCTCTGTCACTGGAAGGGGAAAATCATCCTTCGGACAGTGGCGGTTGAGATCGCGGAAGTCGATGCAGACTCTGATCTGCCCGTTCTTCTTCCGGACCGGCACAATGTTGGCCAGCCATTTGGGGTACTAGACTTCCCTCATGAAGTTGGCTTTGATAAGCTTGTCAACTTCGGCCTCAACCATGACACCGTGAAATGGGTGCATCTTCCTGGGAGGCTGCTTGAACCCGCGATGGTTCGCCGGGAGACCAAGGTGGTGGACGGCTACCTGAGGATCCAGCCCCGACATCTCGTCATAGCCCCAAGCGAACACATCACGGTGCTGCCTGAGAAAGTCCACGTACTGCTGCCGCTCCTCAGAGGGCATGGCGGCACTGACCAATGTGGGTCTTGGATCTGCTTCGGTTCCAAGGTTCACTTGTACTAACTCATCGACCGTGGCGGGGACGCCCTCCTCAAAGGCTGGGGGTGCATCTTCCACGTCCTCTCCACTCGGGGAGGGATCGTCCACGGGAGAGACTGCGTTGGCAACTGCATTGGGGCTACCAGATCCTGCTGGGCCGCTGGTGCTGGCACGGGCGGTCGCGGTCATCTCATCAGGAGACTCACAAGCCGTCGAGACCATGGCTACGTCCAACCGTTGAATCGGGAGGACGTAAGCATCATCCAAGCTTGCCCAGGGATCACTTGCAACAGCGACAGACTCGACCTCACCTGCCAGGATTTGCTTATCCTTGCTCTTGTAATAGTCCGCGTCCAGATAGCGGGCTTCACATGAGGCAAAAGGAGAGGCATCTCCTTGAAGCACGCCTACTCGACCGTTAAGGGAGTATTTGAGGCATTGGTGGTATGATGAGGGAACCGCCGCATGAAGGTGGAGCCATGGCCTGCCCATCAATGCGTTATACGCAGTGTCCTGAGAGACCACCATGAATTCGGTGTTGGCAACCAAGTCACCGAACTGGGTCTTCAAACGTATCTTGCCGACCGGAGTTTGCTCGGTGCGGTCGTACCCCTGGATCCTGAGGTCGGAGGGGATCAAGTCATCCTCAGACAACCCCAATCTCCGGAGCGTCCGAGTTGGAATCAGGTTAATCCCGGACCCCGTGTCGACAAGACAGCGCCGGACTTCAAGGCCATTGAACTGGCCGGTAACATACAGCGGACGAATGTGCCCCTGTATAGGAGGGTCTTCATCCTTACCAGAAAACGAGATAACTGCCTGGCATTCGGCGTCCTCGATCGTTTCGGCGTGAAAGGCCTCTGCAGCCGCAACCTCCGTTTCAAACTGGAGGGGGCTCTTCAGGGCTTCAGCGAGTGCCTCGCGCATCTCAGATGACATGCGCAGAGCCTCAAGGATGGAGGAGTCTCGCTGGGATGTCGGCCAAGTGCTTCAGGACATCATACTTTTTGGCCAAGCGCGAGCCCCTGGTTTGCAGGAGGTTGCTCTGCGGTTGGAAGCATGACGGGCCTTGCGGTTGAACTGGCGGCCGACTGGTGCTTGGCGCATCTCGCTGTTCATTGGTTGAAGCCCGGGAAATGGTCACCGTACTGGGGTCAGGAGGCCGGGATGGACTCGTGGCAGGGCGGAGCTGATCGCGACGCGGCTGAGGCGGTTCTGCCTGGTCCCACACCACAAACAGTGGCGGAGGCGAATCCGTCATCCCCGGATGGGGGGCCTGCGCACGCTGAGCTCGATCTTGAGCCTGCTGCCTAGTCTCAGTGGCGTGCACGGCCTGGCTGGAGGTACCAACTGCTGTGCCCCGGCGACTCCTGTTGTTGCGGCTCCTCCGACGGTGGCGACGACCGGGGATACTAGGGAGGTCCACCTGGTGTTCTTCAACGTCGGGAACCGAAAAGGGATTTACCAGCTCGACGGTATTAACCGAAGCGTACCCATTACTGTCATCAGACGAATCATTCACCACTGGACGGATCCGGGGAGGGATCCCCATCTCCGGGGGCATGAAATCGCCGAGAGTGCGGGATAGTGGCGGAACTGGCGGGGCGCGCTCTTCCTTCTTGCGCCGCCGCCGTTTGCTCTTCTTGGAAGAGGCAGGCTGGGACGACGATGCCGAAGCAGCACCCGCAGATTCTGGGGGCTCAGGCTGATTCAAGCGCGCACGGATGATTCCTTGGGCGCGAACGATCGTCTTGCGGGCCATCCAGTTTTTATACTTCTGGGACCCGCGGTCGGAGACCAGCTGCCATTCGTCCTCGTTGCCACTATCGTCATCTGATCCCACGAATACGCCCGCCACTTGTGCCGGAGCTGGGCCCAACCTGATTACATTGTTGTTAATCTGGTCTTGGAGCCAATCCTTAAACACATAGCACCGCTGGATGGTGTGTCCCAGGGCCCGATGGTAAGGGCAGTAGCGGGGGTTATCCGTGAGATGTGCCTCCTCTGGCCTCCAACACTCAGGCAGTCGCACAATCCTCTGCTCCAGGGCGCTCCGGAAATAACCGGGGACCTGATCCTCGTGAAATGAGTAGGTCAGGTATCGCGGGCCCCTGGGAGCGTGGTCTTGACGAGGGGCTGGAGGGGCCTGCCGAGGAGGTGGACCCCGATTATCTCGCCTGGGTTGTGGCGGTACATTACGCGGAGGGGCCGGCCGGTTCTGAGGCTGCCGCTGCTGGGCCGGGAACTGAGCCCGTGGAGGCGGATTCCTGTGAGGCTGTGGAGCTGGCCTCGCCGGCAGCAGCTCCAATGGCCTGGGGGCCTCTATCTGGGCAACAGCAGCGGGCTCAGCCCTGCTGGCTCTCCTTGCAGGAATCATAGGAGGCAGCGGGTGTGCCTGGCTGGCCTGTTGCAGGGCTTCCTCAAGACGTTGAGCTTTGTCTGAGAAGTCCCTGAACCCTCCAGGGTAATTCTGAGTGATCAAGGAAGGGACCAGCTCGGTCTTGACGTTCCCGACGCACATTGTCAGCAACTGCTCCTGAGTCAATGGCATGTCAAGGGAATACGTGAGACCCTTCCATCGGGCGACGAAGTCCGCGACTCGCTCATCAGGCCTCTGCTTGCACTTGAAGAGGTCTGCGATACTCGTCTTCCGGGTCGTGGAACTGAACTGGTAGAGGAATTGTCTACGAAGGTCCTCCCAGCTAGTTATCGACCCGACGGGGAGCTGGCTGTACCAGACAAATGCTGGCCCTTCCAGTGTCTGGACAAAGCAGCGAAGCTTAGCGGTCTCTTGCTGCGCCGGAGTCCCCAACATAGGCCCGCACCTCGAGTTGAAATGGGCCAAATGTTGTGGCGGATCTCCAGTCCCGTTGAAGGGGGCAAAAGTGGGATTCCCGAATCCCGGAGGCGCCGGCATGTCATCCACCCATGCTGGGTATGGCTTGCCGTCCGGTGGGATTGCCACTTGCCGAGTCTCCAAGGCTTCCAAGCGGGCAATGAGTGCCGCCATCGGATCGTCCGGACATGGGTTCCAGTCCTGGCGAGGATCTCTAACCACGAGCGCATTGCATGGCCCTTCAATCGGGTCGTCGACCGGGTCGTCGAACTCGGCAGCTCGTGGGATGGCGGGCGGAGCGGCCCTTGGGGCAGCGGGAGGAATCCGAGCGGGGTCTCTCAGGTAGTCACGCCGCTCGGGAGGGTGTGGCGAAACATACCGCGCCCTCTTGCCATAGGCGATGACCTCTCTCCTGTCGGCGAACACGGCATGATCACGGTTGCCCGGAAGAGCCTCATCGAGGGGTGGTTGTTCTTGTCCCTGCTGTCCTGGCCTAGGATCACCGTAGTCAGGCCGCTGCTCTGCAGCGCGCTCGGCGAGGAGCTGGTCAACTAGCTTCTTCTGCTCGGCGAGCTGTTGGCGTAGCATAGCCTTCTCGGGATCCTCATCTGCCCTCTGCGTGGAGGCAGACGGGTCGGCGGGCTTTATAGCCTCGCCGTGCTCCTTACCTTTGCTGACGTTTCGGCTCAACGTCAGTGCTTCAGTGGGTGTGGGGAGCCCCAGGAGGTTCCTCTGATGACGAGTAACTCTCACCGATGGATCCAACAACGGCTTGTCTTCGGGGGGAAAGCCCCCGTCGAGAAGTTCCAAACCGTTCCCCTCCCCCGACAGGTCAGCCATATTGACTGTTTCCGTCCCTGGGGATGTACCCTCAGGGCCACCCAGTGAATCGGGCTGTCGGCGAATCGCACTGAAGCGTAGGGCAGCGTACTGCCCCCATCCACGGATATACACGTGGGGAGTGGCTTCCTCGATAACTTTGCGGAGTACTTGAAAACACTCAACGCATCGTTGTTGGAGGGCCTCGTGGTGCCCAAATGACCCGGGGTGCCGAACCGCGGGGAGCGTGGCCAGGTCAATTTGACGGCACTGCTCACCAATATCCTCCAGGTGTGCTAGGCTCCCGGGATATGGCATTTGTAGGCGGTGAAGACGGGAGTGAGTCTCCCGGAGAGTTCGGCGGAAGCATTCGAACTCATCCGGGGTGAGCGATTCGGGCGCATCAAAGTCCGGTCCGGCGACTGGCCAAAACTTCTCAGGGAAGTGGCCCTCTGCAAGGACGGTCCAGAAGCTCCACGACTCAAGCTCGGGACCCAGGTCTCCTTGGTCCTCTTCAAAGACTGGGAATGGACGGGGAACCGGCAGTGGTGCCGAGGCGGGCCGCCGGGCTGGCCGGAGGTGAATACGGCGAGCAGGCCGATTGGCCTCCATATCCCGGGCCGCCCCCTGAGGGTGGCGGTGCCCCAGCTACCACATCACGATAGGACGGGCCGGCGAGCGAACATCCTGCCGTAGCGTCGGTGCTCGCCGAGGGTGCACTAGATCGCGGTTCGACCGTCGGTCCCTAGAAAAGGTCTCCGGCTTCTCCGATCGAGGCAGAAGGCGCTTCCAGAGGGGCCGGTACCAACCGCAAGTTTGATCCTTGGGGGTCTACCAGGCCCTCGCTACTCCGGATATACCTTCGGAGAGAAGCGGGGATCGTGTCGATCTCGCTCTCGGGAAGTACGAGGCTGACGTGCCGCATTCCGACCCCTGCCCCTGACTGGCGGGATTGGGGGGAGGGCTCTGTCGCCGAATCATACTCCGCCTCTGTATCAGAGAAACGAACCGGTCGGATCTCTGTCCGGAATTCCGTGACATTCTTCCCTCGGCGTCGACGCCTCGCCCTCCTGCCCCTGGGTGGTTCTTCGGGGCATGGCTGATCTCTATCCTGGCGTCCTCCGGCCGCACTGGTGCTGGGGCCAAGAGGACTGGAAACCAAGGTGCGAGGAGCACCGGGACAGATATCAAAGGGGACGCGGGGAGAGATGATTCCGGGCGGGCCTCCGGGCCGAGATCGGAAGGTGGGATGACCCATGCCTCTTGGATCGGCCACACGGAGTAGCCCCTGTTGGTGAATAGCGCTACCGCGAGGTGGTCCGCGGTGGCTATTGTCTGTACCAGCAACCGGGAGAGTCAACCCAACCTGCCTTAGGGGCGGTCGGGGCCTCGATCCAGGTCGGGCATAGAAGTGCCCCCGCTCAGGATGCGCAGGGGCCTGGTGACTGGAGCCAGCAGTGGCTTGAGCCAATGCGGCCGCTGTTGCTAGGGCCCCAAGGTGGGCATCCTCTTCCGCTCGTGCTCGACGTTGGCGTCGAGACAGATGAGTCGGGATGAGCGGCGCGGGCAGGTGGAGAGCCTGTTCCTCGACTTGAGGGGCCTGGCGGCGGTGTCGCCGTGGCCTGGCGGGAGCCCTTATCATGGATCCCTGGAGCGGATCTCGGATAGGGTGGTCCCGGGCATCTTCCACTTCATCCGCATAGGGGAAGGAGTTGTCGGAGCGCTCCGGGGATAAGCTCCCAAAGCGGTTGGACGTCGAGGTAGGCAGCGGTGCCTCCCTGCGCGGCCTTCGGGGGCGGCGTTGGCGGCGAGGTGCAGCTCCCTCGAGGTCTAGGCGAGCCATGTCCCTGGTGGGGATGACTCCCTCTTCCTCATATCTCCGCACCAAGCTGTTGATCACCCTTCTTTGGATGACCTCCGAGGGGGAGAGAGGGCGTGGTTGTCCCGCAATTGCGGCTGCTGGGACAGCTGTGGAACGGGCGGGACCGCGCGGAGTAGCCGCGTCGGTGTTTCCCCTACCCCTGCGCCAGTGGGCGGGTGGCGATCGGGCACTGGATTGGGCGACCTGATTTCTGAAAGCAGGGAGAAGAACCCATTAACACTGACAGGAAAAGGAATCGACAACCAACCATTAGTGCCGCGATGCCTTCCGTGGGGGGGACCCAGGCCCTCGACGTCGCGAGACGGAGTGCCCGAGTTCCCTTCCCCAGCCCCTGGCGGGTAAAACTGAATGCTCGGCCGAGCAGCACGCTGGTCTTCCAACACCTCTGAAAGCCATCGGTCTTCGTATCGAGGAGAAGAGATTCACGTCGGGTTCACCATTTTTCTGTTTCGGTGCGGATGTGCGTCGGGTTACGCCGTTCCGCCAGGACGCGTTCGCGCGTGCACCCGTCGACCCGAGGGGATAGGCGCGCGGCTTGTGGTCCCGCAGTCCCGCTTTCCAAGGGCGGGCGGCATCCGTCCCTTATTCAGGGGCGTCTGCTCCTTGATCGAAACCGGGATGATGGGATGTCGGCTCCTCCTTCCGTGGACGTCTCCTCGGAACTCGTCGCCTAATCCGGGTCTCCCTCATAGATTTAAGAATGTTCGTGAATCTCGTTCCCGGCGCCATGTCTCCATAAACACCGGTTAATTACGCTGCTTCCGCCCGGACGCCCCAAGGAGTCTGGTCGGGGCAGCAACCTGCGGTGAGGAGACCGGGTGGCTCTGGGTGTGGGGGGCGTGTCTTGACACTGCGACTCTGCATGTCTGCCTTCCGTCCCTAATAGGGCTTCTCGAAGGCGTGATGGCCTGAGGCATCCCGCACTGGGTGCGGGGAACTGTGTTACCTGAGGTTTTCCTCAGCTTCCCATGTTTAACACGGGGTATGCCGCGAGTTTAACGTCCAGCGGGGACGACATCGGACTGATCAACACGAGAAGTGGATCGGATGACAGAACCCCTTGCGGGGAACCTCCGACGCTGGGGCCAGCACATGAGCGGCTTCCCGAGTGAAGTGGAGTGGAATGAAATGGCATGACCCCACCGGGATGTGGCGGCCCGGGTAAGGATCAGGGTGGATGATGGAGTGAAGAGCTTGGACCCCGTAGGGGCTTCCTACGTACCGCGCGTTAGCGCGGATCAAAGTCAGCGTAGTTCGGATATACAGTTTAACGTCATGTTGGACGTCGGCAAGCCGACTCACAGAGAGATCGAGGCCGCCGGGCGGAGGATTGAACCGAACCACCTCGCACAGAGGGGGATGGAACGGCCGGGTGGATCACAGTTTCACGTCATGCTGGACGTTGGCAAGCCGACTCACAGAGAGATCGAGGCCGCCGGACGTAGGATTGAACCGAACCACCTCGCACAGAGGGGGATGGAACGGCCGGGTGGATCACAGTTTCACGTCATGCTGGACGTTGGCGAGCCGACTCACAGAGAGATCGAGGCCGCCGGATGGAGGATTGAACCGAACCACCTCGCACAGAGGGGGATGGAACGGCCGGGTGGATCACAGTTTCACGTCATGCTGGACGTCGGCAAGCCGACTCACAGAGAGATCGAGGCTGCCTGAAGAAGGGAGAAATATGAAATGACAGTGGGGAAGTGCAATGGAGATACACATGTGCAATCCCCCACAATGGCGGATTCATAGGTGAATCGACGCAAGTGTGAACCCAGGAGGGGTCCACTGATGGACGAACCGACGTAAATACGACCGGGACGACCAGGTGATGGGCTTGAACCTCGGAGAGGCTTCCTACGTACCCTGTTTAGAAGACAGGGATCAAAGTCCACGTAGTTCGTTCTGTTTGTAACACTCTACCCCCGTGGGTGAAGGCCACTCCAATCCCGACATCCCTGCAGAGACGAGCGGGTGGGGGCCACGTCCAAACCGGGAGGACCCTGCGTGCGCGGCACGGGATCGGGTGAAGCGGACGGTTTAACGTCTTGCCGGACGAAGTACAGTTTAACGTCGTGTGTTGAGGACGAAGCGGACGGTTTAACGTCTTGCCGGACGAAGTACAGTTTAACGTCGTGTGTTGAGGACGAAGGTGCTTGGCAGTTTAACGTCTTGTCGCGCGGACGAATGCTAAACAGTTTAACGTCTTGTAGCTTGGACGAAGTGCAGTTTAACGTCGTGCGGGACGTATGCAGTTTAACGTCATGCAGGACGTGGTGCAGTTTAGCGTCATGCAGGACGAATAGCGTACAGTTTAACGTCTTGTAGCTGGGACGAATGCAGTTTAACGTCGTGCGGGACGTATGCAGTTTAACGTCGTGCAGGACGTATGCAGTTTAACGTCGTGCAGGACGTTGAAGCCGCCGGTAGGTCCGTGTCACTTCGCGCGAGCATGGAAGGCTGCACGGGAAGACAACGTACGGTGCGGGCACCTGCGATGAAGATCATCGGGCGCCACGCAGGCGAGTACCCAAAGGGGGTCAAAGGGGGCGACCCTGGCGGTTTGCGCGCAAAAGAGGAGCTTTGCGCGCAATACCGCGGGTCGGCGCGCAAATGGGCGGGCTGGCGCACAATTGGGCCATCGCTTTGCGCGCGGATGATTGAGATTGCGCGCACCGGGCTTCGGATAGCGCGCGGGGGCAACGGCTCATTCTTTAATGAATGACCACTTAAAAGAGGGGGGTGCGCGCAATCGGGCTGGATTGCGCGCACCCGGGGGGCAATTGCGCGCAAGAGGCTTCTTTTGCGCGCAAAGGCCTTAGGTTGAAGAATTATTCAAAGGGCAAAAGCCCAAGGGATTGCGCGCGAAGGCGAACCCCGGGGCCTTATTGCGCGAAAGAAAAGAGGTTACCTGAAGATCGGCATTGCGCGCGGAAGGGGTTGGATTGCGCGCACGAGAGACCTTTCGAATTCTGGCAACCTTCAAAACGTCGGGGGTCGCCTTATATTTATAGGCAACCCCTAGCGCGGAATCCAGGACGCGGGCGCGAAATTCTCTTCGCGGGCGCGGAATCGGGCCCGGCGCGCAAGGGGAGCCGCGCGGGCCACTGGCGCGCAAAATTGCGCGCCGGCCCAGCGTATTGCGCGCATCCCGGGAGGTTTGCGCGCGGCTCATCAACTTTGCGCGCGGGCCTCCAAAATTCCGCGCAAGGCCTCCGGGCCCTCCGAAACCGGCTTCCGACTCCAAATATGACCTCGCTTTCCGCATCCGGAGCTTCGTTTGAGGAGCAACGGACTTTTCCGGCGTCTACAACCCTTACGAGTGGATTGATTTAGTTTCCTATAATCAATACACACTCGCCAACTGTTTTGTACTCTCACAGGAACTAACTCATCATTTTCGTTTTTTATAACAGTGAAACCAGTTTTCTTTGGTATAACCTGGACAGGGCTAACCCATTGTGAGTCAGAAATAGGGGGTAAATGATACCCGCCTCAAGTAATTTTTCAACTTCTTTCTTAACAACTTCCAAAAGTGTTGAATTAAGTCTCCTTTGTGGCTGCCTAATCGGTTTAGCCCCATCCTCTAAGAGAATCCTATGCATGCAAATGGAGGGGCTAATGTTGCGGAATCATCGGGAGACACAACGACAGAAAATGAGAAAACGAAAGAAAGGAAAAAACAACAATGAACACGGCGATTTACGTGGTTCGGGAAAAATCCCTACGTCCACGGGAGAGGCAGAATTTCACTAATCGGGAGCAGCAAATTACAGAGGATTTCAGTCAGAAACCCTAGCCTGAAAAATGGGCTACATATGAAGAAGACGGTCTGCTGTTCTGAATAGTAGTCCGCGTTGCAACAGTGATCGGCGGCTCACTTTGTCAAAAGTGCTACAGTGTTTGCCGACTGGAAGTCAAAAGCGCTACAGTACTGTTGACCCCGAAGTCCGCACCGCTACAGTGCCTGTCGGTGTCGATCGGTCAGCTCCGCTACAGTGGTCAGCATTGCTACAGTGCCGAAAAATTGGGCCGGGGCCTTCGGCCCCCGGACCCCCGAATCAGGGGCGTGTTGCCCCCTGCAACCCCCAACGAGCTCACCGCGGAGCTCGACCCGCGACAGTTGCAGGCCACAAGCATTCGGCCCAACCGGATCGGGCAACACCAATCCAACAGCTAATACCTGATATGTCTGCCAATGTCCAACCAATTGCCCTAATGTTACCTCTCAAAAGTTTCAAAAGTTTTTCTTCATGTTCAAAAGAGAGATTGTTAGCAACGATAACATGTAATCTATCACCACTCAGCAAGTATGCATATTTAAGATTTGGGGGCAATGGCTTGAGTTCCAATGTAGGGGGGTGATGTATGGATGGAGAAATTGATGCAACAGACATATCTGCACAATGAACATCAGTATTAGAATTAAAATCATCAAAATTGGAAAATAATGCATCAAATCCATCAGCATACTCAACACCCATGTCATAACCAGAGTTTATATGATCAGAATTTGAATCCACATCAAAATCAAATCCAAGAGAGGTTTGTCCATCAAAAACAGGTGTGGAAGTACTCTTAGACATCAAACTAGAACCAATACTCATAATCTCCCTAAGCACAGGACAATCAAATTCCATGGGGTTTTTACTTGGTGGTTCAAAATGGGAGATAACAAATGCAGAATGATCCTCTGAGGGGTACTTCATGGAATCCATAACATTAAAAATTACAACTTCATCTCCAAACTCCATGGAAAGTGTACCCTTATGAACATTTATGATAGTTTTTGCAGTTTTGAGGAAGGGTCTACCTAAGATAATGGGAGCACGAGAACTTATCTGATCATCCTCCATTTTGAGCACATAGAAGTCTGCTGGAAATATCATGTCTCTTACTCGGACAAGTACATCCTCAAGGACTCCCGCTGGATATGCCGTAGCTCTATTCGCCAACTGCACCACTACTCTTGTCGGTTTCAGCTCACCAACCTGCAAAGAAGAGAATACAGGTGAGGCATTATATTTATGGAAGCTCCCAAATCATAAAGTGCATCAGAAAAGTACAACTCCCCTATGGTGCATGGGATGGTGAATGTCCCTGGATCCTTGTACTTTGTCGTCATTGCTAGAGTTGGTGTAATGAGTGCTGACACATTCTTTCCAAGATTTATCCTCTCATTTCCCTTGAGGCCTCTTCGATTGGTACAAAGTTCTTTCAAGAATTTTGCATACCTTGGGATTTGCTTGATGGCATCAAGTAGAGGAATGTTGATCTCTACACGCTTGAATGTGTCAAAAACCTCCTTTTGTATTGCTTCTTCATCCATCTTCTTGGTTTGAACAATCCTGTTTGGAAAAGGAAGGGGTTTAGGAGGAACATCATTAATATTTTTCTTACCTTTATCTTTCTCCTTGGGTTGCTCATCAGTTGGTATGGAATGGGGATTCTCCGGAGTTGAGGTGAATCCCGGTGGAATGATAGGTGGAGAAGCATCGGTTGTTTGCTTCCCGCTTCTCAATGTAATGGCACTGACATTCCCCTTGGGACTTGGAGTAGGTTGGGAAGGTAGATTTCCAGAGTTCTTACTTACCAGTTCATGGAGGGCAGTGGCAATCTGGCTCATTTGTGTCTTCAACTCCCTCAGCTCCGAACCTTGACTCTTCAGCTCATTCTGTTGATTAATAACAATTTGCTTCAAAAGATCATCAGTGTTAGAGTCTACCTTGTTTTGTAGATTCCCTTGTTGTTGACTTGTTGATGTTTGAGTTTCGAATCTCCTTTGGGGTTGTTGGAAACCCTGTTGGTAAGGTGGAGGCAGCTGGAAGTTTGGTTGAAAAGGGGGTCTTTGTTGTTGCCCAGAGCCATACCTCATGTCTGATTGATCCTTTCACTCTTGGTTGTATGTTGGTGTAAAGGAATCAAGCTTCTTTTGGAAATATGGTTGTTGCTGCTGATAAGGTCGCCCAGGAAACACTGCTACACAATCTTCTGTTTCTTGTAGTTGGGGGCAGCAGTCAGTTGGGTGGCTTGTCTCAGTGCAAATGCCAGAAGACCTTGAAGGAGGGGGTTGGGATGTCTTTTGTGCTAAAGCAATCTTCCACACCATAGTTGTTAATTCTTCCAACTTGGTATCAATCAAATGACTTTCAAGAGAAGATGAACTTACCTGATGTACTCCCCTGACAAGTGGTGTACCTCGATCGCCAAATTGTTGGGAGTTTTGGGCCATTTTGTCAATCAACGCACGTGCAGCTACTGGTGTCTTGTCCACCAATGCTCCTCCAGCCGCGACATCCACCATGCTTCTCTCCATAGGTGTGAGTCCTTCATAGAAGTATTGGATGAGGAGTTGCTCACTGATTTGGTGATGTGGGCAGCTTGCACACAACTTCTTGAATCGTTCCCAGTACTCATACATTGACTCCCCTTGGGCTTGCTTGATCCCTGAGATCTTCTTTCGAATGGATGTGGTCTTTGAAGCTGGAAAAAATCTCTACAAGAAAAGACGTTTCAAATCGTTCCAACAAGTTACATCTTCAGGTTGTAAATAATACATCCAATCTTTCGCAGCTCCATCAAGTGAGAATAAAAATGCTCTTAATTTAATTTGGTATTCAGATACATTTCTTGGTTTTAAGGTTGAGCAAACCACATTAAATTCTTTAAGGTGTTTATTGGGATCCTCACCTGAGAGGCCATGAAACTTTGGAAGTAAGTGAATTAACCCAGATTTTAGTTCAAAGTCCGATTCAAGATTTGAGTATGCAATACAATTTGGTTGATAGTTAATATCAGGTGCAACCAATTTGAAAGAGCACTGTCGTGGGCGCCCTCAAATGATTAGTGTGATTTTGGGGTACTTAGGTGCAGCAGAGTGGCTGATCAAGGTTGTCTCTCAAAGGAGGAAGTGAATTAAAACAACTTTTTAGAGGTATTCTAAAAATAAAATAGAATAGAATTAAAACACTAGTTGAAAGGATGAGGGTTGTTTATAGTTTATAAATCGAGAAGAAGTTTGCTGGAAGAAAATTGTATTTTTTTTGTTTTTAATTTTGAAATGTAAGTTGATTAACAAAGCACAATGAGAAAATGTTTTTTTAGAAAACTATTTAAAAGACGTAATCGATCTAACTCTACCTCTTCAATCAATTATTTATCATTATCATTTAAATTAACATCCACTTAATTATGATCCCTTAACTTGTTAACCCCTGAACCCTACGAGAATTAACCTTACCACAAAGATGAAGTAAATTTAACCCTAGGCTAACTTCGGAACATGCAATCACAACACCCTGCTTTGATTGATGTTCTAAGACTAGCTTATGGTGATGTTATTAATATTTTCATGACTTATTCCCCCTTTACTGATTTTATATGAAATATGCATAATTTGTGTGAAATATTAATGTTTTAATATTAAGTATACTTTTTGAGCATTTTTAGAAGTAGTCCAATTAAGTCAGTTTAATGTTTTAACAATAACTGTCACTATACTGATCAAAATTGTGTGGTTCTTGTTTTGTAGGATTCTCCTTTCAATATACAACATTTAATTAGAAGGAACCATGATCCAATTCTGCCATTTGAAGGGTCATATGGTCCACACAAACAAGACCAAAGAATCTGTGAACAAACTGGACCAGCCTTGAAGATTGATTTACTGGGCTCAATACAGAAGTCCAAAAACATTAACTCTCCACAATAATTCGGGGGACACTACATGTCATCTTGGATAAAAATTTCAAGGCCCACATCCAAGTACAAGGGGCCCAAATAAAGCTTTGAAGTCCAGCCCACCATTCTGGCCGAGAATTAAAATTAGTATAGTATGCATGACATCTCTCATGATGTAAGCATCAAATCGAGCTGAGATTTTTCAGTGTGAAATAGGAGATATAGGCGGCCGACTTTGTTGAAGAAACCATTCGGATTTGAAGGCATCTTCATATTCAAAAACCCTTTCACATTATGGACTTCAAAAAGACTGGATTGAAATGGACAGTTTAACTTTGTTTAATCAACCGGCCATAACTTTTGATCCTTAAGTCCAAATGACTCCAAATTTTGAGAGTAGTCGACCAACATTATTGTCTACAACTTTGAAGAAGGAGATATTTGAGGATTCGGTTGTCTGAATAGCCAAATTGGCGATACAAGTGGAGGGACATATTGGGAATGCAAACAGTCCACTCCTTGGGCTATAAATACTCTCCCCTTCTTTCCTTGAGAGGGGTTGGCATTTCATAAGAGAGGAGATCATATTGGCACGACCAAAGCTTTTCCAAAGGCTTGGGAGGACCTGGCATACTCAAGTTTTTACTTGAGAGACCTTTCCTCCTCTCTTTGTTTTCACTTGCTTTTGTGTTCTTCGTTTTTGTAATTTTGTAAGTCCTTTCTTTGTAATTCTGTTTTAATGCAAGTTACTTCTTCAATATCTCTTATTCTCATCCACCTTCTGTAGTTTAATATTTATGTTCTTAAAATAGTTTAAATTCAGTTGAATCCCCTTCCCTTCTTTTGATTCCTCATTCAATCGAAAATCCGTTTTTAATTATCATAATCGTTCGTGTGTGTGTGTCAACGTACCACTCTTTTCTAATCCCTTTCTTTTTCTTCTATTCTTAATTTATCATCATAATTATTTTAACCAGAATATTAAACATCCAAATGGCTGAGTAAATCTCTCATTGGGGTGAGTTATAATTCGTGGATGTTAAGTGATTGAGAGTTTTGCTCGATGAGTATTCTTTAAATTAATATTGTGTATGTTAAACTTAATATGTCATGGATTAATGATATGTTTTGTTTAACGAGTGGTTTCCATGGATTATTGGAACCATAAATACACTACCATAAATAAGTTTTGATTGAGATTAGAACCCTAAGTTAAGTTAAGGCTTGGATTAAAGCCTTCACACTTAGGAATTCCAATCAACGTCAACTTATGACATGGGTGTTAATTTAATGCAATACAAAGTAAGGCTCAAGAATATCACATGCTTAACTCCCCAATGATGAACTCACCCCAATCTTTATCAATTTGGTAAATCAAACATCATCCATAAATCATTTCAATTAAGCTCTGCAAACAAACCCCCCTAATCAAAATACAATCAACTAAAAACAAACGACTATTACAAAGTATCATCGCCGATGATTCGACCCGAGTGCTGCTATACACATTAGCAGAACACCGGAATTTTGACCGGTCGATAGGCGACAATCGGCCGTGCGTTTCATATGGTCAGTGGTAAATTAAGGCACATTTCCCCTATGGAAATTAGAATCAATTGAGTTTAGGGATTATATTTGAACACTACAAATTTATCCCGTATGGTTTTGTATAACCGATTAAGTTCGCACTCTCACAATTTACACAAAATCTTGTCCTCGTGTGTTTTCGTGTTAATTGTTCAATTGTTTGCTTAGTATCAATTAAATTAAAAACTCAATTAATTGATCATATTATGTGAATTACAGTATATCATTGATTCAAAATAAATGAATGTAGAAGGTAAGAGATTGATCGATTACTAAAAGGCTACTCTTCCATGGGTGGCGTAATCATCGTAGAAGCGAATTGCATTCGCAACGGTTTATAATGGGTATAACCCAATAACGCTTCTACTCAAGAATTCCAGTCTAAAGAGGAAGATTAAGAGAAGAAATTTGAATAAAACAAAAGAAAAGAGAAGAAATAAAAGAAGTACAAAGAAATTTATTACAGAAACAATAGCATTACAACACGAAGGAGAAGAAGAAGGCTTCGTCGAAGGGATCCTTGTTTCAAGAGCTACCCTTATTGAAATGGTTGGAGAATTGGAGTGGATCCACTTCTCCTCTGCCCTCAACTTCCCAATGCACGTCCCAACCCCACCAAATGAGAAAAACACCAATTTATAGAGTGGTGGGGAGGCTAGGTTCAAAGTGGTTTCAAGTGTGAATGGGGAATCTTGGCCAAATATTTTATGCCAACTTGCACCGTCCATTTGACCACCAAAACGCGTGAATCAACTGTCCTTCCAGAAGGATGATCCGCGCGAAAATGAGTCATGTAGCTCCTCTCAAAATTTGGGCCTGATCCAAGCACGGATGAAGAAGTTATGACTCAAATACAGAATCTATGTCCATTCTGCTGAGTCCAGCCCACCATTGACTTAATGACTCATTTACTCCATCCAAATGCACTCTTTAGCTCTAGTGTCCTGAATAAAAGTTGTAGCAAATTACGTGAGGCACACTGTTACAAAATATTAAGTTCAAATAGTAAATATTAAAATATTTATCTTTAAAATACTAAAGTACATTTTAAAAGGGTAAAACTGGAATTTTCATCAAATTTTCAAATGAATGATCTAATCTCAAATATTTCATAAATGAATATATTTAGCACAATGTGAGTAAATTATATCATTTATTATCAATAAAATATCCAACAAAATAGTGTTTTATCACTTCTGCTCATATTTGGTGTGATAATCAGACAGCCATGAAGATTGTTTCCAATCCAGTCTTTCATGAACGCACGAAACATATCGAAGTGGACTGCCATTTTCTTCGTCATCACCTCGAGCATCATCATGTTAACTTCAGCTACATTCTGACGGCTGATCAGCTGACCGACATCTTCACCAAAGGACTCCCAAGAGCTCGACTGGACTCTCTCTGTACCAAGCTGGACATCCACAACATCCGCGACCCTGCTTGAGGGGGAGTCTTTATGGTCTTGTTTGGCGTCTTCTTTCCTTTTTTGTTTGTGAGACTCTTTTTCCAAGCTATTATGTACTAGCTTGAGGGGGAGTGTTAAACCCGGTTTATTGTGTTCCGGAGTCCCATATCGGATTATTCTGACTTGTAATTCTTTTTCTCTATCTATAAAAGAATGTCTTCACCTCTCCTTTGAGCTAGGGGACTTCGCCATTCTATAATATTATTTAGCATATTGCATTGCATGTTTTCTGTGCAATAACAAACAAACTATTGACTCACCAATCCCTTTCACGTTCTATTTTCCATGTCTTTTCTGTTTCTATTAGAAGAGACATTCTTCCAAACATAGCCTCCACATGTTCTAGAATTGTATCAGATGGTTAATCTTTTATTGTAACTGTAGTGGGTGAATTCCCCTTCCCTCAATGTGAGGTGGGGATCCTCTTTTATAGAGAAGCAAAAACTAATTACATGGTGTTAAGTCCAATGTGGGACTCAGAACAGAAATACCCCTTTAACCTTAAATGGGGTCCAACACTCCCCCTCAAGCTGGACATGCCCAGATTGGATAGAGTCCCACAAATAGAAAAAAGACAACAAAGACACAGGACCATCTCAGACTCCCCCTCAAGCTGGGCCAGGGAGACTGTGAATACCCAGCCGGGTAGTGAGAGACTCAAGGCGAGCTCCGGGAAGACCTTTGGTGAAGAGATCGGCAAGCTGATCGGCCGTCGGGATATGGCCGAAGCCGATATGGTGCTGCTCCAGATGGTGGCGGAGAAAGTGACAGTCCACCTCGATATGCTTCGTCCGTTCATGGAAGACGGGATTCGATGCAATCTTCGTGGCGGCCTGATTGTCACACCAGATATGAGCAGGAGTCGATGCGGGGAAACCGAGCTCATGGAGGAGATGACAAAGCCAGAGGATCTCAGTAGTGACGGTGGCCATGGCTCGATACTCGGCCTCGACACCCAACCAGGAGACGACAGTCTGCTTCTTGCTGCGCCAAGAGATGAGGTTGCCGGCAAAGAACACGGCGAAACCCGAAGTAGACCTGCGGGTAGCGAGGCAGCCGGCATAGTCCGCATCACAGAAGGCCTCAACATCCATGTGAGCATGATGGGAGTACTGAAGGCCACGGGCAGGGTCTTTCTTGATGTATTTGGCAATGCGAAGGACATCATTCCACTGAGAGCGGGTGGGATGTTCCATGAACTGGCTGACTTTGCCAACGGCACAGGCAATGTCAGGACGCGTCATGGTGAGGTAGTTGAGTTTACCGACCAGGCGGCGATAGCTCTCGGGATGAGGAAAGGGTTCCGAGTCGGAATGAAGGGAGCGTTCCCCAGGCTCAAGGGGAGTGTCCACGGCAGTGGCGGTGCTCAACCCGGCATCCTGCAAGATATCAAGAGCATACTTGCGCTGGCAGAGAGAAATAGTGTCCGCAGTCCGGGAGACCTCGATGCCAATGAAGTAAGTGAGGGGACCAAGATCCTTGATGTGAAAGTGCTGGTGAAGATGCGCCTTAAGGCTGGCGATGCCTCTGGAGTCGCTCCCTGTGATGATGATGTCATCCACATAAACCACAAGCAAGATACAGCCATGTGCCGTCGTACGGAAGAAGACGGTGTGATCCTTCATACTGCGAGAGAGGCCAAAGGCTGTGACGACCGTGCTGAAGCGGCCAAACCAAGCCCGAGGAGACTGCTTGAGGCCGTAGAGGGAGCGACGGAGACGGCAGACATGGTGGTCGGCACCAGAGGCCGAAAAACCAGGAGGCTGCTGGAGGTAGACTTCTTCATCAAGAAAGCCATGGAGAAAAACATTTTTAACATCCAGTTGATGAAGCGGCCAGTGATGATGAGCAGCTAGCGAAAGGAAAAGGCGGACCGAGGCCATCTTGGCGACTGGAGAGAAGGTCTCAAAGTAGTCGATGCCATACGTCTGAGCAAATCCCTTGGCGACAAGCCGGGCTTTGAGGCGGCAAAGAGAGCCATCGGGATTGAGACGGATAGTGAAAATCCATTTACAACCGACCGCCTGTTTGCCCACCGGAAGTGGAACAAGATCCCATGTATGGTTGTCATCCAGAGCCCGCAATTCATCCCTCATGGCGGCAAGCCACTCGGGGTGAGATTTTGCTTCACCGACTGTCCGAGGAAGCGACACGGTCTCCAAGGCTGACAGACCCCTGTAGGAAGATACAAAGAGAGGAGTAGTCTGACAGGAGCGAGTACCTTTCCGAAGCGCAATCGGCTCGTCCGCGGGAGCGGGGACAGGAGCATCAGACGAAGCAGGAACAAGGTGGTCCTCGGCCGGGATGGGAGGTACAGCGGATGGACGACGGGAGTAGGTCTGGCCAAAGAGATGACCGGGAGGGGGAGATATCAGAGGCGGGTGAACGAAGAGCGGAAGACAATCATCGATGGTAGTGTCAGGAGAAGGAGAAGGAGAGGGGAGAGTGAAAGGAGAAGTCTCGACAAATGATACGTCGGCAGAGGTGATATACCGGCGGAGGTCTGGAGAGAAGCATCGGTACCCGCGCTGAGTGCGGGAATATCCAAGAAAAATACAGCGAAGAGATTTGGGAGAAAGTTTGGAGAGATTGAGGCGAGTGTCCCGGACATAACATAGACATCCGAAGACGCGGAGTGGAAGGGAGTGAGGAGGAATAGAGGGGAACATGGTATGAAAGGAAGTCTCCCCCTGAAGTATGGAGGAGGGAAGACGATTCAGAAGGTAAGTAGCAGTGAGGATGGCATCCCCCCAGAAGAGAAGAGGGACCTGGCGGTGGAAGAGGAGGGCACGAGCGGTTTCCAAAATATGCCTGTGTTTCCGCTCGGCTACCCCATTCTGCTGAGGGATATCAGGACAAGAGGTCTGGTGGATGATGCCGTGGGCGCGGAGAAACTGCTGAAAGTGAGTGGATAAGTATTCTCGCCCATTGTCAGATCGAAGACATTTGATAGGGATAGAAAACTGTGTTTGGATCTCATGAAAAAATGTCTGGGGATCCTCTTTTATAGAGAAGTAAAAACTAATTACATGGTGTTAAGTCCAATGTGGGACTCAGAACAGAAATACCCCTTTAACCTTAAATGGGGTCCAACAGTAACTGTTCTTCATCATTAAGCCTGCTTTTTTGAGGGCTCATTAAAGGGCTTGGTCCTTAAGAGCTTCCTGATTATCCCGGTCGTATCTGCCTACGTATCCCAACAAAATGCATTTCCTTTGTCCAGAACGACATACTGTTTGTACATTTCAACGAGCTAATTATTTAAAACGAGCACACGAGGTTTATGGAAAGTCCAACATGAGCCCAGGTTGCACTATTTAGGTTGTGTTTGACAACACTGATTGAAAAGTGGTTACAGTACTTACCACCTCTGATAATCAATTTGAAAAAACCAGTGATGTTTTTTCTGTTTCTGAAAATACATTTGCAGTTAAATTCCTGCAGAAAATTACTTGAATATGCGGCAGAAAATAACATTAATAAGCAATCTGAAAATACTTTGCAGAAACACTAAGTGGTGTAAAAACGTTTCCAAAGTGTTGTCAGACACAGCTTTAATATAGTAAAAAAACTCATCCATTGCAAGTCATTGAGTAATTTTTTCTGCGAAGGGGAGAGGTAGACAGAGTGCTAATAAATAGTATCTATTGATTTTGGTTATATTGGTGAGTTGTTTTATGCGTTGGTCTATTTTACTGGAGCCTTAATGCATGCATAGTTGTTTAAGCCTCCATTTTAAAATACTTGGAAAACTGCTTATGACACTTATGAAAAGTGTTTTCAGATTGCTTATTGAAAATTGTTCTTCTGCCACTTAAGTGGGTTTCTTCTGGAATCTAAGTGCAAATGTTTTTTCCGAAAGTAAATAAACACCGCTAACTTTTTAAAATTGCTTATCATATATGATAATTGCTGTAAACTCTTTTTAATAATTGTTGTCAAACGGACCTTAAAACTCTTTGGATTAGGGTATTTTCAGCAGATGAAAAACCTGAACTATCATCTTTCATTCCAGGTTCAAATCTGGGTCCACACAGAATGTCTAAGCTGAGCCTAGATGAGCAAAGAACGCAGGTATGTGAATTTAGTTACTTGAGGCCCAGCTCTCTGGGTTGTTTTCTAAATGGTAAAATTTGCACATTTATCTTTTTTATTGTTTTTTTCTTGACAGATGACTTTGTGGGCCATGGCCAAGTCTCCACTGATGTTTGGTGGGGATTTGAGAAAGCTTGATAAGACTACTTACAATATCATCACAAATCCTACAATACTAGAACTGAACCATTTCAGCTCAGGCAATAAGGAGGCATGTGAACCGATCACATTGAAAATATCTTGTATAGAAAAATATGCCTACTGAAATAGGGTTGTTTGACAACACTTATTGGCAACTGCTTATAGCACTTATTACTTATGATAAACAATTTGAAAATATAAGTGTTTGTTCTGTTTCTGGAAAACACTTAAATTGTAGAAGAAAAACACTAAAAGAAGTGGCTGAAAAGCACTTTTTCAATAATCAATCTGAAAACACTTACACAGAAGTTGTAAGTGATAAATGCTGTAAGCAGTTCTCAATAAATGATGTCAAACGGAGCCATAATGACACTTTTCTGTAATTGCAGTTTCCCTATATTTCAAGTCGAAAGTCTCCTGAGGACAAGACTTGGGATCTTGGCAAGAACTTGAGAAATCAAGTGAACGTGTCTTCAATGGGAACACGTGTTTTGGGTCTTTCAAGCTGTAAGCCCTACCAAAAAAAGGGTTGGGTTACTGAAGATCTTGGCAAAAATCTTGAACGAGTTTGCTGGAAAGATAGCGTGGGAAGTGAAAATCGGGCGCCCTATTGTTTATACAGGCAAAAGCAACCACCGGCATTGTAATCATTCTTCATCTTCCTGTCATTATCTTCTCTCATAATCCGTTTGACAACGCTTGTTGAAAACTGCCTATAAGGTTTATTTGACAGCACTTGGACTCTGTTTTACGGCACTTATTGAAAACTGTTTATAGCACTTATCACTTATGATAAGTGCTTCTGCATATGTGGTTCTAGATTGCTTACTGAAGAAATGTTTTTCTGCCACTTATTGAAGTGATTTTATTCAGGAATTGAAGTATTAGCAGTTTTTTGGAAATCTAACAAACCACATATTTTTTACTAAGTGCTTCTGTACAGGGGTTCATTTGACAGCTCTTATTGAAAAAATAAGTGCTGTTTGTTCTGTTTTTTTGGAAAAACTTGTATAATTAAATTCCTGAGGAAAACTACTTGAATAAGTGGAAAAAAAAGACATGTTAAACCCGGTTTATTGTAAAGGATATTTCCGAGTCCCCACATTGGATTACTCGACCTTGTAATTCCTTTTATTCATCTATAAAAGAATGTCTCCATCTCAGCTTGAGGTAAGGGGAATTCACATCTACATGGTATCAGAGGAAAAATCTCAATAATTTTTTGTTTCCTCCGCCTCCCTCGGGTCTCCCATCCCCCCGCCTCCTTCGGCGTATCTCAGCCCACCTTTCATCGGCGTCTCTAGGCCCACCTCTGTCTTGGCGCTTCCCGGCCACCGCCTCCCTTGCAGACAACCGCCCCCGCCCTATTTGGCGCTTCCTGGCCCGCCTCCGACGCGGCTTCCCCCCCGCTCTCCTCGGCGCTCCCCGACCCGCCTTTGACGCGGCTTCCCGGCTTCACCCTCCTCGGCGCTCCTCGACGCTCCTCGGCCCGCCTCCGACGCGGTCTCCCGGCCCGCGCCCTCTTGGGCGTTTCTCGGCCACCGCCTCTCTCGCGGTCTCCTGGCCCCCGCCCTCCTCGGTGCTCCCCGGCCCGCCTCCGATGCGGTCTCCTGGCCCCTGCCCTCCTCGGCGTTTTCCGGCCCCCGCCCTCCTCGGCGTTTTTCGGCCCCCGCCCTCCTCAGCGTTTTCCGGCCACCGCCTCCCTCGCGGTCTCCGGACCCCCGCCCTCCTCGGCGTTTCCCGGCCTCGCCTCCGACACAGTCTCCCGGCCCCCGCCCTCGGCGTCTCCTGGCCCGCCTCCTGCGACGGTCACTTGGCCCACCTCCTTCAGCGATCTCCCGGCCCGCCTCCATCGGCCATCTCCCAGCCCGCTTCCTCGTGGTCTCCTGGCCTCGACTCAATCAGTGGATCTTCCGGCGCCGCACCCCCTGCCCGTCACCCACCCGCTGCGCACGCTCGCGCCACCGGATCCACAAGCAGCAGCCTCACGTCGTGCATCCCTCACCGGCTTGGCTTCACTCCCAACCGCGTCACCCACTCCCGTTCCCTGCGGATCCGTTGAGGGACTCCGTGCGACAACTCTCGTGCAATGCTTCCCGACCAACGCCTCCTGCGGCAGCCCCATCTCCAGCAGCCTACCTGCCGCACGACGACCCTCTGACGACTCCATCTCCGCCTTAGTAGATCTCCCAGCGTTCCCTCGGCCGGCCTCCTTAAGCGCCCACCAACTCCTTAATGTTTGGATCTTCCATCCGCAATCCTCCGACACCACCTCCAGTCACCGACTCTCCTGCAAGGCTGCCCCTCGCTTCAGTTGTCGGCCTTCCCGCATAGCAGCCCCTCGCTTCATCCCTGCGTTTGTGTGCCCGCCTGTGTGGCTGTCCCGTGCTCCGTCACCGGTCCTCCCGCAAGGCGGTCCCGCTTCCCTGGCGCACTCTGCATACCCAAACATGCCTTTCTCCTCACCATCATCCAGTACCCGTTACAAACTGACACTCTCGAAGGAGGAGATTGCATTTATAAAATCTTATCGGGCTATTGTGTCACCTTCCTGTTCTCCAACCACCATTATTTAGACCGGTGACCCTACCGCGTGTATATCTCATCGGCCGACAGTTTGAATGCTTGACCCTGGTGCGTCTGAACATCTCACAGGGGATTCCGGTATGTTCACTACCTATCATCCGTATACTGGTGCCTCTGCAATTATTGTTGCTAATGGCTCGACAATCCCCATTCTGGGATTTGACACATGCTCCTTGACCCCGTCTATTCGCCTGGGTTCAGTAGCTCATGTTCCTCACAATCCGTTTAATCTTATCTCCATCAGTAAACTCATCAAAGACTTGAATTGTGTTGCTACTTTTACATCTTTTGGTGTTGTTTTTCAAGAACGGTCGACGAATCGAGAACTTTGTCGAGGTCATCTTAAATATGGGGTGTATATGTTCGATACCTCACCATCCCTTGTTTGCTCATCCACCTCTGCTCGTGCCCACGATCTATATTTTCGCCTTGGTCATCCACCGACTTCTGTCTTACATAATCTTTTCCCCCAATTCAGTCCACACCTTTCATTTCATTGTGAATCCTGCAAGTTCGCTAAACATCATTGGGTGACATATGTTCCTCGACATGAAACGCGTGCAATGAATACTTTCGACCTTGTTCATTCCGATGTATGGGGTCCTTGCAGGGTTCCTAGCCAGTCAAGGTACAGTTATTATATATCCTTTATTGATGACTACTCGCGTATGACATGGCTTTACCTTCTTCATGATCGGTCTGAAGTGTTTTCTACCATTCAGACCTTTTATCATGAAATTTATACTCAGTTCTCCACCTTTATTAAATGTCTCCGCTCCGACAATGGATGAGATTATTTATCTATTTCTTTACAGCAGCTTCTCAAGGATAAAGACATCATTTATCAGACATCCTGCCCCGATACACCTCAACAGAATGGAGTGGCCGAGCGTAAACATCGTCATATTTTGGTGACTGCTCGCGCCCTTCTATTCCACATGCAGGTGCCTCTTCTTTTTTGGGGGGATGTCATCCTGTTGCTGAATCGTCGGGAGTCGCAACGACAGAAACAAGAAACGAAAGAAAATGCAGAAGAAAGGAAATCAACAAGAACACAACGATTTACGTGGTTCGGGAATAATCCCTACATCCACGGAGAGGCAGAAAATTCACTATATCGGGAGCACAAATACAGAGTTTTTGCAGTAGTAACTCTAGCCCAAAAATAGGCTATAAAATGGAGAAGACGATCCACTATTTGCACAGTAAGTCTGCGTCGCTACAGTGAACGATGACCACCTTTGTCAAAAGTGCTACAGTGGCTGCCGGCTGGAAGTCAAAAGTAGAACAGTAAAGTTGACTCTGAAGTCCGCACTGCTACAATGCCTATCGGTGTCGGTTGATCAGCTCTGTTACAGTGGTTAGAGTTGCTAGAGCTCTACCCGCGGCAATTGCGGGCCACAAGCATTCGGCCCAACCGGATCGGGCTACACCAATCCAACACATCCTTACTGCTACATACCTCCTAAATCGCATTCCTTCTTCTATCATTCAAGGGGAGACTCTTTTTCGGACTTTGTTCTCCTCTCTCCCTTCTCACTCACTTCCACTCCTTGTGTTTGAGTGTCTGTGTTATGTCCGTGACACTCATCCCAACCTCTCCAAGCTTTCTCCCAAATCCCTCCATTGCATTTTCCTCGAATATTCTCGCACTCAGCGCGAATACCGATGCTTCTCTCCATACTTACAGTGGTATATCATCTCTACTGACGTATCTATTGTTGAGAGCTCTCATTTTTATCTTCCCTCTCCCCATCCAGACACCACCATCGATGATTGTCTTCCTCTCATCATCCACCCCCCTCTGGTGTCCCACTTTGCTGATCAATAGTTTGACACTGTCTACTGACGTCACCCATCGAATGTCTCCTCCGTCCAAGCCGAGGACACCATCGTCCTAGCTTCGTCCGATGCTCCTCCTCCGGAAACATAAAACTTTCCCATCGCACTATGGAAATGTACTCGTTCTTGCCAGAATACTTCTATTTTCACATCCTCATACAGAGGTCTTTCTGCTCTGGAGACGATATCTATTCTCTGCACAGTTGGCGACGCCAAATTTCACCCGGGGTGGGTTCAAGCAATGCGGGATGAATTGCTAGGTTTGAACGACAATCATACTTGGGATCTGGTCCCCCTTTCGGCAGGTAAATAGGTGGTCGACACTAAATGGATTTATATGGTTCGTCTCAATATAGATGACACTCTTCACCACCTTAAAGACAGACTTGTGGCAAAGGGGTTTGCTCAGACATATGGTGTCGACTATTTTGATACTTTCTCTCCGGTTGCAAAGACGACATCTGTCCGATTATCCATCTCTCTTACCGCTCATCATCATTGGCCTTTTCATCAACTTGATGTCAAAGTTGTCTTTCTCCATTGCTTTTTTAAAGAAGAGGTATATCTGCAACAACCTCCTGGCTTCTGTGCCCCGGGAGCCGATTCATGTTTTTCGACTCCGTCGCTCTCTATATGGCCTCAAGTAGTATCCTCATGCTTGGTTTGGCCAATTTAGCACCATTGTCACTACATTTGGGTTATCTCGGAGTATGAAGGACCACATTGTCTTCTACCGTACAACGTCCTCCGGCTGCATCCTACTGGTTGTGTATGTTGATGAAATCATCATCATTGAGAGTGACTCAACTGGAACCGCCCAATTAAAAGGGCGTCTTCACCAGCACTTTCAAAATAAAGATCTCGGTCCTTTGACATGCTTTCTTGGCATTGAGGTCTCCCGTTCTCCGGACATCATCTTTCTTTGCCAACGGAAGTATGCCTTGGATATCTTGCAGGATGCTGGTCTGACTCAGGCAACTGCTGTTGACACTTCTCTTGAGCCTGAGGAACGGTCTCTCTATGACACCACGGAATCATATTCTCAACCAGAGAGGTACCATCGTCTAGTGGAAAAACTCAATTATCTCACCATGATTCGTCAAGACATTGACTGCGCTGTTGGCAAAGTTATGGAGCATCCGACAAAATCTCAGTGGGATGCTGTCTTCCGCATTGCCAAATACATCAAGTACGACCTTGCCCGTGGTTTTTGGTATTCACATCACGATCATTTGAATATTGAGGCCTTCTGTGATCCTGACTATGTTGGTTGTCTTGCTACCCGAAAGTCTACTTCTGGGTTTGCTGTCTTTCTGACAGGTAACCTCATCTCATGGCGCAACAAGAAAAACAGACTGTCATCCCCAGATCCAGTGCTGAGTCTGAGTATTGCGCGATGACCACGATCACTACTGAGATAATCAGGTAGCCACGAAGATTGTTTTTAATTTCGTCTTCCATGAACGCACGAAGCATATCGAGGTGAACTGTCACTTTCTTCGCCACCACCTCGAGCAACACCATGTCAGTTTCAGCCACATACCGACGACATATCAGCTTGCCGACATCTTCATCAAAGGCCTCCCGGGAGCTCGATTGACCTCTCTCAGTACCAAGCTGGGGATCCACAGCACCAGTGACCCAGTTTGAGGGGGAGTGTGTATGGTTTTGTTTGGTGTCTTCTTTCTTTTTGTAGGACTCTTGGTCCAAGCTATCATGTACTAGCTTGAGGGAGAGTGTTGAACCCGGTTTATTGTAAAGGGTATTTCTGAGTTCCACATCGGATTACTTCACCTTGTAATTCCTTTTATCCATCTATAAAAGAATGTCTCCACCTCACCTTGAGGTAAGGGAAATTTATATCTACAAAACACAACACTTTTTCAATAACTAATCTGAAAACCCTTGTGCAAAAGCACTTATCATACGTGACAAGTACTAAACAATATGGAAGTGTTTGCTTTGTTTTTGAAAAAAGACACTCACACTTAAATTTCACTAGAAAACCATTTAAATAAATGACAGGAAAACACTTTTTTCACTGAGGAATTTGGAAACACTTGTATAGAAGCGGTATCATATGTGAGAGGTGTGATAAACAGTTTCCAGCAAGAGTTTGTTTGACCACACTTATTGAAAACTGCTTACGTAACAACATGATTCATGAAATGGCTTCGGCTTCCACAACATTACCACATGATCTATCATGCTTACCATAATGTTACTTAAACAACGATGTGGAGACCAACCAGAAACTCTCCCATCACAAACACTCATTTTTTGTATCTGACGGTTTCATTTGAGTGGATGACAGTTACTATTAAAGCATCCATGCATTGATTGTGAATCCTGTTATTATGCCAAGCATCATCGGATCACCTACGTCCCCCGGGTGATTACTCGTGTGTCTAGTCCTTTTCATTTAGTTCATTCTAATGCATGGGGACCCAATTCTAGTTCTTGTAAATCGGGTTATCGTTATTTTGTCACCTTCATCGATGATTTTTCGAGAATGACATGGGTCCATTTGTTGAAAAATCGTTATGAAATTTTTACTGTGTTTCACTCTTATTATTATGAAGTTCAAACTCAGTTTTCTACTAAAATTCATTGTTTACGCTTTGACAATGGCTGTGAGTATTTTTCTGGTCCGTTCTAGTCCTTTTTGGATAACCATGACATTCTCCATCAGACTTGTCCTGATATTGCTCAACAAAATGTTATTGCAGAACGTAAAAATTGTCATATGTTGCTTGTGCTCTTTTATTTGAAATGAAAGTCCCAACATTTTTTGCGACGATGCCATTCTCACCGCTACACATCTCATTAACAGACTTCCCTCATCAGTTCTTCAGGGGGATACTTCTTTCCATTCTTTATTTCCGACATCAGTACCACATTCACTGCCTTTTCGCATCTTTGGTTGTGTCTGTTATGTAGAGGATACTCGCCCCTCCCTTTCCAAGTTTGATGCACGCGCACTCAAATGCATCTTTCTTGGTTATTTGCGAACTCAGCGCGCCTATCGCTCCTTTTCCCTAGACTTGTGTTGTTATGTCACATTCGCTGATGTTTTCTTTGCCGAATCCTCCATCTTTTCTGTTCCTGATTTCCCACCATCACCTGCTATTCCTGATTCAGCCATAACTTTACCCTATTCTCTTCATCCCCCCCACCACCATCTCTTCCTCATGATGTCGTTGGATCCCGTTTTGGCCAAGTTTACTCTCGCCTCCCTTGCATACTTGCCACTTCCGAGCTTGATGGTGCTGCCACACTCAATGACTCACCGACTCCTGATCATCCATCGCTGGAGTTATCCATTGCCCTTCGCAAAGGTAAACGGTCATGTCAGCAAAATCTCAGTTTATCAGCTTCTTATCAGAGATTATCTGTGGCTACCTAACACACTATTGCGACACTAGCTGCTCACTCAACACCGCGCACTGTTACTGAGGCAAAATCTCATCCCAGCCAGTTAAAGGCCATGCAGGATGAACTTCAGGTCTTGGAAACCAACCATACATGAGATCTTGTCCATCTCCCTACGAATAAACAAATTGTTGGTTGCAAGTGGATTTATATCGTGCGCATCAACGCCGATGACTCTTAATTGTCTCAAAGCCTGATTTGTTGCCAAGTGTTATGTGTAGACGTATGACATTGATTATTTTGACACCTTCTCTCCTGTGACCAAGATGGCATAGGTCCATTTATTTATCTCTCTTGCCGCCTCTTATTACTGACATCTACATCAATTGGATATAAAGAATGCTTTTCTTCACGGTTTTTTTTGATGAATAGGTTTTTATGGAGCAACCACTGGGGTTTTGTTGCTCAGGGGGAGTCTTCCAAGGTTTGTCGCCTTCATCGATCGTTGTATGACCTCAAGCAGTCACCCGTGCCTGGTTCGGGCGCTTTTGCACCGTTGTGCTTAGCGTGTCTAAGCATAAAAGATTCTTTTGCTTTCTATCATCTTTCTACAGCACACAACATTCTCTTGATAGTCTATGTGGATGACATTGTCATTAGTGACAGTGATGATGCCAACATTGATAAACTCAAATCCTTCATCAAAATTTTCACACAAAGGATTTGGGTCCACTATGATATTTCTTGGGAATTGAGGTCTCTAGATGTATCAAAGGAATTTTTCTATCTCAGAGAAAGTATGCTCTTGATTTTCTGCAGGAGACTGGAATGACTTACGCCAACTCAGTTGAGTCACACCTTGAACCTGGATAAAAGTCACTTCATTCTGACAATGAGATGTTTTCTTCATCCGACAGATATAAACGACTTGTTGGGAAGCTTAACTACTTATAATGACTCGACCCGATATTGCTTGTGCGGTTAGCAAAATGAGTCAGTTTATGGAATCTTCAACAAAAATGGAGTGGGAGGCTGTTCTTCGCATTGTTAGATATGTGAAAAAAGAATCAGGTTTAGGTCTTCAATATTCTGATCATGGAAATACAGATATTGAGGCATTTTGTGTGCAGATTATGCTGGATGTCTCTCTTCTAGGAGATTGACGTTTGGTGTTGCGGTATTTGTTGGAGGAAATTTGATCTCATGGCGAAACAAGAAGCAGGCAGTTATCTCACAATCAAGTGCATAGTCAGAGTATCGTTCCATGACATATGTGATTGCAAAGATTATTTGGGCACAATAAATTCTACTGGAGATTGACTATACTGTCAAGAAACCGACACATATATGGTATAACAATCAAACTGTTATCAAAATTGTCACAAATCCAGTCTTTCATGAGCGAACAAAGCATATTGACTTCGTTCGAGAAAACATTGAGAAGATCACCTTCAGCCATGTTCACACCTCTGATCAACTTGCAGATGCTCTCACAAAAGGGGTGTCTGGACTACGTGTCCAATTTTTGTGTAACAAGCTGGACATGATAAATATATATGTCCCAACTTGAGGTGGAGTGTTTTAAGAGTATTAGATATTTTTAGATATTTTTAATATTCATGTCCCACATCGGTATGAGTTATCTATAAATAAAGCATCCTACCTCGTTGTGAGACACAGTTTCATTCCATCAGAGGACTTCCTTGCATAAGTCTTTTACGGTGTTGCGAAAACGCTGGGAGTCACAACGACAGAGGTTTGCAGATGAAGAAAAGACAAGAACAAAAAGAAGAATATGAACACAGACACATCGATTTACTTGGTTCGGGAATAATTCTTGCGTCCACGGAGAGACAAATTTATTTCACTAAAAATTCAGGAGCACAATTATAGGGTGATCAGAGTTTCACACACACACAAAAACCCTAGCTCGAATGAGTTCATAAAGAAGTCAAAATACTGTGCCACCAACCACACAATAAATCCACTGTGCTACAGTGAACAGTGGGTAGAAATCCACACTGCTACAATGTTGCGACCACCCAAGTCCAAGCTGCTATAGTGGCCGATGACTAGAAGTCCGCGGAGCTACAGTACCACTGTCTCCAAAGTCTGAGCTTCTACAGTAACCGTGCCAAAGTCTGCACTGCTACAATGCTCTGTCGGTGTCGCCTGGTGAGCTCTGTTACAGTTGGTCAGAGTTGCTACAGTCCCCCCAAATTTGAGTCGGAGGCCTTCAGGCACTAAACCCCCAAAACAGGGGCGCGTTGCCCCATGAAACCCCCAATGAGCTGACGGCGGAGCTCGGCCCACGAGAGTTGCAGCCTTGTGTGCAGTATGGGCTGTTAGCATTTGACCCAACATCATGCAAACGGATCGGTCTACACTAATCCAACATACGATTAGGTGAAAATCGTGGATACCCAAAGTCAGGGTTGTTGACTTAACTCTTAAAGTTAAAGAGTGGATATCTTTTATAAAGTTTTTGGAAGTCTTTCTTACTTTATAAGTTTTGTTATATCTTGTTTTTACAAGTTTCTATTTCCGCTATGCATACTTAAGGAAACTTTACTTTTATAAATTTTTCTGAACTCTGAAAATATATTGTATCGGTACAAAAGCATGTCTGATAATTTTTCTATAAATCGGATAGAGTGTTCGTCCGATAACCTAAACTTAGAGGTTAAGTAAATTTTCAGTTTTATTTTATAAGGTACAATTCACCCCCTTCTTATAGGTAAACTGATTACTCTTATGATCCTACACAGAGTAACATTGACTTTGATACCAATTGTTAGCCTAGTGGCTTATGAGAGAGACCCTGAGAGTGGGGAGGGGGCGTGAAGATGTGACTAGTTTAAACAAATTTATTCTCTTCTTTATCTTCCACCATGGAGGATCTACATGGTTCACCTCTAATAATGTGGAGGTTAATCCAAGTTTTACAAACAACTCACTCTCCTCGCACATGAATCACTAATCCATTGTTGTGTGATTACATGATTTAGGATCGGTCTACTATTGAGTCCTAGGGTCACTCGCCCTTCCTAACTTCCACACAAATTTTTAAATAAGCCAATAATTATATCTCCGAAGCACCCATAGCAAGTGCATCAAACCAGTCTTCAAGCCAAACATCATATTAAGTGTTAGAGTCTGTATCCCACATCGGACTTGTGGTCCGATGTGGAGTTTCTCATTCATTATAAAAGAACGCCTCCGCCTCACTTTGAGGTAAGGAGGCAGGAGGGTTTCCTCATTCTACATGGTATCAGAGGAGGTTTGATTCCTCCCTCACACTTTTTTTTCTTTCTTTTCCCCCCTTTAGGGTTTCCCCGTCCGGGGGGGGGGGGGGGCGGCGGCCTCAAAGCCCCGTAGGGTTACCGCCGCCGCCCCTCCGCCTCTGCCCTGCGCGGCTTCCCGGCGGGTCTCCCCTCCCTCCCGAGGCCTCGGCCCGGCTCTCCTCCCCGGCGGCCATCCTGCCTGGCGCGGCTCCCGGCCCTCCGACGGCTCTTTTTTTTCTGGCGTTTCTCCCGCACGCGACACTCCAGCAGCCCTCCTCTGCGCGCTCCCTCCCGGCGGCCCCCCCTGCCCTCCGCGGTTCTTCCCGTCGGCGTCCAAGCCCCGACGGCCTTCCGCGCGCTCGCGGCTCCCGGCTCGCCCCGACGTCCCGGCAACCACGGATCTCTCCAGCAGCGGGTTTCCCTCCCCTGCGGACTCCCAGCGCCGCCGCTCTCGCGACGCCTCCCCGTCGGTCCCGGCAACCACGGATCCTCCAGCGCCTCCCGCGCCTCCCGCTGCTCCCACGCGGCTCCCGGCTCTCGGCGGCATCTCCCGTCTCGCTCCCCTCCCGGCGACCTCGCCTGCTGCTCTCCGGCGGCCAGATCCAGACAGCTCCGGCCGGCTCCGGCCTGATCCAGGCTACTCCGGCCAGATCCGGCGATTTCCGGCCAGATCCAGGCTACTCCGGCCGACTCCGGCCGGATCCGGTGATTTCCGGCCAGATCCGGACAGCTCCGGCCGGCTCCGGCCTGATCCAGGCTACTCCGGCCAGATCCGGCGATTTTCGGCCAGATCCGGCCAGATCCGGCGATATCCGGACTGTTCCGGGCAGATCCGGACTATTCCGGCCAGCAACCGGCCTCCACCCGTGCCGGCCGCTCCACGCAGGTGGCCTCCTCCGGCTTCCAGCGCCGCCTCCCGGCCTCCTGCACCCTCGCCGGCCTCCTCCTGCGGCATCCCCGCCTCGCCGGCATCTCCTGGCACCTCCCGGCAGCCGCATCCCCGCCTTGCCGACACGTCCATTCGCTAGCGCAGCAACTTGACCACCTAGGATTCGGGCTCGTTGGCGCCGCCAGTCCTGCAACAATTCTGCGGAATCCCCGCCTCCCGTCGCCGGTCCCGCAAATGCGGTTTTTCCCGGTGCTAGATTGGATTTCCCGGCGTTTCGTCGACCGGCCCCACTAGTGCGGCATTCCTGGCGTTCCGTCAACCGGCCGGTCTGAGTGGTCATCTGCTGCGCCCGCAACATCATCCATCCCTCATCCTGTGGGGGAGCTTTGATCGTGAGGGGGAGCAGCAGCAGCTTCATATTTTATTTCCTCTTGTTTTGTAATCAAGCTGGGTCTGTCCAGCTTGAGGGGGAGTGTTAGCGCCTGTTTTATTGTTTTCTTTTCATTATGTGTCCAAGCTAGGTACACCTAGCTTGAGGGGGAGTGTTAGAGTCTGTATCCCACATCGGACTTATGGTCCGATGTGGAGTTTCTCATTCATTATAAAAGAACGCCTCCACCTCACTTTGAGGTAAGGAGGCAGAAGGGTTTCCTCATTCTACATTAAGTATATAATCATAGTGTTCTTCCATGGTTGACAACATGTCCATTCTTCTATGAGTGATTTTTCAATGGCTGACAACAAATCTAACACCATCCTTTGATTGTAAGAATTTTCTCAAGTGTTATCAAATGGAGATTCAGTTTTGGTGTTCCTATTACGACCGTCATTCTTAAGTTGGTATTGATGCTGATTCAGATATGATGGTGAAATCTCTAAGGAGCAATATCAGGGGAAAATGCATTTATCACCGAACACAACTGGGTTTTGTTTGGATGCTTCTCCAAGGCGAAAGCTTTCCTCAGAAGAGTTCAAGGGTGGTTCATTTTCGCCCTGCAGGCAGGATGTTAACCAGGCATGTTTATTTAATCACATTCCATATTCACAATTCATGGATATGCTACAAGCATTTTAAAATATCTGGCCATTCTTAAAGCATCATCTCTTTGGTTTATGCTGTTAACACCAAGAAAAAATAAGGCTGTGTTTGTCTTTGAAAAATATATATTTTTTTGTTTTCATTTTTCAAAAACAAAGAATGTTATTCATCGATTTTTGCATTTATGTTTTCCAGAAAAGATGTAGACTAGTCTTTTATTTTTCAAAAATATCATATATTTGTTCTCATTTTCTAAAAAATATATTTCATTTTCTAATGCATCTTTGAGAAAAAATGAAAATAAGAAACGTTTTCCGAAACCAAAGGCAGCATAAGTTCATGTAATTTCAACTTCTTATGAATAAGTTTTTCTTGACATTGCCTGTTTTCCCAGCAGTTATGGGAATTGAAGCTTGATGGGATTCTCATGAATAATTATTCGGGACTATGCGCAACAATAAACACAGTCAAAGGTGATTAAGTTTATATTGATGGTGGTCTTCGATTTTAGGTTGCGTTTGGTGACACTTATGAATAAGTGTTTTCAGATTGATTATTGAGAAAGTTTATATCAATTGTGGAACCTAAGGATAAGTATTTTTTCATCACTTATTTTTTCAAGAAACTTATTAGAAGAGTTTCCAAACAGAACCTTGTATTAGAAATTACTAATTGATCATTGGTTCAGCAAATGTTTATCCCACCGGAGTTCGTGCTTGGGTTGCGCATGGAAGACGAGGTATGAGTTGAGGCTATGTTTTATTAATGAAATGTATGTGATGGAAAATGTTAAATAGTATAAATAATATCATGATAAAAAATTATAATATAGTTTTTTTTATTTGCATTTCACCCCCCACCATGATTGCGTTCAGGGAAGATGTATGTTGGTTTTTTTAATCTGGGACTCGAAAAGGTGGTAATATCTGCAAAGGTATCCGAATTGCTGGGGAAGGAGGGTTCGTGCAACTGTACGGAAGCATGGAGTGGACGGCACGTAAGCATCAGAAGAGGGTTGTTGTCAATGGCTGTAAGAGGGCATGGCTGTGCGCTGTTTGGGCTGACCTGTTAAATGACCCTGTTTGGTTGAGATTTATTATTTGTTTTATATGAATAATATTTTGATTCTTTCAAAATTACAATTTTCATTCTATGAATTTATCTCCAAGTAATTGATTTTTTTCTACAAAAATGCTTAGTCTATTGTTAACGGTTGATTTTCTCTTGATTGTGATTCTTATAGGGTTACTGTTTAGTGGTTCCTCCAAAAGGTTTTCATTAGTTCGTCTGTTGGATTTTGTCACTGGTCAAGAATTTTCATAGACTCTTCCTCATAAAACAAATTAGGCTTCAACCATACACCTTCGATGTTGACCGTATGCATTGGGTTAGATACATACTCTTTGTTAAAACCTTTTTTTTTTTTATTTTGGGTATTACCGAGTCCCACATCGAAATACTCTCATGTGTATTCTTTATTCTCAATCTATAAAAGAAGACATCCACCTCACCTTGAAGGTAAGGGGGTTTCTCAACCTACATGGTATCAAAGGGAACTTAATCCCGACCCTTCCTCCCAGCGGCTTCCCGGCACAGACCGGCCCGCCCTCTCCAGTGGCTTCCCGGCACAGTCCGGCCCCACCTCCCCGGTGCGTTCTTGCACCTTTCTTCCCTAGCGCATCCTGCCTGGAGCTTCTCCACGGTGCAGCCTGGTCCCCCCCGTTGCATCCTGCGCAACCCTCCGTCGTGGCTCCTCCCGAGCGCGACCCTTCGTCGCGACCCCTTCCGGCTCCCGCATGACCTTTTGTTGCGGCTCCCCCCGAGCACGCCCCTCCGTCGTGTTGAAAGTGGGTGTTCTAGACCCAACTTATTTTGTACTTTGATTACTGTTACATGTATTCAGTTTGTTTTTTTACATGTGTTTATCTTACCATGATAGTGTAGATACTTCTGCATCCACTTTGTTTATGGTATCCTTAGATTACCTGTCGCATTGAATGGTTATAGCAGGTCCCAGGCTATAATGAGAACCCTGAGATGCCATGACAATAATCTTAAAGTAACGTCCTATGGTCCAGTTACATCATTCTGAAAGGACACAGATGATGTGTGACGTCCTATGGTCCAGTTACTCCCCCTTTATCAATACACTTCATGCACTGAATATTTCAAAGAAACTCAACACCTTATTACTCCTTTCAATAATTCTATATTTAGAGAGACAATGCTCTCCCTAAATATCTTACTTCACATTCCATGCTAATATAAAAAAATATTTCACTTCCCTTATCCATCATGAGTTGTAATTTCATATTTCAAACCCACTTTTTTAATATAAAAGTTGCATTATTTTCTCCAAATTCCAATGAGTGAGTTTCACCACTTGGAAATGAATTGTCAACACATACTCTAAGCCTACAGATCTAATGGTCTATGCAGGAAACAAAATTCTGTGTCAACATCATCAATGCCTGTCCATAATAGTCACTAAATATTCATAAACCACATGAAACATAATCAAGAACAAATCCTGTGAACTTCAAACAACTTCTAAAAAGAAACTATTAGTTTATAAGAATTAAATGCACATAGGTGAGGAACAAACCACTTGTAAAGACAATGGATGCCACTTTTCAATACCAAACAAGTGAAGCAATTAAAATCCATGTATTACATTTCATAAAAGGCCTCTCTATTGTTGGATTGGTGTTGCCCGATCTGGTTGGGCCGAATGCTTGTGGCCCGCAACTATAGCATCTCTGACCACTGTAGCGGTGCAGACTTCGGGGTCAACAGTACTGTAGCGCTTTTGACTTCCAGCCGGCAGACACTGTAGCACTTTTGACAAAGTGAGCCGCCGATCACTGTAGCAACGCGGACTACTATTCAGAACAGTAGACCGTCTTCTTCATATGTAGCCCATTTCGGGCTAGGGTTTGTAATGTTGGAAATCCTCTGTAATTTCTGTGCTCCCGAATCATAGTGAAAATCTGCCTCTCCCGTGGACGTAGGGATTTTTCCCGAACCACGTAAATCGTCGTGTTCTTTGTTGCTTTTCTTTCTTTCGTTTTCTCGTTTTTCTGTCGTTCTGTCTCCCGGTGATTCCGCAACATCTATTTCCCAAATGAGGCTAATAAGTCTTTATGTTCTTTATCTTCAACCCCCTTGAGTTCTTTTGTCTTTAGGAACCATTTATTGAATTGATCTTCATTATGGAAAAGAAATTGTTGAGATGATTTTATCATATGATAATACTAATTAATACCACTTTTTGATAATATTATTTCTCTAAATAGATCTTGGGTATATTGAAAAACCACTATGATGATACCATCATGTTACTTTATAACAAATACACATGAAACATCGAAAACCACTACTTCTTTATCTAGATTCCCATTCATTTCTTCAGGGTATCCCATTATCAGATAAGGCCTAAAATACCTTATAAGGCTTCCAAAATAGTACCAACATTATTAGGAAAATTGAAACATGTATTGGACACCTAGATCTCTCTAAACTAGCCTTGATACCTACTAAACTTCATTATTCTAGTCTCCAAGTACATATTTCAGCATGAGTATGTATTAAAAAATTCAAGCCTATATTTTCCATGATGACATATTTCATCTAGGACTATTCAATGACTTAAGGAAATGAGTTTATAAACTTTATTCTCATGATGATACTTGAGATGACATTCACCATTTTCTTTTAGCATATACTTTCAGATTCATAAATATCCTTCTTTTAATGCACACAAAGTGCACATCACCTTTGGATTGTATCTCCCTCTCTAACTTGCAACACTCCAAACATCATATTAATTAATAAAAAATAATGGTATAGGGGTACCTCAATGAGGAAACCCAAGAATTTCATACCAAAATATTACATCATTTTAGATGAATATTCAATACATCACATAAAAATACATGCCTCTAAACCATAAAGGTTTAGATTATTTGGATACTAGATACATAATCAACTTATTTCATGAAATATCTTTAACATATACCACAAATATCTTCTCACATAGTACACTTATTAGACATACCCTACTTAAAACCATTATTTATAACCTGTGGAAAGGAAACATAACAAAGGGTGAGATCAGATGCTCAATAAGGGTAAAAATAGGAGATATCAATCAATGATCATAAGTGAGCATAAGATAAGCATAAGGGTATGAGAACATGACTATAAATTTAAATAATCACACCCAATGAGTTAAATACCATTAATCATAAATCATGGCATGAGGATTTTTCATAAAAAAATCTAAGTCATAAGTGTTTGAAATCATCAATAACCAATCATGATACATGAGAACATATCATAATCATAATACATAAGTTTTTAGCATAAACATAACCATAGAAAATTACTTCATTATTTAAGGTTCACTCTTTATACTATCATTGTGGACAAATTCCCATAATGGAAATGCCTACCCGATCATTTCCAACATTCTCCTTGGAGTAACTTATATCTAGTAAACTTAGTAATCTATGAAGAGTTTATTAACTAAAATTTCTCTTAGTATTTTCTAAACTATTTTATCATTACCCAATGCATTGGAGAGCTATATAATTCTGGTCCCACCCATTACATAATAATAATCCATTCATATGTATGCCACAATATCATAAACCATTCATTATATCATGGTTTCTCAAACCACATCATTGTGTTATTATGTCATAAGTTTAGTTACACATCACCATAACTAAATTCAAATTTAACCCTTATCACTACTTTATAGACTAATACTGACACTATATCTATCTTCTTCTACACTCTCTGCTATTAGAACCTATATGCTAATTTTCTTGAAAATTAAACAGTGATGTATATTTAAAATTAAACTTAAACCCAATAAAAGTTTGTGTATTAAATGATTATGTAGTTGTGTTATTTACCTACTCACTCAAATCATCCATCAATGTAATATTATTGGGGAAAAATCCATTCATTTACTAATATAATTAAACAAATGTTTTTTTAGAGCAACGACCTTTTCATATTGTATCTGTCTATGATCCCCCTACTACTGTATCATGCCACCCTATTGCTGAATTTTGATTTGAATTGAAATAAAATTTCTATGAACATCTTGAGTTATGGATTAACTATAACCAAGAGTAGATACTATATCAATCCTCAGTGACCTGACAAAGACCTCAGATGGTAATGGTCCTGAACCCATCCCACACACGTGACCAGAATACTCCTTCCCAAGGACTTGACCAGCTGGATCATCCTGGGAGACCGATAAGGACTATATAGGATTGGAATCCCATATTTATTTTATTTTTACCTATAAATAAAATATCATTCATATTTAAAGCAATACATATTAACAAAGTGACAACAAATAATAAGTTATTACAATGAAAAAGGAATTCATACCTCAATTTCTTTGGTAGGATTATTCACATAAATCCCATTGGATTTCAAATGAACATCCAACCAAATTTCCATTCTAGAGATTTGGTTACTTAATTTTTTTGAATACATTAAAAAATATAAATCAACAATTTAATATATGAAACAAATAATGTTATCTTAAAAATATTTAAACTAATGAAAATATTACCATAGTCGATCTGTTTCTTGAAAAACTCTTCGAACCGGTAGTGTGGGGGATGATTTGTTTAGCTCAACTTGATAATTTTTTCCTTGAAACATCCTGAAATAAATAACATGTAATTTAATAGTAATGTATGCAATATCATATCCTCATTATATGCATGTATATGTGTAAAATTTGATCAATATAATAATACATTCTTCAATACCATTTGCTTATCACAGAGATGGCTATTAAAAAACACCTTCCACTACTCTCTAGGTACCCCTTTAGGTACCTTATCATACTACTACTGAGTGGTCAATGATGTATTGTTGAATTAATTCCATAATCTCTATTTAAAATCTTTATATTTCTTACCCAATTTTTTCAACGTCTACTTTTGTGTGATAAGGTCAACAATGGTAAAGTGGAATAACATCTATATAAATAGATTCATTTTTAACATATTATAATTTAATTACATAATGGAATTAAATTGATCTATAATGTATTAAAATTATCTTTATATATGAATCAAATACTTCATTCTTTCAAGATTGAGGCATATGCCTCCAATAAGAATATGCAATTGAAAGGGTAACTAGATTAGCTACCAATTGTCTTAGAATCTAGCCAAATAATCCCACAAAATCATTCATGGGGACCCTATAACAATCCAAGGGGAAAAATATCTTCAATCCATTCAGATTCTAGACATATGAACTATTAATATTTGTCTCTATAGTAACATTGTTTCCTTATTTTATGAAAAAATAGTTATTAGTATAAAAAAAGTGCAATAACATTATTCACATTAAAATTTTTACCTATAACCTTCAAACTCCAATATCCTCATGAAGAAATAGGAGTGACCACATGTTCCATCATTATAGAGTTTCCACATGTTGAACCTTCTGAATTGAGAGGCAATGTGATAGATGATGATGGGATAGAGAATGAGGGTGTTCTAGACGCTGAAGGAAGGGAGAAGAAGGGTGTGAAAGATACTAATGGGGGGGTGGGGGTGGAAAAAGGGTGTACTAGATTTTATATGGAGGGATCCTGATGGATCATCAGGTATTTGTATGGCCGATGGAACATCAACTAGGAGTTGACAGGGATTAGTGAAATGTTTCTTCCTTAGAATTATTTTCATTTAAACAAGTAAAAATAGCTTAAGAACATATATTTCAAAACATTCACATAGGAAAATAAATTTAGAAATGATAATAGATGAACATTACTAAAATTAATAATACACATAGGTGTGATAATGAATGATTGCACATAAAAACAAATATAACATTTACTTTTTCGAAACTAAACAACTTATGCATAAAAATCAATTTAAATATGGTAATATATACATAGTATTGTAAATGAATAACATATAACATAGGTGGTTAATAAGTTCACTAGTGCAGAAAACATTTTTTACGTCGGTTATTTTTCATTATTTACGTCGGTTTTTAGGCGACGTTAATACGGACGACGTTATAAATAACGTTTTTTACGTCGGTTATTTAAAACCCGACGTAACATCCCTAACATCACGGTGTTTATCACGTCGGTTCATTAATAACCGACGTGAAAAATGATGGGGGATGGGGATTTATAACGGCGGTTATTATATAACCGCCGTGATAAACCGCGGGTGGGGGGTTTAGCACGTCGGTTATATAATAACCGACGTGCTAAATATGCGCGGGGGGGGGGGGGGGGGGGGGGGGGGGGGGGGGTTATCACGTCGGTTATTTCTAAACCGACGTGATAAAACGCCTGGGATATCGTTTATCACGTCGGTTATGACATAACCGACGTGATTAACCCTTCCCCGGGCCTATTATCACGTCGGTTTCTTAAATAACCGACGTGATAAAAAGGCCTGGGAAACGTTTTAGCACGTCGGTTATCCAATAACCGACGTGGTAAATCGATTCCCAGGCCTTTTAGCACGTCAGTTATATTAAGAACCGACGTGATAAAAGGCCCGGGAACGGTTTATCACGTCGGTTCTCGAAAAAAACCGACGTGATAAACCCCTACCGATTTATTTACCACGTCGGTTATAAAATAACCGACTTGAAAGCGATATTTTTTTTTAAAATAATTGCACTGCTCTCACCAAAAAGCAACCAGAAACCAAACAACAAAAATAACCATGCCAGCCCTCCCCCAAGCCCCAACTGAACCCCACCCTCATCTATACCCACCTAACAACCTGGCCAGCCCTCCCCCACCACATTGGAGCCCACCACAACCCTTGGACACCCCCCCACCCCTTGGACAGCCCCCCCACCCTCATTTACACCCCCACGACCCCTAGTACAGCCTCAAACACCCATTGGACACCCCTCCCATACCCCTTGGACACCCCCACCCCTTGGACACCCCCACCCCTTGGACAGCCCCCCCACCCTCATTTACACCCCCAAGACCCCTAGTACAGCCTAAAACACCCATTGGACACCCCCCACACCTTGACAGCCCTCCCAGACCCCTTGGACACCCCCCCGACCCCTGGACACCCCCCCGAGCCCTTGGACAGCCCCAAACACCCCTTGGACACCCCTCCCATATCCCTTGGTCACCCCCACCCCTTGGACACCCCCCACCCCTTGGATAGCCCCCCACCCTCATTTACACCCAACCGGCCCCTTGGACAGAACTCCCAGACACCTTGGACACCACTCCCATATCCCTTGGACACCCCCCACCCCTTGGACACCCCCCGCCCCTTCGACAGCCCCCCCACCCTCATTTACACCCCCCAAACACTAGGACAGCCCCAAACACCCCTTGGACACCCCTCCCATATCCCTTGGACACCCCCCCACCCCTTGGACACCCCCACCCCTTGGACAGCCCCCCCACCCCCTTGACACCCCCCGACCCCTTGGAAACCCCCCCGACCCCTTGGAAACCCCCCCATCCCCTTGGACAGCCCCAAACACCCCTTGGACACCCCTCCTATATCCCTTGGACACCCCCCACCACTTGGACACCCCCCACCCCTTGGACAGCCCCCCACCCTCATTTACACCCAACCGACCCCTTGGACAGACCCAAACACACCTTGGACACCCCTCCCATATCCCTTGGACACCCCCACCCCTTGGACACCCCCACCCTCATTTACACCCCCCCGACCCCTAGGACAGCCCCAAACACACCTTGGACACCCCTCCCATATCCCTTGGACACCCCCCAAACACCCACCCACCCCCTTGGAACCTCTCCCCCCATACCAAAATCCAGACCAGAAAAATCATCAACAGTAGACCAAAACAAGAAGTAGAGAAAAATTAAACATTCACTTATATAACATTCAAAACTTACACTATCAACTTCAAAAAAAACTAAATCCAACCTAAACGACTACGAAATACACAATTACATTGACAATATTCAAAATTACATTTTACATTACAAACAACTAAAAGTCAATCAAACCTGTAAAATAATTTGACCACTCCACTTGTAAGTGTTTGATATCTTCAGCAGTAAAGGGTTGAGGGTCATCAAAAAGCTACAAAGGAAAAGGATAGTAGTCAACGTGTATAATGAATAAATCAAATTAAAATATTATGAGAAAGAGGAAATCTTACCAGGTCAAAACTCAGAACTGTCCCAGTTGTTATTATTTCATACATAAATCTTAACATGTAATATCCGCATTCGATGATGCCTTGTTGCTCATGACATTTCTGTTTGAATGAGTGTAAATTCAATATATTATTTTTATGTAATAAATCAAAATGTACAAATTATAAATGGATATTTACCTTCGCATGTACATATTTGATCTTGAAATTCCTTTTCTTTGCGCTTTTTCGAAAGTGGACCCATGCCCTGTTAGAAAATAATACGAATGGGGTAAATTTAAAATTCATTATAATATATAAAACTATTGTGAAATTGAAACTTACGTTTCCAATATATTCTTAAAACTTTCTCGCACATCATCATGGAGAGAGCATATCCAATAAAGTGCTTTCTCCCTAGGGCAAAAAACCCCTAACATCCAATGATCCCTGATAAAAGGAAATTTAATGTTAGTGGTTTTTTATGTTAAAAGATAATTAACTCTTTGAGAGGGATGTGTTTCATACCTCTCACAAAAAGGCATCATCCAACACTATGTGATTACATTCTTTTCAAATCTATCAGCAATATAAATCATTCTTTGTTCCTCATCCAATGCACATGCTTCAGGGGAAATCAATTGTGGGTCCACGAATCCATATACATCTGTCAGCTCATTCCTCTCACAAATTTTATACAGATACCTAATACAAAGCAGACATAAATATACATTTTTAATAAATATAACGCAAGGAAAAGGTGTTAAGACTTACATGATAAAAATTTGCACCACGTTGATGCCCAACTTATCTCCAGTGACAAACTCCATGATATCAGTTTTCATAATCCCCACACTTAGTTCACATCCACAGACATGAGCTTCCATTGTAAAGTCATAATGATCCGCCAAAAAATTTGAATATCTTGACAATTTGTCAAGATTGCTAGTATCTGCATCTGATGTCATAGCTATCTGTCTTTGTTGTTTTCTATACAGTATTTCTTTACCTTTGAAGTATTCCTGTAAAAATAAATTGAAAAATATATTAGTTTTCAAATGATAAAACATTAATAAAAATATAAAATAAAAGATATAACATCCATACCTCTATGGTAATGAGTCGAAGAAGTCTGGATGGCCAAAGTAAAAAATGGCCGATACTATGTCCAACTGTCGTCACCTCATCTGTAGGTAATGGTATCCGAGCTGATCTATCTATAATATCCTGTACAGTGACCCTCTGATTCTCTACCTCTAACTGTTGATGATGAACTGTATCTCCTATACAATATACCATCCCATATGAAACTATATGATGTTGAGGATCATCAACATACAACTCACAATAATTAGGTAGATGCGGCGGAGGAGGAGGATCAAAAATGGGGTCCGCAGGCTGAGGTGGGGGAGTGGGAGCTACTGGGAGAGGTGGAGTGGGAGCTGCACCCTGAAATTGTCTTTGCAAGTCTGCAAACATAAACTGCACCGATGCTCTAATCTTGTCCTCCATTGTCGCATTAATATTATGGACTTCAGCCTCCAAGGATTCTATTTTTTTTATAAACTCCCTCAACGTTAGAAGTTGAGGAACGCGGCAACACTTTTCTTACCGATACACCTGCCGGATATCCTCTTACACGGCCAGGATGTTCGGGCTTTCCCAATGCCACAGATAAAATATCTTCCCTCCCAGATGGTGTAAATGTCCCCTGTGAACTCTGCTCCTCAAGAGATTCCTGTAATAATTAATTGAACATTTCTATAATGATTGGAAATATATGATGAAAATAGTAAACTTAAATAAATAAAATAGATATCTTACAATCCTCTCAACTACGAGTCTCGATTCTTCCGAAAGATATTGTCCTTTTTTGCCCTTCCGAGATCTTTTCCATTTCTCATGTCTAGATGGAGGGGATGGAGGGGCCACCTCTCCAGAGCTTGAAGACTCAGCTCTTAGTTGTTGAAATTTTTCTGCCATCATTTGTTCTTCCAATAATGCATACCCTCCCCGAGATAAACTATGAGGGTATACATTTTTAGATTGGATCTCTTGATGAGCTTTCCTTGTTTGCTATAAATTAAGAATAAGTAATCATTAACAAAACAATAATAAGATCATTTATATAAGAAATCTTATAAAAGTTTACATTGCCCTTACCAAAAATGATTCTTTTCTTCTACTTTCAAAAAATTGTCTCCATGTGTCTTCATCTATAAAAGGATATATACGACATGGATTCTCACGACTCCTATGACCATAAATGAAATCAGATGAGAGGGTTGATTTGAAATCCCTCCATCTCCTAGCAGCCAACGATAAGCATTTCTTCCTGACTCCTCCAGTGTCAGGAATATCAAATGTCATCTGATAAAAAAGAGGTTAAAAATATTATATATACTAGAAACATTTAAAGAACAGTCAAACAATAGCAAAAGATCTTACCAAAATGGTCTCCCACAGCTGAGAAATTATCGCCTTATCCACACTTCTCCAATCATCATAGAGAATGCTTACTTTGCTCTTAGCCTGAGTTGCTACAAAACCCTTAAAATATTTAGCATTTGGACCTCTAGGAAGATCATCATCATCAAACTCCATGACTATCCTCTCCTCCTTCGTACGGGCAAGTGATAATTTTGGTAAACGTGTGCACCCACGCTTACCAACCTTTGAACTCTTTTTCGTAATAGGAGCATGTGAATGTTCCTCCCCAGATGTATGACCAATATGCTCATCTCCAGAATCATGTGGCTGATCAACTGATTGATCTGTCATTTTCCTTCAAATCAAAAAAAAACATTAGTTCACAAATATACAAATTCAAATATTGTAATACTACTTAATCAGAAAATAGAAAAGTGTACTAAATTACATAATAGTAAACATTGGTAATATGGTAAGCATGTTAAACAATGATAAACATGGTAAACACAGTCTGTTGTACCCCTCTCTCTTGGATTTTAATGATCACAATCACTCTTATTATGTTCTAACTTGTTTTCAAGTGTTTTTGTTGATAGGCAAAAGGTTGCCAAGGAGTTGGCCCAAGAAAGCTGAAAAGTGGACTCACTGAGTCCACCGGTCAGCCGGTGTGAGCTCACCGGCCAGCCGGAGGACCCAGGCAGTAGACTTGCCCACTGCCTGGTGTCACCGGCCGGCCGGTGGACCAGACAGAGAGCCTTCCTCTCTGTCTGGACCACCGGCTGGCCGCTGGATCACCACCAGCCGGCCGGTGGACCAGACAGCCTTGCTCTGTCTGGACCACTGGCCGGCCGCTGGATCACCACCGGCCAGCCGGTGGACCAGACAGAGAGCCTTCCTCTCTGTCTGGACCACCGGTCGGCCGCTGGCTCATCACTGGCCGGCCGGTGGACCAGACAGAGCTTTTCTGTCTGGACCACCGGCCAACCGGTGATCCACCACCGGCCAGCTGGTGCGCCCAGGACTTCTCCTCTTTACGGTTTTTATTGTTTTATCATTTTGGTTTGATACATGTTTTAATAAGTAAAAAATTTACAATATCTAACATTATATGAAAAAACTAAATGTAAACAAGAAATAAACATGTGTTACCTGTAATTTTAGGAATGTACAGTTGGATTGTTTTCCCAAATTCCTTCATCGTGATCGTTTCTTATGGCACAAACCATGTCTTCAACATACTCATCATTATGTTCTGTTAATCTTTCCATGGAAGTAGGGATCTCACATAAATCAGCATCTTCATCAAATTCATCCTCACCAACATATTGTTTTTTCCCTTGTAAAACAACAGCCCACTGCATATCTGATTGATCTACTACATAGAAAATTTGTTTGGCATGTGTTGCCATTATAAAAGAATCAGTTGTGTCTTCCAATCTATTCAGATTAACAAGTGTCATTCCAAATTCATCGTGTCTGACACTGTTGTTACCGATAAACCATTTACAGTTAAAAACAGGAACTTTAATTTTAAAGTAATCAGCCTCCCATATGTCTTCAATCACTCCATAATATGCACTTGATGCCGAAATTGGGTTTCTGTCCTTAGCACTCGAAAAATGCATTGCTTCTGCAAACACCAATACACCACTATTCTGAACTGCACTTCTGTTGTCCTAAGCTTTCGTATGAAATGTATAGCCATTAATGTCATAAGCGGACCATGTTATCACATTTAAAGATGGACCACCCACTATCCATTTTAATGTCTCTGATACATCTGATCTACCAAGCAAGGTCTTTTTAAACCATGGCAAAAAAGTTTTGTTGTGCTCATTCAAAATCCACATTTCTTTCTTCTTTGGATGACATTGTTTCAACTCATTAATATGCAATGTGATATACGGTTGAACATCAGCTATGTTATTCAAGATGTATGATTCTAACTTCTTCATCTGTTCAGCTGACAGTGATTTGACTTTCAAGCCACGAATCCCCTTTCCCTCATTATTAACCCGTTCATGGCGAGATGGAGGCAAACCTATGTGTTGCGCCGTAGCCAAGTAGCTCGTACAAAACTCTGCTACCTCCTCAGAAATATACTTTTCAATAATGGAGGCTTCAGGTCGATATGGATTTTTAACATATCCCTTTAATATTTTCATATACCTTTCAAAAGGATACATCCAACGAAGATATACAGGTCCACAAAGCTTTATTTCTCGAACCAGATGAATCATTAAATGCACCATCATATCAAAAAAAGTTGGAGGAAAATACATTTCCAAATGACAAAGTATAAAAATTGCATCCTTTTACAAAATGTTCAAAGCATTCACATCAATCGCCTTGTTACAAATTGAATTGAAAAAATAACACAACCTCATTATAGTCTTTCTGACACGGATGGGCAATATTCCACGCAGTGCAACTGGTAGAATTTGTTGCATCATGACGTGACAATCATGTGATTTCATACCTATCAACTTCAAGTCTTTCAATGAGACAAAATTTTTTACATTTGAAGAATAACCTTGAGGCACTTTGATATCATGAAGACACTGACAGAAGCTACTTTTCTCCCTCTTCGATAATGTATGACAAGCCGGGGGAAGAAATGTTCGTCTTCCTTTAGGAGTGGGAGCTAAATCCAAACGTATTCCCATTGATAGTAGGTCTAACCTTGCATTCAACCCATATTTTGTCTTTCCTTTAATATCTAGCAATGTTCCGATCAAATAATCACAGATATTCTTCTCCACGTTCATGACATCAATATTATGTTTGACTTCATGATACCTCCAATATGGTAGCTCAAAAAATATTTACCTTTTCTTCCAAATATGTCTATCATTACCAGATTTCTGTGTCTTTCCCAATGTCACATCAAGGTTTTTCACCCTCTCAAAATACAAATCTGGGGATAAAGGTTTTGGATCAGTATCAAATTCTTGTGAGCCATTGAATTCCTTTTTTAGTCTTCTATAAGGGTGATCCATAGGCAAAAACTTTCGATGACCCATGTACACTGTTTTCCTCCCATGATGCAATTGACAATATGACGTCTGTTGTTCGCAAATTGGACATGATTTATGCCCTTTAACACTGTATCCAGACAAATTTCCATATGCTGGGAAGTCATTTATAGTGAATAGAAGCACTGCATGCAGTTGAAAATATTCCATTTTATAAGAATCATACACCCTAATACTATCATCCCATAACAGTTTCAAATCATCAATCAACGGTGACAAGTATACATCAATATCATTGCCGGGTTGCTTTGGACCAGAGATCATGATACTCAACATGACATATTTGCGCTTCATACAAACTTCAGGAGAGAGGTTGTAAATTACCAATAAAACAGTCCATGAACTATGTGTGCTACTGAGGGTTCGGTATGGATTCATTCCATCTGTGCACAAGCCTAGTCTCAGATTTCTAATTTCATTTCCAAATGTAGGGTACTGGGCATCAATTTTCTTCCATTGTGGACAATCAGCTGGATGACGTATTTTTCCATCACATACCCGCTCATCAGTATGCCATCTTAACCTTTTTGCATCATGTGAATTAGCAAATAAACGTTTGAAACGAGGAATTATAGAAAGATACCAAAATACATTTGAAGGGAGCTTTGTAATCTCTACATCAGCTTGTGATTTTTCTTTCACCTTATACCGTGATGTCCCACATTTAGGACACTCTTTCAGAAATTCATATTCCTTCCTATATATAATGCAGTCATTCGGACAGGCATGTATTTTTCTGTATCCCAATCCCATCGGGCATAATATTTTTTTGGCCTTATAATGTGAATCTGGAAGATCGTTATCTTTTGGAAGAATGTCTTTCATCAATTGTAGCAGCTCTGTAAAACTTCTGTCACTCCATCCATGTTTCGCCTTCAGGTTAATCAATCTTAACACCGCCGAAAAAACCGTAAAATCTGTACAACCAGGATATAATGGTTTTTCAGCATTACCATATAGACGTGCAACTGTCGGTTCTATCTCAATTTGTTCTGCTACAATATCGCGAATCATTTCTTCAATTCCATCGGAGTTACCATCTTGCGATTCATTATCATCAGTGACATTCTGTCCAGTTTCGCCATGCCAAATCCAAGGGTTGTAACTCGGATTGAAACCATGACAAATCAGATGATCTTTTATCTCTCTACTTTACAACTTCTTCATATTCAGACATTTCAGGCATGGACAGAAAAAAATGTCACTACTTGGAACATTTCGTTTAGCAAATTCCAAAAAAGGCATCAACACCTTCCTCATATTCATTGCTCATTCGATGTGCCGTAATCCAACTTCGACTCATTATTACCTATAACAAATAGCAAATATATATATATTTTTTAGATAAGACAAATATATGTTTATATGAAAAAAATCATAATTTGAATGTAAACAATTTTGAAATATAAAACAAATCGATGTGTATTTAAAAAAATATGCTTGAATATTATTTTTTAAACAAAATATAGTAAGATATAACACCCCCCCTGGACACCCCCCGACCCCTCTGGACAGCCCCCCGCCCCTCCTGGACACCACCCCCCACCCCCTACCCCCTTGGACACCCCCCTGGACATCCCCCAACCCTCTGGACAGCCCCCCCACCCACCCAGACAACCCCAAATACCCTCTGGAGAGGCCGCCACCCACTTGGACAGCCCCCCACACCCATCCACCCCCTTGGACACCCCCCTGGACACCCCACCGACCCCTCTGGACAGGCCGCCACCCCCTTGGACAGCCCCCCACACCCACCCATCCCCTTGGACACCACCCTGGACACCCCCCGACCCCTCTGGACAGCCCCCGACCCCTCTAGAAAGCACCCCCACCCCTCCTGGACACAACCCCCCACCCCCGACCTGCTTGGACACCCCCCTGGACACCCCCCAACCCTCTGGACAGCCCCCCCACCCCTCCTAAACACCACCCCCACCCCCTACCCCCTTGGACACCCCCCTGGACACCCCCCAACACCCACCCACACCCTTGGACAGCCCCCCACACCCACCCACCCCCTTGTAAACCCCCCTGGACACCCCCCGACCCCTCTGGACAGCCCCCCACCCCTCCTGGACACCACCCCCCACCCCCTACCCCCTTGGACACCCCCCTAGACATCCCCCAACCCTCTGGACAGCCCCCCCACCAACCCGGACAACCCCAAATACCCTCTAGAGAGGCCGCCACCCACTTGGACAGCCCCCCACACCCATCCACCCCCTTGGACACCCCCCTGGACACCCCACCGACCCCTCTGGACAGGCCGCCACCCCCTTGGACAGCCCCCCACACCCACCCATCCCCTTGGACACCACCCTGGACACCCCCCGACCCCTCTGGACAGCCCCCAACCCCTCTAGAAAGCACCCCCACCCCTCCTGGACACAACCCCCCACCCCCGACCTGCTTGGACACCCCCCTGGACACCCCCCAACCCTCTAGACAGCCCCCCCACCCCTCCTAAACACCACCCCCACCCCCTACCCCCTTGGACACCCCCCTGGACACCCCCCAACACCCACCCACACCCTTGGACAACCCCCCAAACCCACCCACCCCCTTGTAAACCCCCCTGGACACCCCCCGACCCCTCTGGACAGCCCCCCGCCCCTCCTGGACACCACCCCCCACCCCCTACCCCATTGGACACCCCCCTGGACATCCCCCAACCCTCTGGACAGCCCCCCACCCACCCGGACAACCCCAAATACCCTCTGGAGAGGCCTCCACCCACTTGGACAGCCCCCCACACCCATCCAACCCCTTGGACACCCCCCTGGACACCCCACCGACCCCTCTGGACAGGCCGCCACCCCCTTGGACAGCCCCCCACACCCACCCATCCCCTTGGACACCACCCTGTGTTGGGTCGGAAGAAACCCCGGAGGGGATGATGGCAAGAGGGGGGTGAATTGCCTTTTTAAAAAATTGATTAAGAAATTTAAATCAAAGTATAAATGCAGCGGAAAGTAAAGAGGCAAGACACAAGAACTTGATAACGGAGTTCGGCCAAAACCCGGCCTACGTCTCCGCTCCCAACTCAACCGTTGAGAGATTCCTACCGCTTGCTTTTCAATGGTTTTAGCAAGAAACCCACTAGGCTTTGAGGTAGCACTAGGACCTATTACAGCTTGCTTTTTATGGTTGAGCAAGAACCCACTTACTTTTAATGGTTAAGTAAGAACCCACTAGCCTTTTTACGGGTGAAGGCTAGCTCACCTAACTCAAGCTATTTAAAGGAAAGCTTGACAACCTATTCACACCTTAGTGGTGGTGTGAGAACCCAAAGAAAGAGGGGATGAGAAAAGAGTTTGGGGTTTGTAGGCACAAACCCAATTTTAAGCTCAAAAATGATAAACAAGAAAAACCGTGATTGGGAGAAGCCTTGGGCGCCTTTGATTGATTGAAGATGTTGAAGGCTGCTCCCAAGCTTCTTTGAAGGAGCTCCTTGGATGTGGAAGTTGTTGGAGCTAGGTGAGGTTCCTTGGAGGAAGTCCGCCGGAGGTACGCCAAAGATGGAAAATGTGTACGGTGGCTTCACAAATGTTCCGGTTAGTGTCCGGGGCTTCCTCAGCCTTTATTTATAGGCTAGGAACCCTTGGGGAGTCTTTGGAGCCGTTGGAGAGGTCTTCGGAGCCGTTGGAGGCCAAGTGGACAGGCTGGTCAAAAGCCCAACGGCTAGTTTGACTGGCTCCACCGGCTGGCCGGTACAGTCCCACCGGCTGGCCGGTGTTTGCAAAAGGGCATAGGATTCTTGTCCAGGTGCCACCGGATGGCCGGTACATCTCCACCGGCTGGCCGGTGCCTTGGTAGAGAGGAAGAGTCTTGATCCAGGCTCTACCGGTCGACCGGTGCAGAGCCACCGGTCGACCGGTGGCAAGACAGTAGCAAACACTATTTGAGCTGGGTGCCACAGGTCGACCGGTGGCAGAGCCACCGGTCGACCGGTGGGGAGGCAGTAGCTACCCCTTGAGTCTGGGTGCCACCGGCTGGCCGGTGGTGAAGCCACCGGTCGGCCGGTGGACTGAATTTCAGTCCATTTCTGCCTCTTCCTTGGTCAACTTCTTGGCAATCAAATGCCTATCAACACAAACACTTAAAACACAATGTTAGATAAAAATGAAAGTGATTGTGATCATGAAAATCAAACAACGAGAGGTTCGAGATGTACAACAATCTCCCCCTATTTTGATGATCACAATCACTTAAACAATTAAAGTAAAAACATGAATTGAAAGGAATGCTTAAATAAAATGAAATGTAAAGCAAAGCATGATCAAAAAAGTTTCTCCCCCAATCAATCAAGAAATTCTCCCCCTTTGTGATTATCAAAATAGAGTGGGGCATAAAACTTGATTGAGGGAATGAGTTGAAAAACAAGATTGAGATTTGAAAATCAATTGAAAATTGATACTAGTTGTTTGAAAATTTTGAAAAGAAAAAATGAATTGAAAAATTTGAATAACAGTTTGAATTGAAAGTTTTGAATCAAAAACCAATACCAACTGTTGGAAATTTAGAAATGAAAATTTAAAAGAAAATTTTGAATTGAAAGAATTGAAACCAAGAGTTGAGTTTGAAATAAAAAATTTGAATACACAAAAAAAACTTAAAAGATCCTAACTCCCCCTAAATAAAAACAATGAATCACCGGGGAGAGGGATTTTGAAAAGAAACAATCTTAGGCCCGGAGAGACTCGCAAGAAGGGATTTTTCAATCCATACTTGCCTCATGGCGGGTCTTCTCCTATAAAATTCATCCGAAAAGAAAAAACTTTTGGGTTGACCATACCGGGCGTTTTTACAATTACACTCATAAATGAGATGCCCGGTTTTCTTGCAATAATTACAAAATTTGTAATCGGAGCTCCCCCTTACAAAAACAGTTTGAGCATGGGAGGAGGAGGCTTGCTTGGAATAGCCAAGCCCTTGGGAGGTTCTAGAAATGCGTTGGGAACCTAGCAAATTGTTCAAATTTTGTTCCCCTTGGGTGAACTTAGCTAGGGTCTCCCTAAGGTCTTTTATGGTTGATTCCATAGAATCAACATTTGGAAAATTTTGGATTTTAAGGGAGAGTTCCTCCTTCTCTTTGAGAAGTTGTTCTTTTTCGGAGGAAAGCTTTTTGAAAGATTTTTTTAAAGCAACAAATTTTGAGGATAAAGTATGAAAACCATTTTCCAATTGATCTCTTGCATATTGGAGATCCTCATAAGACATATGATTGAAAGAGTTTGAATTTGAAGAACAAGAGGAGGATGAGTCGGAAGATGTTACCTCATGAAATGCCATTAGGCATTTGTTACCGTTGTCGCTTGAGGAGAAGGAGGAGAAGGAGGAGCTATCACTCCAAGATGCCTTTGAAGCCTTCTTCTTTCCCTTCTTTTTCTTGCCCCTTTTCTTGTGAGGTGGGCAAACGGGCGTGAGCTTTTCGTCGAGTTGTTGCTCTTGAGCGGGTTCTTGCTTTGGAGCGGGTCCTTGCTTTTGAGCCTTTCTAGTACCTTCATAGGTTAGCTCTAACAATTTCCAAATATCATGAGAAGAAGTGCAAGAAGAAATATGGTCAAAAACATTACGATCTAACCCACAATGTAGAGCATTCATGGCTTTGCCATCAAGCTCGAAATTAGCAATGTCTACGGGGGTCCATTGAGATTCATCGAGAGAGGAGAGGGAAAAACCTTGCATAACAATTTTAAAAATAGGATATCCAATACTTTTTAAAAAGGTGGTCATGCGGGTTTTCCAAAAACAATAATCGGCTCCATCAAAGAATGGAGCACGATCCAAAGAATGTCCTTCGGGGGATTGAGAGGAAGAAGCGGTAGATGCCATCAAAAAAAAATAGGATCTTTAATTTGAAACCGGTGAAAAAAGCGGGAATTATTCAAAAACTTCCTCTGATACCAATTGTTGGGTCGGAAGAAACCCCGGAGGGGATGATGGCAAGAGGGGGGTGAATTGCCTTTTTAAAAAATTGATTAAGAAATTTAAATCAAAGTATAAATGCAGCGGAAAGTAAAGAGGCAAGACACAAGAACTTGATAACGGAGTTCGGCCAAAACCCGGCCTACGTCTCCGCTCCCAACTCAACCGTTGAGAGATTCCTACCGCTTGCTTTTCAATGGTTTTAGCAAGAAACCCACTAGGCTTTGAGGTAGCACTAGGACCTATTACAGCTTGCTTTTTATGGTTGAGCAAGAACCCACTTACTTTTAATGGTTAAGTAAGAACCCACTAGCCTTTTTACGGGTGAAGGCTAGCTCACCTAACTCAAGCTATTTAAAGGAAAGCTTGACAACCTATTCACACCTTAGTGGTGGTGTGAGAACCCAAAGAAAGAGGGGATGAGAAAAGAGTTTGGGGTTTGTAGGCACAAACCCAATTTTAAGCTCAAAAATGATAAACAAGAAAAACCGTGATTGGGAGAAGCCTTGGGCGCCTTTGATTGATTGAAGATGTTGAAGGCTGCTCCCAAGCTTCTTTGAAGGAGCTCCTTGGATGTGGAAGTTGTTGGAGCTAGGTGAGGTTCCTTGGAGGAAGTCCGCCGGAGGTACGCCAAAGATGGAAAATGTGTACGGTGGCTTCACAAATGTTCCGGTTAGTGTCCGGGGCTTCCTCAGCCTTTATTTATAGGCTAGGAACCCTTGGGGAGTCTTTGGAGCCGTTGGAGAGGTCTTCGGAGCCGTTGGAGGCCAAGTGGACAGGCTGGTCAAAAGCCCAACGGCTAGTTTGACTGGCTCCACCGGCTGGCCGGTACAGTCCCACCGGCTGGCCGGTGTTTGCAAAAGGGCATAGGATTCTTGTCCAGGTGCCACCGGATGGCCGGTACATCTCCACCGGCTGGCCGGTGCCTTGGTAGAGAGGAAGAGTCTTGATCCAGGCTCTACCGGTCGACCGGTGCAGAGCCACCGGTCGACCGGTGGCAAGACAGTAGCAAACACTATTTGAGCTGGGTGCCACAGGTCGACCGGTGGCAGAGCCACCGGTCGACCGGTGGGGAGGCAGTAGCTACCCCTTGAGTCTGGGTGCCACCGGCTGGCCGGTGGTGAAGCCACCGGTCGGCCGGTGGACTGAATTTCAGTCCATTTCTGCCTCTTCCTTGGTCAACTTCTTGGCAATCAAATGCCTATCAACACAAACACTTAAAAGACAATGTTAGATAAAAATGAAAGTGATTGTGATCATGAAAATCAAACAACGAGAGGTTCGAGATGTACAACACCCTGGACACCCCCCGACCCCTCTGGACAGCCCCCGACCCCTCTAGAAAGCACCCCCACCCCTCCTGGACACAACCCCCCACCCCCGACCTGCTTGGACACCCCCCTGGACACCCCCCAACCCTCTGGACAGCCCCCCCCACCCCTCCTAAACACCACCCCCACCCCCTACCCCCTTGGACACCCCCCTGGACACCCCCCAACACCCACCCACACCCTTGGACAGCCCCCCACACCCACCCACCCCCTTGTAAACCCCCCTGGACACCCCCCGACCCCTCTGGACAGCCCCCCACCCCTCATGGACACCACCCCCCACACCCTACCCCCTTGGAAACCCCCCTGGACACCCCCCAACCCTCTTGATAGCCCTCCCACCCCCCTGGAATCACTGAAAATTTACCATAACAAGAAGTTGGTCCATTCAAAGAATGTTTTTAGGTGTGGAGGAAGAACTGAGTTTCAATAGATAGAGAAGGAACTCGACATTAGGTTGTCTATTCCAGGTGTGGATTTGAAGGAGTTAATGTTTGTTCAGTGACCCAAGAGATTGAATCAGAAATTCAGATGTTGTGCCATTTTCTCATGATGAGGATGAATAATTGGTGGGGTTTGACTTTTAAATGGAGAGCTTAGCAGACCATCATATTTTCTATAGATCAGTAAAGGATGTTAGCATCGAACATAAGGCTTAAGGGATGCTTTCAGATCCAAATATGTATGTTGATGGATGCAATGGATCTAGTAGAGGTTCTAGAAAGAATGGTGGTTTTATTTGTTTAGGATAAGTAGTGAAGAAAAAACTAGTTAATTTTTTACTTGCTGAAAAGAGGGTATCTAAAATTTTTAACATGCCGAGGGGAAATCTGGCAAGTCCTCCTCGTGAAACTTTGTTTGCAGGGGGTGAAAATGGTGATGTGATCCCAAATCCATGCACCTATGCCATGGTTGTGTGTGAATAAAGTAGTAACAACTGTAAAAGGGCAACCCATCCAAATGGACACGCCCCAACCCTCTCGGGGATTTATAGAAAACGATGAAAAATTAGTGAAATCATAAAATTAGTCAATATTGCAAGTCGAACTAATAGATCTAGGGATGATAAATAAGATTATGGTGCCAAAACGAGTTAAAAGGGTTCGCAATCGAAGAATCTTAGCTAGTTTCAACAAAAAAATCACAACACATATATATATACTATCCGCGAAAAAAAACGAACGAGTGGAGGATTACCTGAGTGCTGCGAGTTTAGATGATTGATCCGAGGAGATTAAATATGAGAAACAATGATTGCAAAACGAATCTAAACCAACGAAATAGACGAGCCGATCCGGGTTTACGCGCGAGAGAGACGAGTCGCGACTGTCGAAGGTAAACTCGCGAATGACAATCCACGGGTCTGGGTAAATTTTTAAATGAGTTATCACGTCGATTATTCAATAACCGACGTTATAATTTTTTTAAAAACATTTATAACGTCGGTTATTCAATAACCGACGTAAAAACCTTCCTCCGATTCTTTTTTTACGTCGGTTATTTTATAACCGATGTTATAAAGGGCTCAAAATCCCCGTTTTTTTACGTCGGTTATTCCATAACCGACGTCAAAAACATCTGCGGATTCTTTTTTTACGTCGGTTATTTTATAACCGACGTAAAAAGGCCTTCAAAAACCGCGTTTTTTACGTCGGTTATTCAATAACCGACGTAATAACTCGTACATATGTCGATTTGTTACGTCGGTTGTTGAATAACCGACGTAACAAACACCCCCCGCTTCTGTTTTTTACGGCGGTTAATGTATAACCGACGTAAAAAACGAAGCCGCGCGATTAATAACGTCGGTTATAAAAATAACCGACGTTAAAGGTGTACTAAACACAGGTTTTTACGTCGGTTATTAAATAACCGACGTAAAAAACCTCATTTTACATATTATGACGTCGGTTTTATATAACCGACGTAAAAAATGGTGACGTAAAAAACGTTTTCTGCACTAGTGGTTAATGGATGAATACACATATAATCATTTCTCCTTCAATAATGTCGTTATCCTATTCCATCATTACTTCATCTAATTCATCAAACCTTACAAGAATAATATTTTAAATATCATGATAGAAAAATATTTCCATTTATTATTGTTGTTTAGTTTCAATGTTAGAGGTCAAATATTCCACTTCATCACCCATATCATAAAATTCTCTTTGTTTTATGTGAATGACTACACTCCACCCTTCATCCACAACATCTTACACATAATATAAATTTTTTTCTTGTGATGAGAAGATATAAAGATATTGTAATTCATGTTCAAAGACATCCATCAAGTGAGATAATTTCAAAAAATTAAATTACAAGGGATCTCTTTTAATACCCCCGGTAATATCGACCCACCGTCATTTGAATAAATCAATTGAAAAATGACCATGGTAGTTTAATTTAATGGTATCAATAAACTTTCCATAGTATCATAATTTAAAAAATATAAATATACCACTATTCTATGATTTAAAACCCCTTTCAAAATCAAATGTATGAAATTTAAATCCATTCACATTGTAAGCATCAGACTTTATAGCATGTTTTAAAGGACCTTGAGCCAAAAACTTTAAATTGTATGAAAAATCATCCCAAGTATCAGTATTCATGATATAAAAAAAGTAATATACATTATTATATTTAAAAAATATATGATTAAACCTAATATTCATACTTATTGTAATATTTATGAACTTACACGATGGGAAAACCATTATACAAGCTCTTTATTAACATATTTTGTTATATCTCTCTCATTTCATGTTCTACTTCTCATTCATCTATTTTTTTGTATCATGATATATTTAATAAATGGGTCTGAAATTTCACTATTTAGTATCACATATTTATGTACTTATAACAATTCCATTTTCATTAGTGTAATATTTGATATCCTCCCAACTAATCGGCCAATAGTAGGAAAGATTTTTGATTTTACGTGTAGTTAAGATTGAGTCTATATGTCATCAACATGTCTAACTCGATTGAATTTTGTATCAACATCATCCAAGTATCTAGATTAAATTTAAGACACTCCTCTTCTAAATGGACTTTAGAAATAGAGCTTTCAATTTGAGCATTATTTTTTACATATGATTTCAAATGACCAAGGTATTTATGAAACAAAATAAATAAAACATAATTATGTATTTAATGAAGTTCTAAGAATTTTATACTTAAGATGAAAAAAATATAATTAAACTACCTATAAATTGGATACATCCATCTATAATGAACATGACCTCCTAATTTAGTTTCCTCAACAGAATGCATAGTTAAATGGATCATGATAGTAAAAAATGATAGAGGAAAGATCATATCTACCGCATAAAGTTTTAGTACAAATCTATCCTGAAGGTTTTCAAGATTATCTATTTGTAGATTTTTTTCACATAGTTGTTTGATGAATTCAAAAAAATTGGATTACAGAGATAGTAACCTTTTCAGGTAACAATATACGAAATGCCAATGATAGTAACTGATGTAACAAAATATATGAATCATGACTTTTCAATCCATGTAACCTATGATTATTTAAGTAAAAAAACCTTTATATGTAACTTTAATACCCATAAGATACTTTCATATGTTTTAATATTCAAAGGAATTTATCTTTATCCCTATTTTTCATTTAAAAAATTTATAGAGCATACCTTCCATTCTCATATGTCCATATATCATGTTTTATATTTATTGTTTGTAAGTCCTTCCAAGCATTAATACAGTCCTTCAATTTTATATTCTCTTTAAGTAATGTGAAGATCAAATTTTCACAAACATTCTTTGAAATATGCATAACATAAATATTATGATGCACCAAATTAAAATCACAATATAGAAGTTTTAATAATATACATTTTTTCTTCCATTATTGTGTTCCGATTTCAATTGATGAAGCAATTCGAACTCTTTTCCCAATATCATTCAAATGATTCACCTTCTCAAATTATGTTTCAACATTTACAAGTGATACTAATATTTTATAACCTAATAAAAACTTTGGATGTAACACCCCAAGCTTAGTTACCCAGAGTCAGTGCATTATTACATAACATTAGCATGATCACAAGGAAATCATGTCCCAAAAGACCGATTAGTTTAGTATTATTGGAAACAAGATTCATACATAAGTTCAACTTTATAACTTGAAAAGAAATACAACACTAATTTATTCCATTAGAAATATCCAAGCCTCCTATATTAAGCCTACGAATCACTCATAATTAACTTCTTCATATCCTTAAAAAATGAAGCATAATAAAGGGTTGAGCTCAAACGCTCAGTAAGGGAAGCAATACAGTGGAAGATAACATAAATATTAATCATGGTGAATAATCAAAAACACATGCCTTTACTAGTAATAAACATGAAAACTTTAATGGAAGGAATACGAGTTGAGTAAATAATTCCATAATAAAACATAATCATGGGTATTCTACTAGTCGAATGACCACATGAACTATCAAAATTATTTTCATAATGAGGGAATGTATAATGCCGTACATTCTGAAACATTTTTTCAAGCCCTCAACCAAGATGTCTAAAAATGATTAAGGCCTCGACCAAAACCATATATCAAATTGGGAAAGGCATAGGCCAATTCCATGTATAGTTGTCTCATGAGACCTACCGATTCATCGAGGAGCTATAGCGGGCTCCACCCGTCACTTACTAAGTCCAATACATTCCTCATATGAAAAGGTTGAAATATAACATAAATATTCGTATTAAAACTAGCATAAGAAATGTCAATACTTTAACCATAAACCATGAATGGTATAAAAATAGCACATCCACTGTCAAAGATATCACAAAACCTTCAATACATTATAGAAGTTTTGTATCATAATAAATCAACTTCAAATAAACTTGAAATCCATCAAAGGATGTTGACATAGATGAAATCAAAACCTTTTTAGAGAAATATCTATTTATATTTTGAAATAATTTACGAGTCACGTAATTATAAAGAAAATATTTATTTTGAAAATATTCTTATAAGCTTGTAAGGGAAGCTTCGACGATTTTATAATGGTGGAAAATAGCTGCACCCACTGTATAAATTAAAAAAACATTCTTACCCTAATTATGTCGAAAAGGTCATAAAGTGCCTTGTTTGGAAAATGACGGAAAGATTACTTTCAAAACATTTTATAAAAATTCAAATAAGGGTATAAATGACTTTAACCCATAGTCTAGTAAATAGTATTTTTTTTGAAATACATTTCAAGAAACATGGACATGGACGATAAAGAGGTCCCGACAAATAATTACGTATAAACAACCTTGGATAATAAAGAGATTGTAAAATTAACCCTTACCTTGTACTTTTCCTTAGTAGAGGGTAGTTTAACCTCTTTTATAATGGTGAAATAATTGTTATTAAATTATACAAGAATTATATACATTAATATGGTATCATATATGATCTTCTAACATTGCTTTGTTAATAATAACTTAGTATTATCATCGTTTTGGGTGTTAACGAATTCGTTTTCCTTTATATTCTTTATTATGTGAGTCATATTTGTTATGGATGGGATGTATATTATTCATATCCAGAATGATATTAAGTCTTTAAACATTATTTTTAATCATCAAATGAAAATTATTCTTGAATGGATATGATGTGGAATGAATCTCATCGCGTTCATGGAGACGGTAATCCGTACGTACGTACGAGTGACAACATCATTATTTTGATATTAAAATAATATATAATTGGATGGTATATCATATATACAGAATAATTTTCATGTTAAATTTATTATTTAAATCAATTACACATAATTATTATACCCATCCAAATAATAATGTATTGAATAACAATTGCACCACGACGTGGAGACAGTAAGCCGTACGTACGCAGGTATGTTGACATGTCATTAAAAGGATGGATAGAATAATGAATATGGTTATACCATATTTATAATAACATCACATTATATTGAAGATACTGGAGTTATTATTTTAAATGGAAACAACAAATAAAGAGGAAGTGGAAAAAGAAAGGAACTTGAAAGAGGTGATGAAATATTTACCTCTTCTTCGGGTTCTTCCTTTTGATTTGATCAAAAGGGATCCTTAGGTTGGCTTTCTGACTAAAGGAAGGCCTCTAGGATGAAGGGAGGACAGTTGAGAGGGTATTTGGGCAGGGTTTGGTCGAGCCAAATGGGTTTGAAGGTGTGAATTAGAGAGAAGGGGGAGTGTCCTTTTATAAGAGGGGTGAGGGGCACCTTAGAAAAAACTAAAAATATTATTTTATAATAAAATAATTTTTGGTTTCTAATGGTTACAAAATGAATTATTTAAAGGATAAGGTGGGGATGGGTCAAACACCACTCAACCAATAGGTTTTAGACAGGTTTGGGTCACTATATTAACCTTATCTTTTAGATTTAACTCTTAGTTAAATAGTTTGACATTTACCATGTCTCTTTGTATTTTTATATTATATGGTTAATAAACTTAGTATATACTTCCAAGCAAACCCCAAGTGGTTAATTAATTATACATATATCATTAAATAAGTCTTTTAGATGAAACTTAGATTTTTAGGAATAGAATATCAATTAATATTATAATATTTGTTTTAAAAACTCTTTTATGTCAATTCTGACACTATTTGGTATTTTGTTTTTTTATAAATTCATAACAGCATTATTACTTCAAAAAAAATTCATCTAACCAACCCTAACATGTCATATTAATCTAGAAAATTATTGTAATTCATAAAAAGTCTCAAATTACATTTATTTGGATATTTATAATTTCAATTATTTTAATCTTTCATTAATTAGGTAATTACTCCATCATCATTGTGTTATAAATAAATTAAATTATTTAATGTCTAAAAACTATAAATAAAATACCATTATATAATAAATCTTTTTTATATTTACAATGAATATTTATAGTTGAAAATATGACTTATATAACCCCATGTAAAAATTGATTTACTAAAAGATATTTGTTTATGTCATTTTTGCCTTTACTTTAAATTAATTAAAATAAAGTGTCATTATCATTCATAAGTGGATACATGAGGTCCCAAAATCTACCCAAGGATACCCATGATCATCTATGACTCATTCAATAATGTTAGGACAAGTGTTAAGGTAATTTTTTATTATTATAATATTATTTTTACCTTGAATTACCCTATTTACCTTTAACCGCGGTAAATAAAAGTCAAAAGTTACTATTCACTAAAAATTATTTTCATCTTATTGAACCACATTTTACTTACTGATATCAACTGTGACTCTTGGATTTTTTAAATTCAATTCACAAAAGTGGTAAAATTAATTTTTATGCAAAATTTCAAATGCTCCTATGAGGTGCGTAAAAGACGATAAACATTTTGATAAAAGTTTCATATAAAATTATTATAAACTAACTTTAATGAATTAAATTGAACTTATATATTTATTATGTATCTATTTTGACCTAAAATAAATTTAAATAAAATAAATAATTATTTAAATAAAAAGTCGGTTTTAAACAATAACTCAGTGTTTTTTACTATTCATCAAAAATTGAAAGTTTTCAGAAAAATACCAAAAATTCACCCTAAGCTAATTTTGATATTCCGAATTCAAAAATGAATTCTATTTTACCAATTTAAAAACATATAATTTGAATTAATTAATTTAAAATTAATTCTCGTTGTCAAAACCAAAAAGCATATTTTTAAGAAATAATGACTATCAAAAGATTAACACTTGTTTATGTCCAATTTCAAAGTGAAATTACTTACAATGACCATCATTGGATTAAATGGTAAAAATATAATCTAATTATACTTCCAAACCATTAAAATTTATAATTAAACACTAAATTATTTTGATTAGAAAAGTTGTTTTCAGTTAAAATATAGTATTTTTCACTATTCACTCAAATATGAAAGTTATCAAAAAAACACCAAAAATTTATTGAAACTAAATTCTTATGTCCAGATTCTAAAGAAGAAGTTTATTTTGTCTAATTGAATATATAAAAGTTTCAAATATTGGATTTAAAAAGGGTTCTCCATTAAAAGGCGGTAAAATTACATTTTTTGAAAAATAATTCTTTTATATGAAAAAATGAATTTGTTCTTACATTATGTCTAAGAAAATCATAATATGGATTCTAAAATTATAAGGATTATATAAAGTTAAAAATTCAGTTAATAATATTCATAACCACTTTTGAACGGCTAGTTTGGTAAGTCATGGTGCGCTTGAACTCAATGTTGCGTGTAGTGCAAGTTATTAAATTACTTTGAAGAAATAACGTACTATGAAATCTTGGGGTGTTACATTTTTTCCTCCTTCAATAAATTGAATCCTCACAATTTGAAATTGTTCTTCGAAAATAAAAGGTTGAAAATTGAAAATACCTTTGTGGGAAAACCCACATCAGAAATTGGGTTAATAAAATTTAGTCTGAATAAGAGGAAAAGGGGAATGAAAAATTCACCATCAAATTATGATCTCAATTAGGAGAACATTGGTGGAAATTAAAGACACATAATTGGAGGAAAACTTAAATATTTATAGGGAGTTATTGAGGTCATCAATCACAAATAATTGTAGAATTGAGGGCCTCAAAGCCATCAATCTATGATGATTTAAAATATCATCGGTACAACAAAACATAAGGTATTAGGATAAAACATTTTTAGTTTTAAGATACCTTACCTAAAGTTTAAGAATTAATTTATTCATAGAATAAGTGAAGGAAAAAATATATACTCGACAAGTAGAGTTCCATCCTTTAACTAATTTCTACCACAAATTCATTTTTCACTCTAAAAGATAATAGAACTAAAAAAATATTCTATTTATCCTATTTTTATAGGGTTCCAAAAAAATGAATTTATAATTCATCTACTAGAACTTTAAAAAAAATTACATTATTCAATCCAGGACATCACGTGAGCCAGTGGTAGGTGATACACCCTTCTTGCCCTTCGATTGCGGGTTCAAGTATCGCAGCCTTGCCGGACGTGACGAGTTTCTACTTGACCTCTGGGTTGTCCTTTTATGGCAATTCAAAAATAATCTCAAACTATAATTATCCAAAATACTTCTGTCCAAACTCAAAGTCCAAAATTTATAAGGAAGGTAAACATAATGAAGATCCTTTTTGCCACGTAATAACATGTGAACACCTTCATCATATATTCTTTTAAAACACTGCAACATTCCGAATTACCATAAAACCTTATTGATTACATTCATGCTCCCTTATTCCTCATAGAATACTGGATATACTTCTATCCAAAAAATGTTGTAAACTCCAACAATGATGGAATATACAAATCATTAATCAGTTTCAAGGTAGTCAATAATATCCAATATAATGTATCCAAATCAATCATGTATTATTCCAAAATCACTACCTCAGTATCAAAACCATATTATGGTTTATCTTTCTCTTAATCATATATTTTCCAAAAATTTAACCTACTATTGAGTCAATTTTCTTGGTTCCACACAATCTCAAGTCCTTAATGAAATAGTACCGCAGTACAATCCTTATATACTCTATAATTATTATAACAAGTACATCATTAATACAATACTCAAATGACACAATACTTTAAAAACAACGTAAGAAATTTAGTCATTCCTCTTCATCTTTGGTAGTATCATAATTTTATTATTATCCAATAATAGCATTCGGGGTATACTCTGATGATTTGGATATTGATTCACATAGTGTCCCAACTCCTTGCAGATGAAGCATTATACATTTGAAACTTTTTTCTTACCCTTTCAATCACACACTTGGTGTCCTTTTTCTCCACACTTACAACAAACTCCCATTCCCTTCAAGAATTTACCAAGGTGATTATTTCTACATTTATCACATATGAAAAAAATCCTTCTTTTCCCTCTTCCCTTTATCCATCTTTCTCTCTTCCATCCTTTTATTCTCTTGATTCCCTTCAAAGCCATAGGACTCAGAGAATTATTTACTTATTTTATTAACACATGATACTATTTATTCATATGTTGAGAATACATGAGAGACTATTTACCTTCTAAATGTTGGATTAATACTATTAAAGATATGATTCTTCTTACTCTTTGGATCATACACATTGCTGGAGTTCACATTCATTCTACTGGGAACCATTTCTATACAATGGCATACACTAGGTTAGTTTATGAATTGCAATGAATAATTTCAAACTTGTAAAATACCTAATTTAAATTGAACAGTTTATATATATAATTTATAATCATAATAATATTTTATTTTAGGAGGTATGTACTCATAAATACTTCATAATTATTTGTAAATAAAATGAGAATTATCCTAAGCATATCCCCCAGGAGTGTTGTAACCAAGAGTGCAGTAAGGCCCGTTGTTGTGCACCAGTTCCCATTCGAGTCTAGGTCAAAGTGGTGTTTTCGGGTTTTACCCCTAGGTACATCTATGCCAGAGCCTCCTCTATCTACTCGTATCCAGACAGGGATGTATTTTCTTGGAAAACTCACAAAATCTCTACAGTACCAAAATTCTAGGAAGTTCTTCTATATTAATCCTCAAAGTTTATCTTAGGGTAATGTGATCTAATCAGAGTTTATCTAAATCTAGTTTCCAAGGTTATTGCTAAACTTCCCCTGATACCAACTGTAATGCCCTGACCCTAGTTATCCAGAGTCGGTGCATTATTACATAACATTGGAATGATCACAAGGAAATCATGTCCCAAAAGACCAATCAGTTTAGTATTATTGGAAACAAGATTCATACATAAGTTCAAATTTAAAACTTGAAAAGAAATACAACACTAATTTATTCCATTAGAAATATCCAAGCCTCCTATATCACTCCTGAAAGTCACTCATAATTAACTTCTTCATATCCTGGGAAAATGAAACATAAGAAATGGGTGAGCTCAAACACTCGTTAAGGGTAAGTAATACAACAGAAGATAACATAAATATTAAGCATGGTGAATAATTAAAAACACATGCCTTTACCAGTAATAAACATGAAAACTTTAATGGAAGGAATATGAGCTGAGTAAATAATTCCATAATAAAACATAATCATTGGTATTCTACTAGTTGAATGACCACTTGAACCATCAATATTATTTTCATAATGAGGGAATGTATAATGCCAGACATTCTGAAACATTTTGTGAAAGCCTCGACCAAGACGTCTAAAAATGATTAAGGCCTCGGACAAAACCATATACCAAATTGGGAAAGGCCTCAGCCAATTCCACATCTAATTGTCTCATGAGACCTACCGATTCATCAAGGATCTATAGCGGGATCCACCCGTCACTTACTAAGTCCAATACATTCCTCTTATGAAAAGGTTGAAATATAACATGAACATTCATATTAAAACTAGCATACGAAATGTCAATACTTTAACCATAAACCATGAATGGTATAAAAATAGCACATCCACAGTCAAAGATATCACAAAACCTTCAATACATTATGGAAGTTTTGTATCATAATAAATCAACTTCAAATAAACTTGAAATCCATCAAAGGATGTTGACATAGATGAAATCAAAAACTTTTTTTTGAGAAATATATCTTTCTATTTTGAAATAATTTAAGAGTCACATAATTATAAAGAAAACATTTATTTTGAAAATATTCTTATAATATTGTAAGGGAAGCTTCGACGATGTTATAATGGAAGAAAATATCTGCACCCACTGTATAAGTTAAAAAAACATTCTTACCCTAATTTTTTTGAAAAGGTCATAAAGTGTCTTGTTTAGAAAACGATAGAATGATTCTTTTCAAACCATTATATAAAAAGTCAAATAAAGGTATAAATTATTTTAAACCATAGTTTATTAAATAGTAAAAATGTTTTGAAATACATTTTAAGAAACATGGATGTGGATGATAAAGAGGTCCTAGTATATAATTACATATAAACAACCTCAGATAATGAAGAGATTGTAAAATTAACCCTTACCTTGTAATTTTCCTAGGTAGAGGGTAGGTTAAACTTCTGTATAATGGTGAAATAATTGTTATTAAATTATAAAATAATCATATACATTAATATGATATCATATATGATCTTTTAACATTGCTTTGTTAATAATATCTTAGTATTATCTTTATTTCGGGTGTTAACAGATTCGTTTTCCTTTATATTCTTTGTTATGTGAGTTATATTGGTTATGAATGGGATGTATCTTATTCATATCCAGAATGATATTAATTATTTAAACATTATTTTTAATCATCAAATGAAAATTATTCTTGAATGGATATGATGGGGAATGAATCTCATCGCGTTCGTGGAGACGGTAATTCGTACGTACGTACGAGCGACAATATCATTATTTTGATATTAAAATAATATATAATTGGATAGTAAATCATATATATAGAATCATTATCATGTTATATTTATTATTTACATCAATTAAACATCATTATTATACCCATCCAATAATAATGTATTGAATAACAATTACACCACGCCGTGGAGACGGTAAGCCGTACGTTTGCACGTATGGTGACATGTCATTCAAAGGATGGATAGAATAATGAATATGGTTGTACCATATTTATAATAACATCACAGTATATTTAAGATACTGGATTTATTATTTTATAATGGAAACAACAAAGAAAGAGGAAGTGGAAAAAGAAAGGAACTTGAAAGAGGTGATGAAATATTTACCTCTTCTTCGGGTTCTTCCTTTTGATTTGATCAAAAGGGCTCCTTAGGTTGGATTTATGACTAAATTAAGGCCTCTAGTATGAAGGGAGGATAGTTGAGAGGGTATTTAGGTAGGGGTTGGCTGAGCCAAATGGCTTTGAAGGTGTGAATTATAGAGAAGGGGGAGTGCCCTTTTATAAGAGGGGTGAGAGGCACCTTAGGAAAAGATAGAAATATTATTTTATAATAAAATAATTTTCGGTTTCTAATGGATCCAAAATGAATTATTTAAAGGATAATATGGGCATGTGTAGAAAATCACTCAACCAATAGGTTTTAGACAGGTTTGAGTCACTATATTAACCTTATCTTTTAGATTTAACTCTTAGTTAAATAGTTTGACATTTACCATGTCTCTTTGTATTTTTATATTATATGGTTAATAAACTTACTATATACTTCCAAGAGAACCCCAAGTGGTTCATTAATGATACAAATATCATTACATAAGTCTTTTTACCAAACCTTAGATTTTTAGGAATAGAATATCAATTAATATTATAATATTTGTTTTAAAAACTCTTTTATGTCAATTTTGACACTATTTGGTATTTTTTTATTCTAAATTCATAACAGCATTATTACTTAAAAAGAAAATTAATCTAAACAACCCTAAAATGTCATATTAACCTATAAAATTAGTTTAATTCATAAAAAGTCTCAAATTACATTTATTTGGATATTTATAATGTCAATTATTTTAATCTTTCATTAATTAGTTAATTACTGCATCATCATTGTGTCATAAATAAATTAAATTATTTAATGTCTAAAAAATATAAATAAAATACCATTATGTAGGAAATATTTTTATCTTTCAAATTAATATTTATAGTCGAAAATATGACTTATATAACCCCATGTAAAAATTGATTTACTAAAAGATATTTGTTTTTGTCGTTTTTGCCTTTACTTTAAATTAATTAAAATAAAGTGTCATTATCATTCATAAGTGGCTCCATGGAGTCCCAAAATAAACCTAAGGATGCCCATGTTCGTCCATGACTCATCCAATAAGGTTAGGACAAGTGTTAAGGTAATTTTGTATTATTATAATATTCTTTTTACCTTAAATTACCCTATTTACCTTTAACCGTGGTAAATAAAAGTCAAAAGTTACTATTCAAAAAAAAATATTTTCATCTTATTGAACCAAAGTTTACTTAATGATATCAACCGTGTCTCTTGGATTTTTGAAATTCAATTCACATAAGCGATAAAATTAAATTTTATGCAAATTTACAAATGCTCCTAGGAGGTGGGTAAAAGACGGTAAAAAGTTTGATAAAAGTTTTATATAAAATTATTATAAACTGACTCTAATGAATTAAATTGAAATTATATAGGTATTATGTATCTATTTTGACCAAAAATAAATTTAAATAAAAAGTCGGTTTTAAACAATAACTCAGTGTTTTTCACTATTCATCAAAAATTGAAATTTTTCAAAAAAATACAACAAATTCACCCTAAGATAATTTTGATATTCCTAATTCAAAAATGAATTCTATTTTACCTATTTCAAAACATATAAGTTGCATTAATTAATTTAAAATTAATTCCCGTTGTCAAAACCAAAAAACGTATTTTTAAGAAATAATAACTATCAAAAGATTGACACTTTTTTATGTCCAATTTCAAAGTGAAATTACTTACAATGACCATCATTGGATTAAATGGTAAAAATATAATCTAATTATACTTCCAAACAATTAAAATGTATAATTAAACACTATAAATTATTTTGATTAGAAAAGTTGTTTTCAATTAAAATATAGTATTTTCAGTATTCACCCAAATATGAAAGATATTAGAAAAACAAAAAATATTTATTGAAAAGAAATTATTATGTCCCAATTCTAAAGAAGAAGTATATTTTGTCAAATTTAATATACAAAAGTTTCAAATATTGGATTTAAAAAGGGTTCGCCATTAAAAGGCGGTAAAATTACATTTTTTGAAAAATAATTCTTTTATCTGAAAAAAATGAATTTGTTATTACATTATGTCTAAAAAACTCATAATATGGATTCTAAAATTATAAGTATTATAAAAAGTTCAAAATTCAGTTAATACTATTCATAACCGCTTTTGAACGACTAGTTTGATAAGTCGTGGTGCGCTTAAACTCAATGCTGCATGTCGTGCAAGTTATTGAATTACTTTGAAGAAATAACATACTATGAAATCTTGGGGTGTTACATTGGAGGTGGTCTATGATTAATATACCCATTGAATTTTTACTTGTTTAACCAAAATCTATGAGACACATCAAGAAATATGTGATCAAAGCACAATTTTTTATTATAAGGTTGTCATTCAGGATCAAAATCAAAGTTACAAACAAGACAATCCAAACCCATGTAAGTGTTCTAACTAGATAAGTTCCCAAGTCTAGGGAATTCACTAATGGTCCACATTAAAGTAATGTGAATTTTGAACATTGTCCTAGAAGATACATAATATTTCTCATCACCGTTTCTCCATAACTCCTATAATTCTTTAATTATAGGATAAAATTATAGATTAATATCATTTAAAATAATTTTTTTACAAGAATAATCATTGAAATAATAAAATACATTTATTGAATACACATCCATTGAGGTAGATTGTAAGGGATCAAAACAACTGGCCAAATGCTATAATTGGTACTCAAAGTCCCAAATGGGTTGAATCCATCGACAACCAATCCCAATCACATATTCTAAGGATAATATGGGAAATATGGATGTAATGAATCAAATTTATTCCATGATTTTGAATCTATTACATGTCTCAGTAACCCATAATTTTTGTTATTTATAGAATACCAATTCATGTGATCAGTGGTTTTTGATGACCTGAATAATCTTTGCAATCATGGTTTTAAAGGGAAGTAAAGAAAAAAATTTATTGATGTATTATTTTTCTTATTATTAATAGTAGTATATTGATTCATACTTCTAACATCACTCATTGAATACCATCTAGAATACAAACATTTTTTGAAATCCTATCTACTTGAATCCTCTCCCCAATAAAGCATACAATAATTGGGACAAGCGTACATTTTTTTATAATTTAAACCATGCTTGTTAAAAACTGCTTTCATATCATAAAAATACTTATGAATCTTAGATTTAGAAAACATTTCATAGAACAATTCCGATATCATGTACATCACATTATTTTTAATTCTGTATATGCATTTTATATGGAATAACTTTATTAGAAAAGAAAGTTTTGAATATTTCAAAAATCCACCATACATCTCTTGATTTCTATCATCAATTAAATCATGAAATTAAATTTTATTCATAGAGAAGTTCTATCTTACATTAGTTTCTACAAAATCAATAGGAGGATCCAATAATATGTTATGACCTTGATCTTCTTATCCTATAGTCCCAAAAAATCATTTTTTAAGTTACTATTTTTAAAACCCTCAAATGGTTGTTCTGATATGTTTTTATATTGGTTCTGTTGCCTTAAAATGCTAAAAGAATCATTTATAAGTATTTTCATTTCATTATCCATTGTCAAAAAAGTTGGGATCTCATTCTGTAGACTAACATAAGTTCTTAAGCTTTATATAAAGTTTGATTATCCATGACAAATCAAAAAAAACATTGAGTAGGGAATTTCTTTAATATCAAGTGTTTATAAACTTCATTTCTCTTTAACCATCTTATAAATTTACATTTAGTGTATGGAAATATTATTATCCCATCAATAGATCTATTGGAAATTGAAAATTCTAAAAACTAATCGAAACCCTTAGCATACTGACATGCGTTCCTCAATAATATGATCCATATTTTATCCATATATCACAAAATGCCTACACTTCATTAAATAAAATTAAAACACATAAAAAATTATGTCTTTTAACAAATAATTACTAATTTATTTGAACTAAAAAACATAAATAATTACTAATTTATTTGAGGGTGAGGGCTCGTGAGAGACGGTGAGGGATCGGTGGATCTACGATGAGGGATCAACAGTGAGGGCTTAGGGGCTCAGCCAATATCAGCTTGTAGTCCTTTCTAAAAACAAACCATAAAAAATCCCTATAAAATAGACATATTAGAATAAAATTATAAGAGATCACTATCCTCTAAAATAAATGAAGAGGGGGTGAAAGAGGACTTTTATACTCACCTTAAAGTATTGATCTCACCCAATGGTGGAAAAAATAAACCATGGATGAGGGAGACCCCCATGGCCTTAAAAGGAGGAGAGAATGGCATGAGAGATATGCTACTGGCTGAATGGGGGCCACGATTTAGAGAAAGGGGCTCAGTGGATCAGCGGAAATGAGGAAGGGGAAAGGGGAGTGGTGGTGATGGATTGGGAAGGGGAGTCAAGGGATCAGGTATAAGCGAGGGGAGGGGATTGTATGACTTAAGGAGGGGATTAAAGGGCTCATGGAGTGATGGGGATAAGGGTGTCAACGACTTGGTTAGGGGAGTTGAGGGTTTGGGAGCAACAAGGGGAGGGGCATGAATGAATCGGGTAGGGAAAGGGGTAGTTACAGATCAATGTGGGAAGGGACATCGAAAACAAGGGGGAAAGGGGAGAATTGGTGGTAGAAATGAGGAAAGGTGAGAAGTGAAGAGGGGGGATATGAGAGGCATCATGGGATCGAGGGAGACAAGTATCAGGGGGATGAATTTGGGAGGAGGAAAGGAGAATTTTTTAATTTATAAAAAAATAGAAACTTATAAAAAACCACTACTAAAAATTCTTTTTTGTTTTAGTTTCATATCCCCAGTAAAGTATAAGTAACATTAATGGATGTTATCATCGATGAAAAGTTCCTTTAAAGATCACTAGAACATTTCTTAATGAAAATAACCTTTTTATTTTAAAACCAATTATTGAAAATCTAAAAATTTACAAAATATTATAGAGAAAATTTTATTTGAAAATAAATATGGAAACTTGTAAATGAATCTTCAAATAATTGAGTTATCAGGGTGGTATTAAATTCCTTTCACACAGTAATCATTAAAAACAAAAATTATATTCAAACCTTTAGTAAAAAGTATCCCATTTAGAAAATAACAAGAAGAATACTTTTAATTTTTTTTTATAGAAATTGAAACATGGATAAAAATTAATTTTTAAATTAATTGGAGTATAGTAAAATCATTCTTAAAAAAATTTTAGATTATGGAGAAGGAAGATTCCTGACCAAAAGAGAATAAATAAGGCCATCTTTTCTTAAAAACATTTTCTAAACATTTTTGAGTACTAAAGAGAGGAAAATGGTTCGAAAAAATAAAAATTACAAAAATAAATAGAGTTTAATAAAATTAATGGGGTTTATTAGATACATATCATATAATTTCACTCAATGAAAATTCAAGCATAAACAATCCTGATTAAAATGAGATAGAAACATAAATCCCTTACCTCAAGTCTTGTATTGTTTCGTACATGTTCAAACCTAATGTATAATAAATATATATTTATTATAAATTAATTATGGAACCAAATTCATTCATAACTTACTATAAACCATTTATTTATAATTTTCAATTATAATTTTATTAACAACTCTTCTTTAAAATGGACATTTGGGTGAAAATTGGTCCTATTTCCATGCATGTTTCGGTTTGATGGTTCTGGTCATTTTAGCTTGGTCATGATTTCAAAATATATAGAATATTAATTATGAAATATGTATAATATTTATTAATTATATACACTTTTATAATTATTTAGATAAATCAGTGATGAAAAATGAATTACATCACTTCGTGGAGATGGTAGTCCGTACACACGCATGAGTGATGATTATGCTTTTCAATGGATGGAGTGAAAGAAAAGTAAATAATAATTAAAATTTATAGAACTATAATAATATAATAAATATAATATATATTCAGTAAATATATCATTATAACCATAAATGTGAGGTAGTGATGAAAAATTAAACGTATCGCTTCGTGGAGGTGGTAGTCCACACGTACACACGAGCGATGTTTTCTTTTCCCATAGGATGTAAATGAGGTGGATAATTGTTGTTACATAATAATAATAATAATTAAGTATATTTAAGACATTACATTAATTATTTTATAATGGATACCATATATTTATAGGAGGTAGAATAATAAATAAACTTGAAAGTACTTAGTTAAGAGTTATACTTCTTGGTTGAGAAACCTCATTTGGCTTACACCTTAAGCCTTGAAAGGATGATATTTTTTGAAATAAAAAAAGATCTAGGATGTGGGTAAATAATATAGGATGGTATTATGGTAGGTATTGGATGAAATAGAACGATCAAAATTCGTGAATATGGTAGGAGAGGAGGTGACCATTTATAAGTGAGGGAAATGACAGACTTGGTATTACTTAAAAGATTTAATAATATATATATATATATATATCACAATCATGTAAATTGGCACAAAGGAAACAAAATTTTTAATATTATATGTTATAGTGTCTAAATAAACTCAACCGATCATATTTAGAAAATGTTTGGATGAATTTTAATCCTTATCTCCTAGTTAAACCACTTTAAACTCATTTTAACCTTAACAGTGATAACTTAACCTTTTACCATGATAAAATAATTATATCAAGAAAAATAAAAGGGAAATAATTACCAACTTTTAATATAAAAATTGAAAAATTTTAATCCATTTTATCAGAATTAATTTCTATGGATGGCAAAAATTACTTTTAATATAAGAAGACAAAACACAAGAAAACAGTCTTTAGGAAAATACTCGATTTAAGAGTAAAAATAATTTCACCTTGAAATAAAGTAATAATTTGGTTTTCATGATTTTTTTGTTTAAATAATAAAAAAATGTTTTTAGACCTTTTAATCAATCCAAAACTGAATGGAATCTTCCAACCATTCCATTAAATGCAAATAACCAAAAATAGTTTTTAATTTGAATAAAATATAACTTATCTTCACAAAAGTCAATCTTAGGTTCCGAATTTCAAAATAATGTTTTAAAATAATTTATTTAACTCATTAAAAATATAATTTTTCCATAAAAACTCATAAAATAGGATAAATTCAAGTGTTATAGATATTTTAAAGCATCACCCCATAGTTTTAACCCCATTTTACCACTTTTACCGAGGTGACAAATCTTTACCATGGTTATTATTCAAAATGACCAAAAATTAAGTTATAACTGTAACACCCCAACCCCTATAGGTTGGAGATGGTGCATTAATAGTGATATTGGCATGGTTAGAAGGAATAAAAATCCCAAAGGAACGATCAATTTAGTAGTCTTGAAGAAACTAGATACATAGATGTTACTTAAATTACATTGGAAAAGTTTACAAAATACAATACATAACAAAACTAAAAACTGCATCCATAAGAACTCAATAAAAGATCTCCTCTTTGTCACATGTTGAAAGTAAACAATGAAAGTGGTGAGATCAAACACTCAGTAAGGGTTAAAAATAGTGGAATCATGAGTTCAATAATAAGTGAATCACAATCAATCTGACATAATCAATATGGCATAGTGAATAAATGAATAACTAATGCCATTAATAAACTGAGAATGAAACCGCATCCATAGATTTTGTCATAGTGAAAACCTCATGGATAATAATAATAACTAATAATGAGTAAAGATAATACTTATTAATTGGATGTCATGTATCTGGAACATGAAACCATAATACCGTAAAAACGGTTTAGTTCTATGGGTAGAAAACCGTCTTATTTTTGGAAACAAACTCGAAGGATTTGTCGCTAACTGATTTGTCTCATGAGACCTACTGATGTACTGAGGGGATATATCGGGCCCCACCTGCCACTGCATGTCCAAATAATTCTTTATACATTGATTCAATACAATATCAATATGCCTTTCAATGTCCATATAGAGTAGAGTATACAGATTCATCAATATATCAATAATTAAAATAACATTCCAAATAAACACTGTATGTAAAATGGTATATGGTTTAGACAACAAACATATCCATGATATGAGATTATGGATATTTAATATAAATATAATTTTCAAATGAAATGTGATATCAAATGGGAAGTAGGTACACAATATAAGGATTATTAGGTGCACAATACAAAGTTAGTCACAACAAAATGGTAGTTGAGACAAAGTCTCTTACCACAATGTAATCGGTCGAATCATATGAACAGAACATAATAACCCTCAAATGAATCATTGAATAACATGAATACAAATAGAATCATGTTATTATATATAAAATGGAAGTATACATATACAACATACAAGAAATAAGTGGAAAACAATGAAAATCTCACAGAAATGAAAGTGAGATGAGAAACCCCTTACAAACATTTCAGCATGGTGATGAGTGTTATTGAGAGGGATTAATGAGAGGTAAAGGGGTATTCAATTATTTATATGTCACAAGGTCAGTATGGGGGAGGTGAAAAAACATACCCCATCATTAGGAATTAAAAATAAAAGGGCACAACATAGGGGAGATTCTTGAACAAAAGTGAGAGAGAGGACCCCTTACCTTATGCTTGAAGGTGTTCTTGAGTTGTTATTTAAGACCTGAATAAACAAATTAGGATTATTAATTAATAACTCAAGAACCTATTATATATGTAAATCATTTATTATAACCCTTTTTAGTTCATTCAAGTCCTTTTTGATTAGTTATAAGGTTCAATTTCATTGTTCGGGCTCGTTTGTTTACTTGGTTTTAAATGACCAGTTCACTTATATTCAAGTTTGGATAAATATATAAGATGGGTGTGGTTGTCCAGAAATGAATTTATATTCTATTAGTGAACATTAAGAATATTACATGGTTTTTAATTTGGTTACTTAGAGTGAAGTCGAATTATTATATATATAACCTTAGTGACAACTGTTTTGGCTAAACGGTAGGTTTAATTACAATAAACATGTTTTTCTTTATAACTTAATACCATTTGTACAAAAGGATTACAGAACTAAAAATAAGATATATTAAATATATAATAATCTGGTTCAACCATAACAAAAATGGTTTCATGACCAGAATTAAAGATTATAATAGAAATTGACAAACCGTTGTCCTTGAATGTGTTAAATTAGCACATCTCAAATAGTGCTTTCATTTCTTTCAAATAAATGGTGGGGGAAAAGAGAGAAGGTAATGAAATATACCATTAGCATGAAAACATTAAATTACATGTATGTTACTTTATTTATCATACTATTATGGTGAGGAAAGAAACAAAAAGAAAATAACTTAAAAGAATTGAAGAAATTGGAAAGAGGAATTTACCTCTTGAGACTTCCTACTTTGAGAACCTCTTAAGGGGAGAGGTTTTGGTATTTTGAATAATCTAGGAGCTTTTGGATGTGGGGGATGATCTTGGGGAGAGACTTGGGTAGAATATTGGCAAGACACAAGGCTTGAGTGGTGTGATAGGAAGAGGGGGTGAGGGGTGCTTTATATTGTGGAGGGGAGAGAAGTTTTCTTAATATTATAATCATTAATTTATTATTTCCTCTCAAGACAACCAATAGTGAGTATTCCATGACCAAGAATAGTAATATATTCATATTACTTCGAACCAATTGGGCTTACATCAGGATATCATCATCAATGACTCAATTAATCCATTATTTAGCATTTATTGTGAATTATCAGATTTTACTATTCATAAAAAATTTAAGTATTTCAGAAAAATCCCAAAAATTCACCATAACCATTTTTCGATGTGTAAAATCCAAAAATGAAGTCAATTTTTCAAAAATAATTTTATAAATATGATTTATTAAATATTTAATTAAAATAATTATTTAATCAAAAAATATAAACACTTAAAATATTCATCTTCATTTTTAAGGTGCCTAAATTCATTTATATATTCAAGGGAAAATATACCATTCATAATATTCATATTACTATTCATAAGGGTAAGTTATTATTCATAAGGGTAGGTTACTATTCATAAGGGTAGGTTACTATTCACCAAAAATTAAGTTAATTCTATCAAACTCTAATTATCATATTGATCACAACCATGTATGTTAGATTTTTACAATTCAAATCACAGAGCTGAAAAATTAAAGTTTTATGGCTAGGTTATGGCTATCTCCTATAAGTAACCATGTTTTGTTCTATAGAGGCTCAGTGATTCTTGAAATATAGGCTATAACTAAAATGTATTTAAGAGAAACATACCATAAAATGTTTGGGGTGCTACAGTAACTATTAAATTTTATTAATTATACTGATTATAAATATGGAATACATTTTAAAATATTTAATTTATACATGTTTCATAAAATCATTATAAAATAAGCACACAAAATGCAACAAAAACCGCTTTTAGACAGATGCATTTTTAAGCATAAAACAAGATTTATTCTTATTCCATGCCCAATAAAAACCATTGGATGAATATTAAAACATTTAATTGAATATATAATCTATAAATTTCATTAAAATAATTCATAAATAGATATTAATTTAAATTATTATGATAAAAATGAATTGTGTGAATAAAACATGTTTTTCCGAAAAAACATCTTTTTTACCTTTAAATAATTTTATTTTAATTTTTAACCAATTGATAACCAATGAATTAATTTTATACATTTTAAAAAATATGTTTTCTTAATTTATTTATTCCTATACACACCCACTAATCTAGAAACCAGGTGATAACTGTCATATTAAATAATAGTATATCATAGTTTTTTTAAACTCGGTATTGTGTGTAAAGTGATCTATAAAAGAAATTAAATTTATTTAAAAATAAATATTTCATAAAATATAATGGTTTTATATTATACCCCCTTATAATAATTTTCCCTCAAAATTTCATCACTATGAAACAAAAAACTGAGGATACTTCTGCCTTATCAGATCCTCAAGTTTCCACGTAGCTTCTTCAAATTTATGGTTTCACCAAATTTTTTTGACAAGGTGAGTGGTGTTGTTTTTTATCACATTATCTCTTTGATATAGAATCTCCATTGGTTTTTATTTATAATATAGATATTAATTCAGTGGTACTACCTCTAAGTTCATTACATTTGAAGTATCAGGTATGTATGTCCTTAAGAGAGATATATAGAACACATCATAAACTTGAGAGAGATTTGGTGGAAGCACCAAGTGATAAGAAACTATCCTGATATAATCAATAATTACTAAGGGAATGATATATATTGGGATAAAATTTCCCTTATTTCCAAATATCATAACCTTCTTCTAAATATATATTCATAGGAATACCTTTTCACCAAATTCAAACTCTAGATCTCATCGAAGATTGTTAGAATAAGTTTTCTATTGACTCTGAGATACCATGATGTGTTGTTGAAATGATATAACCATAACTTCCATTTCTCAGATATATTAGGTCCCAATATATCTATTTCACTAGATTTGTCCCATCCCATTGGATTTCATCACTTCCTACTATAAATGGCTTCATAAGGACCCATCTATATCCCTGAGTGAAAACTATTATTGTAATAAAATTCCACTAAGGGAAGGTGTTGATCCCAAAAACATTTGAAACCCATATATAAATATCTAAAAATATCTTCTAGAGTTTTAATGGTCCTATAAAACTAGAAATATATCTGGGGATGATACAAAGTATTGAAACTAAACTTTCTATCCAGAGCCTACTGATAACTTCTACATAACCTCAAGGTAAACCTCAGATCCCTATCGGATATATAGAATGTGGTACTGCATAAAACCATACAAATTAATTAATATATATTATTTCAAGTTTATTAAGAGATAAATATTCTATAACAATAATAAAATGAAATGATTTTTTTAAGGTTATCGACTACCACCCAAATAGCATTGTGCCATCTAGGTGTTTTGGGGAGTCCTACGATGAAATACATGGTGATGTTTTCTCATTTCTATTTCAATATAGGTAATAGTTGTAACATTCCCTTAGACTTCCATCTATTAACTTTAACTTTCTGACATACCAAGTATCTATATACATACTCTGTAATATCCATTTTCATTTTTCCCCACTCAAAATATTCTTTCACATCTCTATACATCTTCTTACTTCCAAGATGAATAGATAATGAACAAATATGAGCTTTATCCAATAAATCCTTATTCATATATGGTATTGATGAGACACAAACTTAGTTTACAAACCTTATCATTCCATCATAATCATGGTTGAAATTAGGAACATTTATCACCTTCTTTTTCAGTTACACATCCTTTTTCCATGCCTCTTTAATCCTCACATGGATGGATGGTTAAACATTCATCTAATAAAGGTATGATATGTTCCCTTTCCTCATGATTAAAAGATATATCTTCTGAATATCCATAAATATTGAATATATTTCAATAATAATTATGGAAAAACTTTCATAGTCTTTCTGACTCATAGAATCAACCACTTTGTTCTCTTTCCTGAGGTGGTAATGTATTAGGGAGTCATAATATTTAATCAACTCCAACCATTTTCTCTAGAAGATATTCAAATCTTTCTGTATGAATATATACTTCAAAATTTTATGACCAGTATATATATCACATATTTCTCTATAAAGACAATTTATCTATATTTTCAATGAAAAAATTAATGTTTCCAACTATAAATCACGAGTTAGGTACTTTTCTCATGAATTTTCAATTAGCGTTATGAATAATCTATCACCGTATCATTATGCATGAGTAAAAATACCAGTCCCTTATTTAATATATCACTAAAGATCATAAACCCTTCTCCACTGTAGGATAGTGTAAGTACATTTGAACTAACCAACCTTCCTTTCAACTCCTGGAAATTTTCCTCACATTCATCTATCAAAAGAAAATTTTATCCCTTCTAAGTTAACTTGGTTATTGAATTATATATCCATGAGAAATCCCTAAAAAATATATGGTAGAATACAATCCACCCAGGAAAACTATAGATATCATTTACTATGGTTGGTCTATTCCATTTTTCAATAACTTCAATATTTTAAGTATCCACCAATATACCCTTACTTGAGATTATATGACCCAAGAATGAAAATTTATATAGCCAAAATTCACACTTGTTAAATTTAGAATAAAACTTATGATTCCTTAGGGTATTTATCACAATAATAAAATATTATTCATTATCTTCCTCAATATTAAAATATATAATAATATCATCTATAAAAAATACCAAAACCGATCAAGGTGATATCTAAATACTCTATTCATTAAATCCATGAAGATAATAGGAGCATTGGTATGTCTAAATGGAATTACTATAAATTCATAACAACCATAACTCATACAGAAGGCAGTCTTGGACATATCCTCCTTAACTATAAATTGATGATATCTAAATAGAATATCAATATTGAAAAAATATTGATCTCATTATAATTGATCAAATATATCATTGATATGGGGTAGAGGGTACCTGTTATTGATAGTGATTTTTCAAGTTCTCAATAATAAATGAAAAGATGCATTGAACCATATTTATTTTTAACAAAATGAATAGGTTAATCCTATGATGACATAATATATCATATTATTCCCTTATAAAGATTCTATTGGAGTTGATTCTTTAATTCCTACAAATCAATTAGGGTTATTCTATATGGAGCCTTTGAAATAGGTATAACACCAGGTGTGAGTCCTATTGAAATATCAACTTCACAATTCTGGGAAATATTATAAAATTATTCAGGAAATATATCAACATAATCCTAAAAAATATGAATATCCTTAATTTTTAGTTTCTTTCCAACAATTTTATATAAATATTCATCATGAATATGCAGTAAGACTCATACAATGGAAAAAAATTCCATAAAAATTTTAAACTCATACTCAGACTGAAAGAAGATCATATGTTGATTTAGAATATCAAATGTGACTTCCATTCCTCATAAATTTATATGGGATATATATTAAGAGAGCTAAAATATATCTAAAATTACATAAAATTTAACTAAAGGTAGAATCACATGATTTTTAGGAAGTGCATTCCCATAAAATTTTATCATAGAGGAGATATAGAATTGAGATACGATCATAATAACATTATGAGTTTTCAATGATAACTTAAAAACTAATCATTGAGATAGTGATGTGATACCCTTATAAATTTATTAAGATATAAAAGAGTAGGTAGACCTATAATAAAATAAAATAATTACTATTCTAGAGTGGATGGTAAGTGTACCTTTTACCACTTCATTCTCATGACCCACTTCAGTAGTTGTGATCATATGATCTTTTCCTTTGTATATTGGATTTAGAGATTTTTTGACACCAATTTACACCATTAACCCTTATATTCATTCAATTATTGGTGTAATTTCCATATTATTTTCAATTATAGCATTGGAGTGTGGGTGGTACATTCTATTGAGATTTTTCAACATTTCTTTCATTTACTGGCCTCTTCATATCACTTCAACATTATTTTTCTCGATGAACTTTTTTTGAAATTTAAAAAATTTTCCATACCCCATAAGGAAATTTTACCTGTGATTTCTTCCACACTTATGACATGAAGGAAGATTAATTTTCTTTCTTCCATGGGTTTTTTATTAGAATTTCCTTGAAATTCCATCTTTTACTTTTTTCTCCAAAACTACGAGAACACTAAGAGTCTCAAATTTATAATTATAGATTGAGATAACATCAAATGATTTATTCATATCTATCAAAGTCCCTTATAAATAATTCCTTTTAGAGATTTTGTCTCAATCCACTAAATAATTGATCAAATATGATTTTAGGTTTGATGATAAACCCAAAAGCACACCTTTCAAGTCTGGTGAAATATTCCTCATAGGTACGAATAAATTTTCATTCTTCTAATTTAGTTCTAGGAATTTAATTTCCATTTTTATATAAAGAGTTTGGGAAAAAAACTTATTGAAAAATACCTTCTTAAACTCTTCCCATTTTATGGAGTCAATTTCCTCCTCTTTCCTCATATTATTGATAAGAGTCCACCACCAATATGATTCACCTTCCAAATGATATTTTTCCATGATTTTTTTTCATGTTTCGAACATTGGAGGATGGAAAATATATTTTCAATGGTACTAATCCTTTTTCTAAATAATTAGTGGATTAGAGGAACCACTGAAGGAAGTTGTATGTTTCCATATAAAAGACTTAATAGTGAGTTATTTCTTCCTTTTACCATTTATAAGATCATCATGATTCATGTTACTATTCATATCTTGAGAGAGTTAGGGAGAATAGACATATTATATCACATCCCAAATACTATTTCATTTGGTTGATCATAGTTATGGTCATTTCATTTATCATCACATTCAATGTTAACGTGATTCCTCTTGGGTCTATCCATTGAATATTACCAAAAAGAATAGTGTGAGAAACAATAATCATAGAGTAATCATCTAATCATGAAAAATCCTTCATAGGATGTCTAAATCATAACACATTATTTTCAATCTATGAAACCTTAGGTTTAACCTAGGTTATTCATGGTCACCATCTATTTAAATAATTTATAATGGTTTATAAAGAAAATGTGAATTAACCCAATCATATCCCTTGGGAGTTCCAAAACAGGTGCACAGTAGGGGCCCATTCACCATTCACCAAAATGAGGGTTGAGATATACTCGACCAACTCTTTTCAGGGTTATTACACCTTGATGCATCTATGCCAAAACCAAATATACTTGTAACATCCCGATAGAGATGTATTTCTAGGAAAACCACACAATATATACCTTACCAAAATGTTAGGATGTTATCCTATAATTAATCTTATCTATAGTGTTTTCACTAAATCTATCTTTTTAAAATCTCTAAAAATTTACTAACCCTTCTCTGATACCAACTTAGGTGACCCGACCATTTCATACATATATATTACATCATTTTAGATGAATATTCAATACATCTCATAGAAATAAACACCCCGGATCTATAAAAGGTTTAGAGTAGTTGGATACTATATACATAATAAACTTATTACATGAAAGATATTAATCATCACCCACAAATATCTTCTCACATAATACACTTTTAAGACATACCCTACTTAAATCCTTTCTTCATAACTTGGGAAAATGAAACATAAGAAAGGGTGAGATCATATGCTTAGTAAGGGTAAATATTAGATATATCAATCAATGATCATATAAGAGCACAATATAATCACAAGGTTAAGATAACATGATCATAACTTACAATTATCCTACCCAATCAGTCAAATATCATTAACTATAAATCACGGAATAAGGATTTATTATAACAAAATACATAAGTCATAAGTGTGAGGAATTATTAATAATTAATCATGATACACAAGAACATATCATAAGAATAATAAATAAGTTTTTTGGAATAAAAATAATCATATAAAATAACTTCTTTAGTCAATGTTCACTCCCAAGACTATCATTGTGGACAATGACCCATAATGGAAATTCCTACTCGTTCATTTCCAATATTCTCTTAGGAGTAACTTCAATATAGTTCACTCCATCATCTATTAGTAGTTTATTAACTCTATTTTATCTTATAAGTTTCTCAAAAACATCATAATTATCCAATGTATTATAGGGATATATAATTTTGAGTCCACCCATCAAATAATCATAACCCATTCATATGTATGCGACAAGTTCATAAATCATTCATCATATCATCGTAGAATAACCTATGAAAAATAAACAGTGTTTATAAATATATCATCATAATAATCATAAACCATTCTTATAAATAATAAGTAAGGTATAATTGGATCATATACTTAGTAAATCATAAGTAACATCAAAGGATGTTATCAGAGATGAAGAATGCCTTTAAAGATCACTAAAAATCCCTTGAGGAAAATAACCTTTTCATTTTAAAATAACTTAGTTAAAATATAAAATTTTAAAAATATTATAGAAAATATTTTCTTTAAAAATAAACATGTAAAATTTTAAATTAATATTAAAATAATTGATTATTCATGATGTAAAGAAATTCCATTCATGCCATAATCTTAAAAAAATATATTCTATTCACACCTTTGTTAAAAAGTACCTTATTTAGAAAATGATAAGAAGAATCATTTTAATTTTATTTATAAAACATAAAATATGGTTAAAAATTAATTTTTATAATAATTGGAGTATAGGAAAAACATTTTTAAAAACATTTTAGAAAACATGGATATAGAGGAGAAAGTTTCCTGACTAAAGGAGAAAAAATAAGGTCAACTTTTCTTAAAAATATTTCATAAACCATTGTGAGTTTCAAAGAGATTAAAATGATTATAAAAGATAAAAATTATAAAAAAATTGGAAAATAAAATTAAAGGGTTTTTATATAATTATTATATAATTTCCCTCAATTTAAATTCATGTATAAAAAATCTCGATTAAAATGAGATTGAAGCATAAATCCCTTACCTTACTTCTTGTCTTGCTTTGTATGTATTATAAATTCATGTATTATAAATATATATTTGTTATAAATCTATTACAAAACAATATACATGCATAAATTACTATGTACCATTCCTTATAATTTCCAATTATCATTTTATTCATAATTCTTCCTTAAAATAGACATTCAGGTGAAAACTAGTCCCTTTTCCATGCATGTTTCAGTTTAATGGTTCTGGTCCTTGTAACTTGATCATCGTTTCATCATATACATAATATTAATCATGAAATATTTATAATATTTATCCATTATATACACTTTTATAATTATCCATATAAAGAGACGATGAAAAATTAACTACACCACTTCATGAAGATGATAGTCTGTACGTACGCATGAGTGACGTTTCCACTTTTTGATGGAAAGAAAAAAATAAAAGTAAATAATAATTCAAATTTAAAAAAATATAATAATTTAATAAATATAATATATATTCATTAAATACATCATTATAACCATTAATATTAAGTGATGATGAAAAATGAAACACACCGATTCATGGAGGTGTTAGTCCACCCGTACACATGAGCAATGTCTTCTTTTCCCATAGAATGGAAAGGAGGTGGATAATGGTAGTTACATAATAATAATAAAAATTTATTATATTTAATATAATTAAGTAATTATTTTATAATGGATACCATATATTTATATGAGTTATAATAATAAATAAACTTGAAAGTAATCGGTTAAGAGTTATTCCTCTTCGTTGAGAAACCACCTTTGGTTTACACCTTAAGCCATGAAAGGATGATATTTTGGAAAGAAAAAAAACCTCTAAGGTGTGTATAAATAAGATATTATGGTATTATGGTAGGTATTTTCTAATATAAAAGGCTCAAAATTTGTGAATAATGGAGGAGAAGAGGTTCCCTTTTATAAGTGAGGGAAATTATACACTTGGAATTACTAAAAAGATTAAATAATATATGTATCATAATCATGTAAAGTGGCCCAAAGTCACCAAAAAATAAAATATAAGATGTTATAGGGTCTAAATAAACTCAAATAATCACATTAAAACTAGTTTTGGACACATTTTAAGCCTTATCTCCTAGTTAAACTACTTTAAAACTATTTTAACCTTAGCTGTGATAACTTAACTTTTTACCACGACAACATAATTATAATACCAAAAATAAAAGGGGAATTATATATTTTTTTGAAAAAAATGATTCAAAATTTTTAATCAATTTTATCAGATTCAATTTCTGTAGGTGTCATAAATTACTTTTAATATAAGAACACATAACATATGAAAATTAGTTTTTAGGAAAATACCCAATTTAAGATTAAAAATAATTTCACCTTGAAATCAAGTAATAAATTGGTTTACATGATTTTTTTGGTTAAATAATAAATAAAGGAATTTTTTTAGACTTTTTTATCAATCCAAAACTTAATGTAATCTTCCAACCAGTCTATTAAATGCTAAGACCCAAAATAGTTCTTAATATGAATAAAATATAACTTATCTCCACAAAAGTTAATCTTGGGTTCCAAATTTAAAAATAAATTTTTAAAATAAATTATTTAACTCGTTAAACATATCTTTAGCCTAAAAACACTCATCCAATAGGATAAATTCAAGTGTTAGATATAATTTTAGGCTTTACCCCATAGTCTTATCCTAGTTTTACCTCTTTTACCAAGACGACAAATCTTTACCATGGTTATTACTCATAATGAACAAAAATTAAGTTGATGCTATTAAATTATATTAATTATTATGATTAAAAATATGGAATCAATTTTTAAAGATTCAATTTCTACATTCTATATAAATTCATTTTAAAATAATCACACAAATCACAACAAAAACTGTTTTTAGAAAAATACATTTTAAGCATAAAACTAAATTTAATCTCATTTCATGACTATTAAAAACCACTTGATGAATATTAAAACATTTAATTGAATATATAATCTATAAATTTCATTAAAATCATTCATAAATAGAAATTAATTTAATTTATTATGATTAAAACACTTTGCATGAATAAAAAATATTTTTCAAAAATAACATTTTTTACCATCAAATGCTTTATTTTCATTTATAACCAATTGATAACCAATGAATTCATTTTATACATGTGTAAAAAATAATTTTTCATATTTTATTTACTCCTAATCATACCCAAAAATCTAATGAATAAGTTATAACCATCATATTAAATAATAGTATATCATGGTTTGTTTAAACTCGATGTAGCATGCAAAGAAAACTATCAAAGAAATTAAATTTATTTAAAAATAAATGTATAATAAAATATTAGGGTGTTATAATAAATCCTTCTCAAGTTTAGAGGTGTCACGAACCAACCTGGGTTGACCATGAACCGGTCATCCGAGCCGGCCCGCAACATGGTCCAAGGGGCATTCCCGATCCCCACGGGCTGGCAACTAGTGCCGGGCATCAAAACCAAACAAGGGGGAACAATTTGGCCCAATGAAAATAAATAAATCAGTGGAAAAAATAGAATAACGCAAGGCAAATAGATGACACAAAAAAGGAAGAACAACCAACAATAACAAACTAACCTGGCCACAACCAAAACTCCTCGCAACTCCGAGAGTTGCTCACCAGTCCACAACCAACTCTCGCCCACAGCAAGAGAGCTCAAGTCAAACCTACAACAAAAATAAAAATAGGAAAACACTATAGGAATGAGTATTAAAACTTAGTAGGTGTGCCCAAAAAACTATTCCCAATGCACTGCCTTTAAACAAATAAATTTACTAATTCCAGGTTTGAACTAAATTATACAAAATATGGGTTTCCACACACACTTCCATTTCTAAGAAAAATAACAGTCCATTGACCTTTTTAATTTAAAAACAAGTTTAATGTTTGAAAGGAATAGGTGCATTTCATTTTAAAACACTTCTGTGAACAGGTTAGAAATTCAAATTACAGTTGTTATTCAAAGGGAAAACTACACACAACACACAACACACACTAAGGGCAATGGAAAAGAAGTGGCAAACAGGGGCCAACAACCGAACTAGAACTCTCAATCGTCTGCCACATAAAAATAAATACTAAAGAAAATATGGGTAGAACCTAAGAGCTCATGAACAATCTAGAACATACCATACATGCGACTCATCCTGAAGGCATGCCTACTCTCGATGACGTCATAACACCCTAATGCCCGGTGTTTCCCTACATGGCCTAACCGAGGGGTCCAATCCCCTAGCAGAGTATAATCCATACTAAGGGCCACTAGCCAGTGTATAATCTAAACTAGTGCGGCAATCGTTCTTAGAAAATTCACTTACTATGCCAGGTTCCCATGTCAGCACGTATAATAAAAAGGTAAGGGGTGAGTCAAAAAAGTCAATCTAGTAGCACAAACATTACACATAACTAATGCAGTTAAGGTACACCAAAGATCACCCCTGAGTCACACCAAAGAGAGTTTTCCAAAATAATTTATTTTATTAAAGTGCCAAACGGGCCTTCACCAATCTTAAAGAAAATCCTCATTTCTTAAGAGAACCAAAACACTTGTTCATGATTCAAAAGAAATCATTTATCAATAAACCAGAACTATATTTGAAATTTCGTGAATTATGTTTAAAGGCCAAATGAGAATTCTTTCACTACTGGGTGTCTGTTCATCAAGAAAATATTTAAAGTTTTGTGTATAAAATAAACGGCTCTTTTTAAACCAAATAATAATTTAGAAATTAATTATATTATATTATTTCTCATTTATTAAAATTAATAAAATATCAAGAAATTAATAAATTCTGAATTTAAAGGCGAGTGCAGTGGGGGGCCTACCATAATTTGTAGCTCGAACACGACGACGAGACACACCTTGCAAAGGCGTGCAAGTATGCACACGCCGATGATCGTAGTATTGCGGTTTTCCTCATCAACACATAGTAACAACCGCACAAACAACTAAAAACACATAAACATGGACTTAAAATGATCCAAACAAACAAACAATGCAAAATAACTAGCTCGACATGTTTTGAAAATATCACATCAAAACACTTATTAAAACAAAACCAATCTCTTTATTAGAATCCAATCACGACCTTTAGACACACTAACCACTTTACAAACATCATACACACCACATTATTAAAGTAATAAACCATTTTAATAATTTATAAAACATCCAAAAATGGTGAAACCAAGGTTCACATCAAAACATACTCAGTTTCACATAAGAAAACACTTTAAAATAAAACACACAACATCATCACAACTAATTCACTTAAAAAGAATTCAATTTATCATGAATGTATGTCAAACACCAACAAAACATATTTCTACACCACACCATTAAACCGTAAAACAATCTTAGACACACAACCAACCAAACCAAACACCGTACAATCCAAAGTCACTATTCACACACCCCAAATTATATTTCAAAACCACACGTACTCTAACACCCTTAAAAAATACAATCTGCACTGCTAAAATAATTTAATAAAACCTTTACATGATTTACAAAAACACATTCACAATGCACAAAGGGTTTTCACCATGAATACACCACATTTCACATGAAAACCCCCAATTTGAAACCCAATACTTAGCCAACAAATTTGAAACATGATTTCGCACCATACGCAAAAATAAGAGAACATGCTACTATACTTAAGAAAAATAAATTCACAAAAATCACCACAAAATAAAATAAAATTATACATTAATAAATTTAAACAAACATATTAAATTAATCTAAAAATGTTATGGTAAGGAAACACCTACAACAATGTTGGTTTGTTGGGGGAAACCGAAGCAAGCAGCGAATGGATGCGCTGGAAGAAAAACTAGTTGGATGAAGGGAGGGTGGCATGATGGGAAGAGAAGAAGGTTCCAGGGGGAACTACGACACTGTTGGAGCTGGTCGATAGGCCAAAGACAGAGGGAAAGGGAGGTGGGGTCTTGCGGCTGCTGCCGGAGTAGCCGGGTGAGGGTGTCCGGAGCTGGAGGAGGGGCGAGATGGGTTCGAGGAGGCTGGAAAACAAGGATGGCAGAGATGTTGGGGTGCTGTTGGATGGCGCAAGCTAGTGGCTGGGCTGGGTGAAATGCTGTGAGAGGAGGGAGAGAACCAGGGGGGAGGCCGGCACGGGACCAAGGTCCTGCGAGGGGGCTGCTGGCCACGTCAGTAAGGAGACCAAAGGGAGACGAGGTTCGGCAGGTGAAGGTGAGTGCTGAGTGAGGCCGGGGGTGACTGGGATTGGATGCGGGAGGCCAGTCGGAGGTCGGTTGGGCGAGGCGGTGGTAACTACTGGGCTGGTGCAAGGAAGAGCCGCGGGGGTGGCTCACGCAGGTGGAGGCCGAAAACAGAGGTGGGGGGGGGGGGGGAATGGGGGTTCCGCACTGGGTGAAAGAGGGGGGGGGGGTACTTCAGGTTTGCGGGTAGATTCTAGGGTTAGCATTTTTTTATTCAATTATAATAGTAATAATAATAGTAATATTACAAATAGTAATATTAGTATTACCAATAATAATAATAAAAATAATAATGTAAATAATAATAACGATAATATAAATAATAATAATAATAGTAATAATAATATAAAGAATAATAATAAAACAATAATAAAAATAATAATAACCATAAAAGTTATAATAATAAAGATGATAATTACGAAAAATAATAAAAATAAAAATAATAACAATAATAACACCTCATTGATATTAACATTATCAATTATATAAAAACATTATTATTATTGTAATTTAACCATTTAACCCACTTTATTTACATAAACTTTATTTATTTTAATCATTAGATACTTTCACGGACACTCGGCTAACAACGCGACCACTACCTGCTGTGTGGTGACCACACACGAGTCTGAAACCCATGAAAGATATTAAATGACAAAAAAATTTAATCCGGGACCCAACCCGGACCTTGGAGCGAGGACCTGAAGCCAAGTAATACTAAAATAAAAATTAATTAAAAAGGTCGGGGTGTGACAATTCTCCCCACCACAGACACTTTCTTCCCCCAGAAAGTCACCCAACCGAACAATGGAACAGACAAGAATCCATGCCCAAATAAAACCAGAAGAAACCACAACATAAGAGAATGAGAGAACATGATAGGGTTCTCCCCACAACAAGAACTCAACTAGTGTGGAAATTTTAACACCCAAACATACCACCCTGGAAAGGGGTGGCGACATGGGAACTCCCAACCGATCCAAACTATATTCTATAGAACGAGAAAAACAAAACCACCACTGAAACTTGGAACTCTCGACCTATACCAATAACCCCAAACACTAGTGAAAAACCTCTGAGAAAAGATGAACCCAACCAGTGAATCTAAGAATAACTAGAAATATCAATTCATCCACAGACACTTACATATCCAAACAAACACAGCCAAACCGAGATTAACCCACACCAAGTCCAAACACACTTTTATGAGAAACACAAGATTCATAAAACCATAATCTGACAAACAAAACTATTGGATAACAACAGAACATTTCTATTATAACTCCATGATGAAGCAATAAACTTACAATGACGACAAAACTTTAACATCAGAAAAAGAAAGGATGAAAATACTTTAAATGTTCCACTGCCAACATGGAACAAAAAACCCAAACCAAGGCCTCACACCCCTGGAAACTTCTAAATATGTGAAAGCTTCACCCCAAGACCTATGGCCAGGGCTCTGATGGATGAAGCATCCCCTGCCTCATAGTCAGGCACTATAATTTCTCCAGTCACAACATCTTATTCAGGTAACTCTCCCTGTAGAACTTCCCTTGATGGCCCAGACATCTGTAATGATAGCACATCTTCGAAGAGATGTGACATGATGGCTCCACGTGCCCAAAGCAGCCACACTGGTGGCACACCACTAAACGGTCCGAAGAACTGGAATCCAGAACCACTACAGAGGACTTTTTAGAAATAGGTCCCTCTGGCACACCCTTCTTGCCAGATGGGGAACCTTCATGAGCAGTTGGATACGCTGGATTTCCAACCATCTGCGCTCCGGAGACCAACTCATCTAAAAACACCTCATTTACCAGTTTCTCAAAATGATGGTCCCTAGAAGGGGGGACCCACTCCTTGATCTCTAGAAAAATACCCCTGATGAAGAGATAAGTCTTCATCAAATTCTGTGACGCTACCTCCGGAGAAAAGGACACAAGTTCCTTGAAATGGTCAACATATGCCTTCACCATCTGTTGGCCTTGTTGAATGCGCATAAGTTATTCCCTTTTCTTCATCTTAACCTCTTCAGGTATACACCATCGGAAGAAGACAGATTTGAAGACATACCATGTCATCCCAAATTGCATTGATGGTGGGGCTAGCAACTCCCATACGTCCAGAGATGGACCTTCAAACAGACCCAAAATAGCACACACTCTGACAGCTTCAGGAGTTCCCAATACCCTGAAGACACGCTCGACCTCTTCAAACCACATAACTATCTTTAACAGACCTCAATCACCGTTAAGTACAGATAATGTCCAAGAAGGACCAAAAACTGGGCATGACTCATCAGAAACCTTGATGACCTTTCTGGGTGACATTTTCAGAACAACATATAAAACATAGATACAAAACTGATATCAAGCCGAAGCAACATCAAATAAAACGCCTTCATCCAAAACAACCAGCTCAAAAATAAATAAGAAAATACAAACACAACTCAAAAATTCCTCTCCCAAAACCCCCTTTCCATTTTTTATTTCAAAACCGCCTTACTTCAAGGCCACTTTCGAAATACCCAAACCCACTTTTCAAACCAAACTCCATGGGTTGGAAACTAGTGCCGAGCATCAAAACCAAACAAGGGGGAACAATTTGGCCCCGTAAAAATAAATAAAGCAGTGAAAAAAATAGAATAACGCAAGGAAAATAGATAACACGAAAAAATAAGAACAACCAAAAACAACAAACTAACCTGGCCACAACTAAAACTCCTCACGAATCCAAGAGTCGCTCACCAGTCCATAACCAACTCTCACCCATAGTGAGAGAGCTCAATTCAAACCTGTAAAAAAACTGAAAATAGGAAAACACTATATGTTTGAGTATTAAAAATCAGTAAGCATTCCCAACAAACTATTACCAATGCACTGCCTTTAAACAAATAAATTTACTAATTCCAGGTTTGAACTAAATTATACAAAATATGGGTTTCGACACACACACTTCCATTTCTAAGACAAGTAACAGTCCATTTCCCTTTTTAATTTAAAAAAAAAGTTTAATGTTTGAAAGGAATAGGTGCATTGCATTTTAAAACACTTCTGCGAACAAGTTAAAAATTCAAATTACAGTTGTTAGTAAAAGGAAAAACCACACACAACACACAACACACACCAAAGGAAATGGAAAAGAAGTGGCACACAGGGGCCACCAACCGAACTAGACCTCTCAATCATCCACCACATAAAAATAAACACTAAAGAAAACATGGGTTGAACCTAGGAGCTCGTGAACAATCCAGAACATACAATACATGTGACTCATCCTAAAGGCATGCCTACTCTTGATGATGTCATAATTCCCTAATGACCAGTGTTTCCCTACATGGCCTAACCGAGGGGCCCAATCCCCTAGTAGAGTATAATCCATACTAAGGGCCACTATCCAGTGCATAATCTAAACTAGTGCATCAACTGTTCTCAGAAAATTCACTTACTATGCTATGTTCCCATGTCAGCATGTATAATAAAAAGGTAAGGGGTGAGTAAACAAAGTCAATCGAGTAGCACAAACATCACACACAACTAATGAAGTAAAGGTACACCAAAGATCACCCCCGATTCACCCCAAAGAGAGTTTTCCAAAATAATTTATTTTATTAAAGTGCCAAATGGGCCTTCACCAATCTTAAAGAAAATCTTTATTTTTCAAGAGAAACAAAACACTTGTTCATGCTTCAAAAGAAATCATTTATCAATAAACCAGAAATACATTTTAAATTCCATGAATTATGTTTAAAGTCCAAACGGGCATTCTTTCACTACTGGGTGTCCGTTCATCAATAAAATATTTCAAGTGTCGTGTATAAAATAAACGGCTCTTTTTACACCAAATAATCATTTAAAAATTAATTATCTTATATTATTTCTCATTTATTAAAATTAATAAAATATCAAGCAATTAATAAATTCTGAATTTAAAGGCGAGTGCAGTGGGGGACCTACCTCAATTTCCAGCTCGAACATGATGATGCGACACGACTCGCAAAGGCGTGCAAGCACGCACACGCCGATGATCGTAGTATTGCAGTTTTCCTCATTGACACACTACAACAACCGCACAAACAACTAAAAATACATAAACATGGAATTAAAATGATCCAAACAAAAAAACAATGCAAAATAACTAGGTCTACATGTTTTGAAAATATCACATCAAAACACGTATCAAAACACAACCAATCTATTTATTAGAATCCAATCACAACCTTTAGACACACCAACCACTTTACAAACATCATACACACCACATGATTAAAGTAATACACCATTTGAATAATTTATAAAACATCTGCAAATAGTGAAACCAAGGTTCACATCAAAACATACTCAGTTTTACATAAGAAAACACTTTAAAATAAAACACACAACATCATCACAACTAATTCAATTAAAAATAATTCAATTTATCATGCATGTATGTCAAACACCAACAAAACATATTTCTACACCACACCATAAAATTGTAAAACAATATTAGACACACAACCAACCGAACCAAACACCGCACATTCCAAAGTCACCATTCACACACCCCAAATTATATTTCAAAACCACACGTACTCTAACACCCTTCAAAAATACAATCTGCACTACTGAAATAATTTAATAAAACCTTTACACTATTTAAAAAAACACATTCATGATGAACAAAGGGTTTTGCACCACGAATACACCACATTTCACATGAAAACCCCCAATTTGAAACCCAATACTCAGCCAACCAATTTGAAACATGCTTTCGCACCATACACAAAAATAAGAGAACATGATACTATAATTAAGCAAAATAAATTCACCAAAATCACCACAAAATCAAATCAAATTATACCTTAATAAATTTAAACAAACATATTAAATTAATCTAAAAATGTTATGGCAAGGAAACACCTACAACAAGGCTGGTGCGCTGGGGGAAACCAAAGCAAGTGGTGAATGGATGCGCCGGAAAGACACCAGTTGGATGAAGGGAGGGTGGCGCGATGGGAAGGGAAATGGGTTACAGGGGGTGCTACGGTGCTGATAGAGCTGGTTGGCAGGCCGAAGGAAGAGGGAAAGGGAGGCGAGGTCTTGTGACTACTGCTGGAGCGGCCGGGCGAGGGTGGCCGGAGCTGGCGGAGGGGTGACCTAGGTTCGAGGAGGCTTGCACACAAGGACAGAAGAGAGGTTGGGGTGCTGCTGGCCGGTGCAAGCCAGTGGCTGGGCTGGGTGAAACACCTTGAGAGGAGGGAGAGAACCAGGGGGGAGGCCGGTGCGGGACCGAGGTTCTGCGAGGGGGCTGCTGGCCTTGTCGGGAAGGAGACCAGAGGGAGGTGGGGTCCGGCAGGTGAAGGCAGGTGCTGAGCGAGGCTGGGGGCTGCTGGGCTTGGATGCGGGAGGCCAGGCAGAGGTCAGGTGGGTGAGGCGGCGGTAGCCGCTGGGCTGGTGCAAGGAAGAGCCGTGGGGGCGACTCACGTAGGTGGAGGCCGGAAACTAGGGGGGTGCTTCGGGTTTGCTGGTAGATGCTAGGGTTATCATTTTTTTATTCAATTATAATAGTAATAATAATAGTAATATTACAAATAGTAATATTAGTATTACCAATAATAATAATAAAAATAATAATGTAAAGAATAATAATGATAATACAAATAATAATGATAACAGTAATAATAATATAAAGAATAATAATAAAACAATAATAAAAATAATAACTATAAAAGTTATAATAATAAAGATGATAATAACCAAAAATAATAAAAATAAAAATAGTAACAATAATAACACCTTATTGATATTAACATTATAAATTATATAATAACATTATTATTATTGCAATTTAACCATTTAACCCACTTTATTTACATAAAATTTATTTATTTTAATCGTTAGATACTTGCACAGACACCCGGCTAATGACGTGACCACCACCTGCTGTGCGGTGACTGCGCATGGGTCTAAAACCCACGAAAGATATTAAATGACAAAAAAATTTAATCTGAGACCCAACTAGGACCTTGGCACGAGGACCTGGAGCCAAGTAATACTAAAATAAAAATTAATTAAAAAGGTCGGGGTGTGATGAGAGGGGTGGTTGGTCTTTACTTTCCAACCCTTTATTCTCATCCTAGAGACAAAAATTCCTTTCTCATGTTCCTTTTTTGAATCCATCACCTCCTATGACTTAGATTATTTCTTTTTCATGATTATTTCTCCATGTAAGGAAAACACCACTAGTTTTGACTTATTTTCCTATTATGGTGTGAGTTATCTGAATCATGCATGCCTATTGCTTGTCTTCTATGATTTCTTTAAGAGAAATCACATTATTTTTCTTTTCCATACATACCCATTTATTTTATTTTTATAAAGACTATGATATTATGGATTCTCTTGAGGTTTGACATATATTCCTTTGATAATTTGTCTCCTCCTCCTACAAGGTTATATTTCTTTCCTAAAAGTAATAGATTCTGATTTATTATTTTAATCACTACTCCTTATCCATGAATTCAATGGACTTATTCCCAAAATTTCAATTCCACACTCTTTCACAAAGTGGTCTTTATGTTCGCAACTATAATAACTTCCCCCAAAGATATGATTTGGATTCCTTTGTTTGGGAAAAATATTATTCCTAAAATATTATTTATATCAACAACACCACTATCATAGAGATAATAATTAGATAAATATGAACCGTACCATCTTTCTTGTGTTATGAAAGACTTCGATATTCTCTTATTTTTATGGTCTATAATTAGTTTAATGGATTATTTTTAGAATCTCACTGCATGGATCGATAATCTAAAAAAATAAAACACATAATTATACTTATCTCTTTGAATCTATTTATTTGATTCAAACTCTTCTAATGTTTTATAATTTGTCTTCCATGTATTATATTTTTAAACTCCTAATGACACATTTTATTTACTATAGTTTTCTTAACTCCTTTGTATGATAATATATTATAACTTAATCTTGGTTTTCTCAAAGAAGTATAATCGTGTTCTTTAGGAACCTCTACCTTTTTTTATAACTCAACAAGTCCACAACAAGTTTTTTTATTTACTACAGTTGGGTCTTTAACATTTTTTAATTTATTTACCAAGTAAAATAAGATCATATTGATATGATCTATTTTATCTAAAATAGATCTTACTTTTTCGTCACATTCTTTTATGAAAAATTTCACTAGTTTTTTATTTTACTTTTTCAATGAAGAAAAAGAACTTTCAAGTTCCATAATTCTCTTTCCTTTTTTACATCTTATTGTGAATTTTTTACTTTTATCACATATTTCAAATATACTTCTACTAATATTAGTTTTTCTTCAAGATTATAACCTGATAATCTATCACCAACCTTTTTTATATACATAAATTGTTCAAGAAAACACATTCCTTGATTATATTTTTAAATAAGATTATCAGAAAGGAATTATATAGTTTCTTCTAACAATTTTAGCTATTTCTCTATAAATTCAACATTTTCCTTAAGATATTCCTCATTACTCATAAATTTATTGACCAATTATTCATCATCATTATCATCATCATATGCATGTGGCTCATCTTTAGTGATGAAGCCCCTAAAACTTTTCTATCAAATTCATCATCTATAGTAGGATATGGAAAAATTATCCCTTTTTAAACTCCTTAAAAATATTCAATCACATTATTTAATTCTTCAATATATTCATTGAGTTTTTCAATTTCCTTAGTTTAATCTTCAATTTTCACTTTGAACCCTACTACTTCTTCTGAGTGCATTTGATTGGTGGATTGATATTTTCATTTTTTATCAAGTCTATAAATATCTACATCGTGAAAATATATATATTTAGAATATTATTTCAATATAACACCAATCCTATTTTTTTTTATTTCTCTAAACCTCTAATTCTTTAAGAGCTACTCCAATCTCCACTTGAAGGTCAACTACTCCTACTCGTTCAATCTTCTCTTAAACTCTCACCTTATTATTTCAAGATTTAGAAGCTATAGAATCTATAAATATTGATCTTCAAGGTTGAATACCACACCAAATTTTTTGGTCTCTAATACCACTTGTTGGAACCAGAGACACCCTGGGAGGTGGGGGTGAATCAAGGTGTTACCAAATTTATATGGTTTATTTTTTACTTATTTATCTTTTTCTTCTAGTATCTTATTCCTAGGTTAATAGGAATATTCATTTGACCTATTCTTATATAAAATCATTCAAACCACACAACATGCACATGAAATGGAAGATGTAGGGACACTATGATTTTATCTGGTTCACCAAAATGGGATAATCCAAGGAGAACACACCAATGATGTGTTGGTGTTCTAAGGATCTAATAATCTTACCAAGGATAGTAAAATGTATTCAAGTATGGTGAACTACCGATCCTAGGATCAATGAATCATCTTTAATCTCGCACACTAATAAAGTGAGGAGTGGTCAGTTTATAAACTTTTGTGTTTTATAATAGTTTATAGAAATGATTAACTACTTATTTATATAAGAATAGGATGCTAATAAACTTTTCATCATTTTTATTTCCAAATATATGTTCCTTAATATTCAATTTTCCATATTGATTTTCTTTCAGTCATATGAACACAAAAAAAGACCCGCCTGATCTGAAACAATACCTTCTCTCAAATACTGATAATTCCAAAATGAGAATTATCCTTTTAAACACTTCTTCTTCCATTACCAGATATATAAATGTTAAACTACTTCTACCTGTCCATACTCCTATAATGTCTTCCAGATGTGCTCAGTGTAATGACCTTTTCATAAAACTCAAGATATGGAAAAGTGTTCTACACCCTTTCCTTTTATTCCAATTGATAAATCAATATTTTAAATGTACCCTATGATTTTACAAAACTACCTCATGAAATTTATATACATTCATGATCGATAATGATTATTCCATGCATTATGAGGATCACACCAAGTTTCCACACTCTTCATGATCTTCTCCATTTTCCCATGAAATAATACCTATTTAAATTCAAATAAAACATCTCAAATATGGATCCATAATTCTTGTATTAAAATTCAATACAGTTTCCATTTTTTCTTCATCATAAGATTTTATAGGCATAAAAAATTCAACTATAGTCAACCTCTTGATCCAAATAATCCACATAAAAATCCACCAATTAAATATTCCAAAATCATTTAAAAGATATTTCGATTTTGATAACTGAATATCATGTAATAATAACTTCATTTAACTCCCCTCTATAAAATATTTTTTAAACATAATATTTAAACACACAAAATATCATAGCATAAATTTCCCCATTTAAATCTATGACTATAACTACTTAGATATTTCATCACAGTCTTCATATTTGAATAAATATATTTCCTCTTATTTTTATCTTGGTGTAATTTCATTTCATAAAAACCTAATTCCCACCACTCCTTCCTTCATGGTGTGGTGAAAAATGTTTGGTCATTTTGTAACTCTTGGTGCAATTTTCCTCTTTCAATGTTACTTTCACTATGAGCACTATGGATTTTCTATGTTCACTACAGAGTGGTGAAACTCACCATTTTCCATTAGTATATTTTCCATTTTAAATTCCATTTTAAATTATCAAGGATACTCTCTCTATGGTGTGGCTTACTCATTTGAATTGTGCTACTATTACTTTTCCAAATTACCCTCACACTGTAAGGTCTCAGATTTATAAATTCCTTAACTTTTCATTTTACTAGGGAATAGATGTGTCTCAAGGGATTTAAGAGGATTTATATAGGTTAGAAAATAGTTTTCTATTTTTTTAGGGTCACTACACCATGGTGGTTGGTGTGGTACTGGTTGTTTTGAAGCCTCTTATAGGTTTGAGCTTGGAGAAGGATGTTTTGGTATTGGGTGTTTGGAGTTTATATATGGTGCTTGTCATTTGGGGATGGAGTGTACCATGATTAGTGTAATGAATTGTATGAACATATTTTAAGAGGTTTTTTTAGGTTTCACTTGTGAGAAACATGAATGGGGAAATGGATTGGGAATCAATTTTGAAGAAGGTTGGATGGGCGTGGCACTCAGTGAGTCCCACTTTCAGAAACAGGAAGTGTGGAGCTCACCATGCTATAATGATGAGTGTGAAGGGGGTAAAAAAATTAGGTTTCTACACCAATCCACAGTAGAGGTCACGGTAGTGGTCAAAATGGTTTGATGTGGGTTTTAAAAGTTCACAATCTATAGAGTTCAAACTCTTTGAAAACCATATCACTCTTTGACCAAAGGCACCATAGGAATTTTCGGAGTCCACCATGCCATAGTCAAGGATTTTAGGATTACACTATAAATAGAAGTCCCACACTCCCTTGTTTTAGATTTTCTATCCTTCTCTTGAACCCTAGCTAACCCCTTACATCTCTCACTACCCTCCAGTTGTGCCTTGAAGAGTCTAAACCCCTTGGATCAGTAGATCAAATTCTCAAATCAAGGTATCTTCCCTATTATACCTTCATCCTTGTTTACCCTATTATTCTTATTTCCTAAAATCTATTTTGGGAGGATTCCTCCTTTTTGGGTTAAGTTTTTGAGCTGGTTTTGATGGAAGTTTTCATGCTTAGGTACCAGTGGTTTTTCGTTTTGTTTTGGTTGAATTTCCTTCAATGGTGGTTGTTTCTCAATTATCCATTCTTTCTTAGATAGGTAGGGGATCTATTACTTATCCTTTATTTATTTGAAATTTTGGATTAATAATTCTTTATCCCCTATCTAAATGGGTGTGATTAACCTTAACAAGCTAATAATTTAGAAAATGAGTCGCATGTTGAATGATTATTCAATAATCTAGAAATTTCAAGGCATAAAAGTAATTATTGTATGTTTTTGTCTAATTTATTCATTATAATTAATTTAAATCCATGAAATAATGTTATCTTAATTAATTCAAGAATTGAATTAGAACTTTAATTGAATATTTTATCTTAAAGGGTTAAGATTCTTTAAATCTAGAAATTAAAATAACACAAATATTATCACATTCTACAATGTTATTTGATTTTTTTTTCAGATGATGAGAATTATATAAAATTATAAAATTTAATGAATTGAAAATATATTTATTACATGTTTAAGATAATTAATATTTCTTTTAGTGAATTAAATGAATGGTTGGGTTTTGATATGGCATGTTTTTTGTGTTTTTATGACGCCTCTTGATGTTTACTATGATAGTGTTATATATGTTTGGTAGTGTTTTTTCTGTTGTTTGTTTAGCATGGTTGATTACTTTAATAAGATAAATAACATAAATCCAAATTATTATAACTAATGTAAGAATAAAAAATAGAGTTATCACTAATCATCTTGGGTTTTATTGAATATGGAAAATGATGCTTGAAATCATGTTCACTTTTATAGTTATCTATAGTTAGATAATGCCTTTAGGTTTATTCATGAGGATAACCTATGCTTAATGAACTAGTGTAGACACCATGAAATGTCTTCCATGCACTTTTTCGCAAAATTTCATCAACCAGGCTCAAAAAGTTTGCGGTGTGACTTTGCATTTTTCATGGGGGTCAGTGACGGTAGAGAAGGCACTGACTTGAAGGGTTGGGACCGCAACTCGACACTGATCCCAAGCAGGGGTGTAGGGGTGTAGCCCCCATGGTACGGAACAACAAATTTGGCTAAGTCATCAAGGAGGCTCCCAAGGTACCTATGTGAAAACACCTATGTGCCACCATATTGGAGCTGAATGAAAGTATTATTTTGGATAAGTCCTCAAAGCGGTGCCCCTGTTAGGCCAAATCACCGGCAGTGCGCAATCCTTCTTGGGTGCCACCCATCTGGCACACACACACTTACATGCCATAAATTTGGCACACAAACCACTTTCACGACCAAAATCCTTTCACCAAAGGTCACTTATTTTCCTATAAATAGACCCTTGGGGACTTCATTTGTATGGATGAATTTCCCTGAAGCCTAATTTCTTCTCTAGTCACCCTAGTGCTTCGACCAAGTCTTCTGAAACTTTCAAGGTAGTTCTTTAACACCTAAAGTGGAGGAATTGAAGGAGGATCACAAGACTTAAGTCCTTTTAGTGTTTTAAATCCATAAAACTTGTGCGCCTAAAGATACCAACCTACCTAAAACAAAAACACTTCACTCCACCTATTCCTCTCATAGGAACTTGAGCGCCCCACTTTTGGGAATACCTATGAATAATATTGAAGGCTTGAGTTAGGTCATGACCAAGTATTAACATCCAGGTTGTTCTTCACCTAAGTGAACATCAGGTCACCCAAGCCTACTTGAGTGCCCATACTTGCATTCTAGTACCTACCTGGGCTCCCCTTTTTGATTCACCTACTCTATTTAGTCTATAAGCCATTAATCCCTCTTCAAATCCATTCATGGAAAGGATTATTCTTCATTAAATCCCTTGTATGAAAGGTATTATTTTGAGACCTCCACCAAAAACTCCCAACTTATCAAACCTTTGGGAAAGGCACATCAGCATGTCCCCTATTTTGGGTTTTTATATTCGCAGTCAGAGGTTTCCCAAATTTGTTTCACAATGGGGTTAGGATTCATGGAGTGTCTATGGGTTTGTATATCAACAGTTACATGGACCTTTCTACTAGGAAAAGTGTTGGGAAGTTCCTAGTTTGGAGGATTAGGGTTTGGGTTATGTTCTCCCCTTTTCATCTCTAAGACCCGTAAACTCAGATCTCTAGTAGGGAAGGTACAGTTCATGCTTTCTTTTCCATACAATAAAAGGATAAGTCTTCCTCCCATAACGAGATCCATTATAGAATCCATCCTAGTGTAAGCCCCTAACCTTTGAAGTGGGATTTTGTAGTCTCGCTCCTCTCTAATTCCTTCATCTTCACTCCTTCCTTGCATTGGACCCTTGTCCAATGTAAAGTGAACAGAGGGAGGACTTGTCGCCTTGCCCTCTTCTCGGGTCGACTTGACCTCATCCACCCTCACCACTGTAGGAGCGTCCTCTTCCACCAGAGGAGGAGAAAAAGTGTAGGTGCCTTTGTTGAATATTTTAAATCCTCTTGTTTCTCACACCGAGCATGGCTCACATGGGTTAGAGATTTTTCATGATCACAACATTGGTACAAGTACTTGAACTACAAGAACTCTGATTCCTATTCAAACCAGGATATGTAGGATGCCTTCTTGAAGGCCTGATCTCAAAAGAGTGCCCTTCTAAAAGGGTTTACTAAATCATGTTCACTCAAATGGGTAGCTTTTATACATAGGCCCCAAAAAAAACTTGAACTATGAGAAATATGATTCCTATTCAAACTAGGATACGTAGGAAACTTGCTTGAAGGCCCGAGCTCAAAAGAGTTCCCTTCCAAAAGAGTTAACCCAATCATGTTCCCTCCAATGGGAAACTCTTATGAATAATCCCCAACACAATGGAGGAAATATAAGAAATATGGTTCCCATCATAATTGGTATATAAAGGAATCCTTCTCAGGGATCAAGCTCATTGGATATCCTCTTCAGGAATACAACCTTAATTCCCTTAATATAGGCATCCTCCTTAGGAATAAGCCCCAAATTAAACCCCCAAATTATCAAGGTATCCTTTTTAGGAAGTAAACCCAAACTCATTTCTCTCAAAGGAATATACTCTCCTATGAGAATTATCAAACTATGTGGTATTTTATTCCCATCCACATGGGATACATAGGAAGCCTCCTTGAGGTTCAAACCCAACAATTCTAATCAAACCTGTTCTCCTTGGGCCATATTCCGAATAGGGTCTAATCTTAATTGGGAACCCATATTCTTTCCAGGTTCCTTGGGCTACTTTGGCATAAGTCCCACACCAAAATTTTACTAAGAACCTTTCGCTTATATTTACTTACCACATGACATTAAACTGTATGGCTAGGTCCTTATCACATGACCTTAAAAGGTATGATGTGTACCATAAGGAACACCGAACTACAAGGGTTCTGATTTCTTTCACAAGGATACGTAGGTATGCCATTTTATGGGTATGATCCTAATATCAAAACAAACCTCCATCTCCCTGGATGATAATAAATTCCAGATTGCCTCACTGAGTGGCTTAAAAATCAGTATCATCATAATGATGATTAAAAGAATCTCTAAGTAGTATATGAGAGGGATACCATTGATGGAGAACCTCAAATACATACAGATATCTCTATTAATTAAGATCCTCGAATACATATAGTTGATTATAAATTTTTAACATATTAATAAGTGGTTTCAAATTCCAAGGGAAACCTATGTTATAATTGGTTAATTAATAAGGATTCATGAAAATATATTAAATTTATAAAGAGAGTTCAAGAGTAGACAATAATTCCCCCCAAAAGGGTGTGATGAGTCTGAACTCCCATCCTCTCGACCAATACATGTTCTTAAGTATCATAAAGTTCAAACTTAATGACTTCCTGCCTTCAGAAAGAGGGTCCCTTTTAGATAAAGAACTATTGGATGTTTCTGGTTCCATGAATAAATATAATGGAAACCTCCAGTAAGTAGTGATTCTTAAACTAGAACACACGTTTCAAGGAAATACGAAACAAAAATGGTGAACCTGACATGAATACTTAACCAAGTTAATAATGTTACCCACCTGTTAGGCCCTTATCAATTGATAAAGGAAGTCCATACAAAGGAATAAATCATGCATGTATCCATCTAAAAGTTATTTCTTTAATAGAGTTTGTTGTTGTTCTCAGTTTTTTTATTCTCAGAACCCCCTTCACTTGAAAATGTCTTTCTTCAAGACGACACCTATGAATTTCTTAGCCGCTGCTCAAGATGGATCTTTATCCACGTGAAGGATGTCACCACCCACTCAGTATCTTCAATACTGAGTCTCCAATGTGATGGTAAGGGAGTACCATAAACATGGTACTATCCCAACCCTAGAGGCTGCCCGACAAGCTCTCAAGGTTAATAATAAACCTCGATCGTCTGGTCAGCGATGACTGATGGTCAAGAAGAAGATGGTTCCAACCACCATCTTCAACCATTTGAGGTCCTTATCCTTGGAACACAACAACCAGTCCCTCCCATACTATAGGGAGGTGGATCAAGAGGTCACTCAGGGCCTCAATTGAAAGATGCATGGGTCCTTCCCAAGGAATACCACTAACAATCACTTCCAGTAGAATCACGCGGTAGTGAACCCCCAACATGATGGGGGTGTTGCCTCTGGACGTTCGTCCTAGGTCCCTCAGACCCAGGCCCACAAGACGAACCAACAGGGACAACGTCCGGTCAACAGGGAGTAGGTTCTTACCTTTCCCCCTCCAGATAAGTCTATCAACCTAACTTGATGAAAAAAAATGAGCGGCCGCATACACCCATCCATCCTAATTCCTCTACCCAGGATACTCATCTAGAAGCGACTCAAAAATCCCACCAGGAAAATTCAGTGGAGTTCCATGAACATACACATACACTTATTTAAAAAGTATCATCCAACCAGTAGGCTCATCTGATTTTATTTAAGGAATCCCGCCAATCAAATGTGGTGACAACTGGTAAACAAGAACACACACCTGCTTACACTCACCAATTCTACTAGCATCCTCATCTGCCAGTATTGAAATAAGTTCTTCAACCATGTTTTATGGAAAATATATAGAAGGAACATATAGCTGCCAAAATTCATCAAGCCTCCCAATAGTCTCGTTTGGAAGCACCCGAAGAAGTCAGCTGGAAAGCTCTAATGACAAATCTGGGGCAGACTCAACTCTCTGGCCCCGTACATGAGTACTATTAGTACCCATTGATAGGAAAGGAGGACATGAGTAGGCACATACACCTAATCTAGATATGGAATGGACGTATATTCCCATTCTGGTTGCTGAAGTCACCAAACACATCTTAGAAATGCTGAAAGGGCAGACACAAATTCCTACCCATATTTTGGAAGCATGCTAGAATATCATAACAACAACTTCAGCAGTACCAGGGGAATAAACACATAAATATGTCCCCAAACCTGGGATGACACATCATCATTCCATCTCATAGTACATACATACCTCTACTCCCATCCAGGAGGGTTATGGGGCATATTCACCCATATCATACGAACAACAGGATCAAGAACATACACCCTTTCCAAGTGAAGGTAATCAGACCATTCTGATAACCACTCCAAGGTAGGCACATACACCTACCCATGATAACCACTTCTCCCATCAAGTAGCCCCAACTAAGTATAATAGAGAATCTAAGAAGAAGTCTTGCCAAACACAGTTAGAAAATCAAGAGACAAGCTATAATTTAGCTTCTATTAATGCCAAAGTTCTTGAAGCCCTCATACATTTATCTGTTTCAGCACAAGATCCTACCCTATCATTACCAAATTACGGGAGTAATAGTAGTAATTATGAAGTTCCCCATCAGACACTTCATCATGAAGGCTTGCTTCATGAAAATTTGGTCAATCAAGAGAGCCTATCTCCAGACGAGAAACATGGTAACCCTCCGTGTGGCCAGAAGACCAAGGAGAAAGAGGATTTATCCCTTTCTGTAATCCACCATGGTGGCCCTCCTCATGATTAAATTCACTACAAAAGTTCTATCCATAGTAGTGTTTTAATTGTCAAGATAATTCTATAATTGACAATATAGTAATGAGAAAGACCTCTTATCTTGAGGAACTTGGAAACAAAAGGATAGTCATGTCTGATTTCTTGTCATTAACAGGTGAAATAATTTCTCAACTAGAAGAAATATTAAGGGAACTTTCATTCTCTGAACCTCCCTTGGATCATTTTTCTTCCAATACAACAGAGGAAAAAGGGACTGATTCCATTGTTTTTAATAAAACAATCGAGAAGAATCCACTTTGGTTAGACCAAGTGGATTAAACTATAGTGAAATATGATGAAGATATGTTAAACATGAGAAAATAATTGGATAAAGGAGAAGAACCAATCATGTTCTGGCCTTTGGAAGATTCTCAATACAACATTCTAGAATTGATGGCAGAAGATTTCATTCATGATGTCTGCCTCAACTTATGGAAGAATCTTCATCATTTTAAAACCAAAGTATTACCATATGATGAATATAAAAATCATGTAAAGGTAATAGAAAGGTTGAAACACCAAATTGACTTGGCATCTCTCTCAGTTTCCCGACATCCAAATGTTTAAAAGAAGCAGAGAACCCTTCAGTGTGCATGAATCAATGCTTTAAAGAGGCTACACCAGTTAATTTATGATACCCCATCTGGTGTTCTTATTAGAGGATGGGGTGCACATAGAGCATTTCATTTCACTGCACTCCAGAATCAGCAAAGCCCACCAAAAGTGGCCTCATGAAATGTTATTTACCACGGCTGACTACAATCAACAGATTTTATATGTAATCAAGTATACGCTCAAGAACATGCCTCAACTGGCTCTCATCAGAGCTAGGCCCAAATAAAGAAATCTATTGAGATAATTTTGCATCAAGCATTCGAGAATCTTCAGCAGGCCTCCCTTTTAGAGGATGTCAGCCGTCAGATGGAGAAAATGTCTGAAATAGTATGACAATATTCTGAAACAAGTGATTTGAATGGTTGTTAGATAATGCACCCAACTAATGTCTGAACTAAAATTCTCAAAATTAGAAGAGTATCTGTGAAAATCTCAACTACACCAATTCAAGATCCACCCCATCCTATAGGGATAGGGGCTTGTTTAATTAAAACTTTGAATTCAATAAATAAAGTTCTAAGGTTTGAAGAAGAAGAATAGAAATATCCCCATCCTACAGGGCTAAGTTTTTTTTCACATCTATAATATCCTCCTCAACGGAAGTTAGTTTTCTCCCAATTAAGGAAGAATCTACAAAGAGAGCACACAACTAAACTATCCAAGGATTCCCTTCAGGTAACTACCCATCAAAAAGTTCTTGGGAATTCATCATATAGAAGAGAAAAATCTCATGGAAGATATAGAAGGAGATGATCTTACAAGGATACTAATAGAATGTCATCAGTGCATTATGAATTAGTAAATTTCATTAACATCGTTTCATAAGATCCTCTAGAAAATGATTCTAGATCAGGGGAATCATAAGATGAAGTTTTTATCCATAATATGGTACACACTGAATCAAATTAAGGAGGTGTGTATACCCAAAATCAGAGGCTTACCTAGAATCTAGGTATGCATTCTAATAATCAACTCCCACCCCTTTGAAAGGTATCTAACAAGGGGAAAGGTAAAAGTCAGATCACGTCTCACTTTTCCATTTGAGAATGTAAATATATTTCACTTGAAGAAATATTTTCACAGTATGAAGAGGAGATAATAGAGTTGAAAAGGATCAATACCGAGTTACTTCAAAGCAGAATTTCTGCTAAACATAATCTCTAGGAAGATCCTCAATTTTCACATCCTGTAGAAGCTCCTCAATAAAGATGGTTTGTGGTAAATAAATATTCGGATAATGAATTCTCTCTATTGGGTACAGAGTCAGGGCAGGATCAAACACATCCTTATAGGCCTGTTCTTGTGGGTTATCCAAGAAAAATACCAGCATCACTACCACCAGTGGTTTTTTCGGTCATTGCACTATTTCAAGATCCAGCTACTATACCTGTACAGGTCTTAGCTCATCTAAATATTCCCCAAATTCTTATAAACACAATTGAGGAATTAAAAACTTTATTGGATAAGAACGGCGTGTTCCAGTTCATCCAGAAAAGAGAGCCTACCCTGAGTGGGTGGATCCGATCCCCCCACCAAATTTTGGGAATACTACATTCCCAATCTTTAATGGTTTGGGAGATCCAGAGCAACATTTAACACATTTAGTTTCTCATTATGATCCCATGATGGGGAATCCTCAACAAAAAGAAGCAGTAAAGCTTAGGTGCTTTGTATAGTCATTACAGGGACCAGATTTTGTCTAGTATACAAGTTTACAATCTCGATCAATTACTAGATGGGAAGATCTCTATCAGAAATTCTTTCTTCAATTTAGCTCAATACTACCGAATAAAATAATTTTTGATCTTACAAATTGTAAACAAAGGTAAAGTGAAAGAGTTTTAAATTTCATTTCTTGATGGAAAGGATTAACATATTCCCTAAATCTAGAACTCCCTCAGGAAGATTTGCTACCAATTTTTTGTGTAAAATCTGTGTGATGAGTTACAAACACCACTGATCCCTTTGAAATATACAGGAGGGTTTCAAGACCTTGCTTCAATTTCCCAATAGGTGGAGGATTCCATTATGGAAACTAAAACTAAATCTCATGTAATTCCATCAACTCTGGGAATGAGAATTGGAAAAGTAGAAGATGCTATAGTCAAACTCAAGAAAGAACCTGTACCTGATCCCACTTCAAACCCTTCATCATATCGAAGGGATCCGCCTCCCGAGCATTAGCAGCAATGACCGCCTCATCAAGATGATCAAAGAGATCAAAGGTAGAAACATTTTTAGGAGTTAAAGAACAAATTTTATTGTTTTTAGAATGAAAATTTTCATGGTTACTTCATCTTAGCTCCAGAAAATAATTTGGTTCAATTTCAAAGGCCGAAGAAACCAAACAAAGAAGGATATGAAGTTCTTTTGAATTATTGTCCCTTTAACTAGATGTTGGGGCATCCCATTGAAGAGTGTTTTGTTTTTAACACTACTAGAAATTTAATCTATATCCACAAACCTATAGCCATGGTTTTATAAGTCCTTGGCTATATATTGGTTATACCCATGGTTCAATTTTCATCTGTGGATACACATTTATGTTTAGATTTTTTTTCGATTCCCACCGGGCTCCTCCTTCTTCGATACGTGACCCTCATTTTGTCTCCCTCCTCCCTCGAAGACCTCTCCTCCTCCCAATGAACTCTCTCACCGTGCCCTCCTCTCTTCCCTTGCGGCTGTCCTCTCTTTCCCTCACTGATGTCCTCTCCTGTTTGTCCTCACCAGCTTTGGTTCCTCCATCCCTCATTGTGGTTCCTTCATTCATGGTGAGAATTATCCAATCATGGACCAGCTTCTCCATTTTGGGTTGCTCCATCCCTCATGTGGTACTCCCCTCCTCCATACCCTTCTTTGTGAGTTCCTCATCCATTCGGTGTGTTAGTCGAAGGGTTCCTCCCCTCCTACATACCCTTATTCGGGCCTTCCTCCCCCCTAAAGTGTGTTGGCCCTACTAATTTACTTAATTATGTCATGTGGATGCTGTTTTTAGTTTTGTTAACCTGTTTTGTGGCTCCTAGGAGGATGAATACTGTTTGCATTTACAGGAGGAGTTTGTATTTTGTGTCTCCTAATTTGCGGTATTAATTCTGTTTGTGTTTCGATGCATTTTCTATTTTGTGGCTCCAATTTTGTGGATTATTTGAATATTGTTTGCAATATTTATTCTGTTTAGGGAGTTTGCAGTTTGCAGGAGGAGTTCAATGAGGGATTTTTGTTTATTGTCATATATTTTGTGGCTCCTATGTATTGACTGATATTCTTTCAACTGTTATTAACTGGTATTTCATGGTTTATATTTCATTCTAATTCTCATAATTAATTTGGTATTCTGGTATTCTTGATTTAATCTATTTACTATTCTTTCATCTATTTACTATTATGGAATTATTATGTTTCTATTTACTATTATGGAATTATTAATCTGTTTCTAATTGTTTTTTGTAATAGACTTTGTATTTATGAAATTTACAGAATTCAGAAGTTGGATATTTTAGTCATAAATTCCAAAAGTTAGGATTTTCACTATGTAAAGAACATTACTTATCCAATTGTTACCTTTTTATATCAACCATATTCATATAAGACCCTTGTATATGATTATGATTATACTATAAAGGGTATGTTTATATTTTTCCTTTTTATTATATATTGTTAAGCATGTTTTCTATCCATTTATGTACATGTAAATTACATGGGATATGTTTTTGAGTTATAAATGAGTATACCCCTTTAATTATTCCATGGGATGGTATGAGGCCTCCACTTTGTATAATCCTTCCCCATTTCATGGGATAGTCTTAGGACCTTCCTCCAGAAGTGCACCTGGGTGGGATGGTCTAGAAGATTTCGCTACCCCTAACCTAGACAATATGACTTGCAACATTTCTATATCTCTAGATTGACATCGACAATAATCCCCATTGAATAAGATAAACTTAGGTAAGTTCCAATATGTATTTTCTTAGTATAGAGAGTTACTTGATATAACTTGTATTTGTCTTTAAACTACCTATTTACAATTATTTTAATATTATGTTGGTTATTTTCATAAAAATGTTTTTTTATTTAAACATGCTGATTAGTATACATGTTCACACTTGCACTTGGTTATTCACTTGTGATTTGAGGTATTTCATTGGTTCCCTATTGAGTATATAAATTCTTATACCCTAAATTAACACCTTACTGGGCATGAAACTTTATGCCTTATACTTCAAGTGCCTTTTTAACAATGGATGTTTTGGGCATTGACTAGTCTTGGGTGGTGTTGATGCCGAAATCTGGAGAAGTGGGACATCGAGTGAATAAAAGATCACCGAATGAATCTGGGAAGAAAAAAAAGGAGATCCCAGGGCCGGGGGGGGGGTGCAAGATTTAGAAGGCACGTGAAAGTGGACTTCCAGTGTACAAATCGTTGCATGCCGACCCTCCCTTCCACGCCCAAAACGTCGCCCTCCGTGATTGGATACTCCGGCACTATTTCCATTCCCATGGTGTCGACGAAAGGGGGTTTGCACGCCCGACCCTGTTTCTATGCACAAGGTGACGATGAATGGGAATTTGCGCACCTGGCCCCATTGCACGCCTAAGGCATATCTGAATGAGGGTTTGTGCACCCAACCCCGTTTCTACACCCAAGGTGACATCGAAAGGGGGTTTGCATGCCTGACACCATTTCCGCGCACAAGGTGACTTCGAACGTTTGTTTGAGCACCTCGCCCCATTTCTGCGCCCATCCCCATTTCCGTGCCCAAGGAGATGTCAAACGGGGTTTACGCGCCATGCTCTTGTGCGCCACTCCAAGGACACCAGAAATAAAAAGAACTGTATCCCCGCTCTTTGGGGATAGTTACCGAAGATAAAGCAACGCTCTGCTACGTGAAAACCCCATCTTCCGCGACTGCACAAAAAACCCATGGCCTTTTGGTACTGGTTATTGCGCGCTAGGTTCCCTAGGGGCTCCTTCAGATGGGCCCTTTGATCCTTGTGAATTTCGTTTTTCCCTAAGTTGTTTGCACGCAAGGGGTCTGATCTTACACACAAGTCCCTGCTACGTCCGGCGCTCTTGTGCGCATTCCGTCCAAATTGCGTGCAAACCATCCAAATTGGGTGCAATCCATCTGTCTTGTGCACAAACCTTCCATATTGCATGCCACTAGTCCAACTTGCATGCCAATCGTCCATCTTGCATGAAATCCTTCCATCTTTCATGCCACCCATACCTCTTGCGTACAACCTCTTCATCTTGCACGCAAACCTTCCCTCTTACGCACAAAATTCCTATTTTCCCCAACCCATTCTCTAACATGCACCCCATGTGCTGCCCTCACCTTGAGGAACCGTGTTCAAGCCTCTCTTATGCATGACACACCTGCATCACACACTCGTTTCCCATGTGGCTCCTTAGGTTTTCAAGGAGCAATTTCAAAGTCCCTTGGATGATACTGCCCGTTGCGTTGCTTCTCCTCATGATCCTTCACATAGGCATGCTAACGACTATTTCTTCTTCACATAGCCATGCTAATGTGGACCCCCAATGGTTCACTCCATAACACCTCCACCACGGCGTTTCCAGTCCCTTCTCTTCACCAAGGTGTAGAGGGTGTGGGTCATGTAAGTCCTAGGGGTGTAGAGTGAGCCCACCATCATCCGAGCTACAAGATGTTAAACTAACAAGCACCATTGTCCTCAACACATGATGTTAAATTGTGGCCTTTCCCCATGAATTATATGTGGGGTGCCTCATCTCGGACATTCTCTACGCCCACTAGTCTCCACAAAAGTGCGATCCTTCCTCACATGGAATGAGATCCTCTTTATTAGAGTGGTGTCTGTCCACAGGGAAAGGGAAACCACCTTGGTGTAAGCCCCTAGCCTTTCTTGTGGGAGGTAGTGTCCCTTAGCCTCCTATATTCTTCCTGGACAAAGACCATAGAGGGGGTATGAGCACCAAAGACCTCTTTTCTTCGGTTCCAAACCCCTCTCCCTGTGGGCTTTGTTGCCACTGGGCCTCCATCCTGGAGTAAGTCCCAATCTCCATCTCCTTGGGATTCTAACCACCTGTAAGCCCCTGTTTCCTCTTTAGGATTCTAACTACATATAATCCCCACTCCATTTCCCATAGATGCACCTTTCAAGACATGATTGTCAGGTCTTTGCTATCTCTTGTTTCTCACGCCGAGCATGACACACATGGGCTTAGAGCAAGCATCAACCATGACATCCTCTACGGATAGCCTAGAGTGTAAGCCCCACACCCAACCTGAACTACGTGGTCTTTGATCCTTTCCAAGGAAAGGTATGTAGGAATCCTCCCTGAGGTTCAAGCCCACCATCCACCAGTCGTCCCGACCATCTTCATGTTGGTTCACCAAACACCCTTATGAACTACGAGGTCTTTGATCCTTTCCAAGGCAGGGTACGTAGGAAGCCTCCCTGAGGTTTAAGCCCACCATCCATTCATCCTGACCATCCTCATGTCAGATCACCAACCCCTTATGAACTACATGGTCTTTGATCCTTGACGAGGCAGGATATGTAAGAAGCCTCCATGAGGTTCAAGTCCACCACCCAGTCATTTTGACCCCCTTCACATCAGTTCCCACACTACCTGAACTAAGAGGTCTTTGATCCTTTCCAAGGCAGGGTACGTAGAAAGCCTCCATGAGGTTAAATCCCACCATCTATCTGGGCCCTAGGTCCTCCTTCATGTCGGTTCACCCCCACCCTACATGACATTAAACTGTGAACCTCAATTAGCAGTAAATCGTTATCTCCCCTGATCAACGGTAAGACATTGTTTCCCCCAGTCAACGGTAAGCCGTTTCACCCACCTGAACTACGAGGTCTTTGATCCTTGCCAAGGAAAGGTATATAGGACACATCCCTGAGGCTCGAGCCCAATAACCATTGGACCCCAGGTCCTCCTCCATGTCAGTTCACTGACCCCCATCCCATAGGAACGACGTGGGTTTGATCCTCGTCTCCTAGATAAGGTACGTAGGAAGTCTCCCTGAGGTTCAACCCTGTCCAGCGATAAGCCATTGTGACGCCATTCAATGGTAATCCATCATAAACTACATCCAGTGGTAAGCCGTTGTGACCCCGTTATGCGGTAAGCTATCGCAACCCTGTCCAGCGGTAAGCCGTCGACATCCCCATCCAGCGGTAAGCCATTGGAATCCCCAATCGGCGGTAATCCATCATCAGACAAACTACGAGGACTTTGATTCCCTGCCACAAGGATATGTAGGAAGCCTCTTTGAGTCTCAAGACCAAAATCATCATCATCCTCATGGCGGTTCCATGTCATTCTCCATCCACTTCATTCAACACTCCACCATCCATCCTGATTCTTACCCGGTCCGCCATATCCCGGTGGGATCATTCCATCTCATTCCCCATTCCCCTTAACACCAATCAGGAAGCTAACCACACATTGGCCCCAACATCAGTGTTCCCTCCAGAGGTTGAACCCATCTGATCCACTCTAATCAGTGTTCTAGTCAGCCCGATCTGTCTCTGCTGGTCATTAAACCTGTGGCATACCCTGTGTTAAACATGGGAAGCAAAGGAAAACCTTAGATACATGACCATGACATATGATTCCCCGCGTTCGACATGGTATTCCTCGGGATTCTTTGCCCTAGAGTAGCCCTATAATAATGAGAAGAAACCCAGACATACCAGTGATGTCCAACATGACTACTCCCCTGATCAAAGGTTGTTGCCCTAACCGGACCCTTTGTAATGTCCTGACAAAATTAGTGTAATTTGCTGGTGTCCATGAAGATATAGCACTAGGAAGAGTTTCATGAACAACATCTTAAATCTATAAGGGAGACCTGGACTAGGTGGCGAGTTCTAAGGAGGAATCCACGGAAGGAAGAACAGACATCCCATCATCCCGTTTCGATCAAGGAGAAAACATCCCTGAATAAGGAATGGATGCCGCCCTCCTTTGGAAAGCGGGAATGTTGGGAAACGAAACCATGCCTTTTTTACTCAAGCAGACGAATGCGCACGCCCCGAAAAAAGCATCATAAATAGAAATGGTGAACCCGACATGAAAATATTATCCTCAATATAGAGATTAGTAGCATTTGAGATATCAGTGGATTAGCGTGTCACCAGATCCAGATATCCGGCACTGGGTCCCGCCAAGAAAATAGCGGCCCTGGCGTGAAACTCACTAGAAGTTGGGGCAGTAGAACGTTGGACGTCCTGGTCTGCGACGTTGTTAGCATGGATCTATCTTACCAGCCATGGAAGACGGAATGGCGTTGGGAAACTGGTCGTTGATTTCCTTTTTCTTTCAGCACTGATGAGTTAATCTCCCTGCTTTCAGAAACCAAGTTGCTGCACCCGAAACTTGGTCACCGCCTACCCACTGACGTAGGGGTAGGAAAAGTTACACCACAATAGTCCTGCACAACTCCACCTCTTCTGTGGATTAGCGTGACACCAGATCTAGATATCCGGCACTGGGTCCCGCCAAGCAAATAGCGGGCCTGGCGTGAAACTCACTAGAAGTTGGGGCAGTAGAATGTTGGACGTCCTGGTCTACAACGTTGTTAGCATGGATCTATCTTACCAGCCATAGAAGATGGAATGGCGTTGGGAAACTGGTCGTTGATTTCCTTTTTCTTTCAGCACTGATGAGTTAATCTCCCTACTTTCAGAAACCAAGTTGCTGCACCCGAAACTTGGTCACCGCCTACCCACTGACATAGGGGCAGGGGCAGTTACACCACAACAGTCCTGCGTGGCTCCACCTCTTCTGCAACAACATCTACACCCATGACCATGGGGCACCCACACCCCATATCCCCGTCCGAGGTCATCCAACAAAGGGTGATCAATGAACTCGTACACCGGTACAAGGAGGAGGGTATTATCCCGACTCGGGATATAGCCCACCTGGATTTAGAGGTGTCTGCACCTCCTCATCAATGCTTCCCCCAAGGGCTGCACAGGGAGCCACTACTCTCTACTACAACATATAACGGTTTTGGGAGCCTGTATTCAGAATGCTTCGATGATTCCCTGCCCTACGTCTATGAGGTAGGGGATGTCCGGGCCAACCCGGTTAGAGTCCCATTATAGGGTCTCCTAGTGAGGGCTCCCACCCAGCCATGTAAACGACGCTGCCCAGTCTTACTGGACAAGGATAAGGTAATCCATGAACCTACACCACTAGCTCTGGTCTGTCTAACCCGACGCCAGCATCGGGCGCAAGCCGAAGAGGATGCCCACCAAGGGGTGTCAACGTCAGTGGCCACTATGGCCCAAGCCACCGCTGACGCATACCACCCACCCACTGTGTATGATGAACAGAGACATTCATATGCCTAACCTGGATCAAGGCCCCAACCGCCCGATGGGCAGGCTGGGTCGACTCTCTTGGTCACCGACATAGGCAATGGCTTCCACAGAATAACTCGTGGCAACAACACCTAGTACGGAGCTCCTCCCCATACTGCTACCATGGAGATCGCGGGCCTTCCTCGCTTCCAGGCTCGGCATGGAGGTCTGCCCCGTGCCACCTTCAGTCCAAATGAGGGTCCTCCCCATGATAGTGATTCTCACTATAGAAGTCTCTCCCGTTCCCACTACACCAGATATGGAGTTATTCCCCCACCACAGACAATTGGTATGGGGATGTTGCACATCCGGTCAATCTTCAACGTGGGGATCCTCCCCGTGTCCTCGTAAGAGCTAGAAAAGGTCCTCCTCACCTCAACAACCATGGGAGTGAGAGCTGCCTCCACTTCACCAGTGCCCAACACGGAGGTCCTACTCGTGTTTGGCTCGACCAGTACAAGGACCTTCCTTATACTGAGGTCATCAGAGGGAACAAACATGGGGTCCCACCCATGCTACTACATGATCGAGTGGAGGTCCTACCTGCTCCAACACTTCCCAAAGAGGTCCTCCCCATATCCCTTTTGATATATTCCCCAGTGCTCCTCACACTCCGACTTTCTCATGTGGGAGTCCTCCTCACCCCAGCACCAGTATGGCCGAAAGACCTCATCGTGTCAGGAATCTGCCCTACCCGAAAGAGCCATCCAGTGGTAGGAAGGTGAGTCATCGCTGCCCTATGAAGAATTTGGGGAAGGTACAGAGATGAGGATTCCTCTCAGGATCCACCCAGTAGTGGATGAATCTTCTAGTGACAGTTAAGGGCACACTTCGGTTAACACCATAGAGTTGTTAAACCCCTACATGACTCCCGACGATGGGGAGCGCCAGGAGGATCTCCCCAACGTCCCTAGTCGACGCCAATGTTGGCAGAGCTGCGACCATATGGGTAATAGAGGCACATCAGTTGGCACTTCCAGCCAGGATGTGCACGTCACTGAGACTAGACAGAAGACCCAACACAGATCTCAACACATGAAACCTCCTCATCTGGTGTCATTAGGCCCACCTCCACCACCGTTTGTGCTACTGGATCAGGAAAAGACACCTCGATCATGCCACGACCAGCCATGCCCTACTACAAACCGGTCTCAGTCACTCGACCCTCATTTGATAGCCACTCTGTGGGCTTCGACTATTGGACAACGGGATATGCCCAGCACCAGTCAGCCGCCGGCCCAGCTGGCAGGGGCCACCATACTACCTGTCATAGAGCTACCTCCTGCAAGTATAAGTTCATGCCTGGCATGGAAGTATGATGTTCTCAAGCACCTTTCTATCATCCCATCAAGGATTTACATCCTTGAGGCCCCTCACCTATCACCAGATATGTGTGAGTCCCTTACTAAGGATTTAAGAAGACCCCTCCAGTTTGAGATGGAGGTATCAGCTACAGAGTCCTTTCATGCGGAAGCAATAGAGAATTTTTAATTCTAGGACATTATCTCATTCTCCAGATAAGATGAAGGTTCTCCCATATAGGGGCACATTCTCCCACTGTACATCACTGGAAAATTCAATGGCATAGAGGTTCGCCACTATCTTGTTGACACCGGCTCTGGGATTAACCTTATTCTGACATAGACACTATAGAAGATGGGGTTATCCGAGGATGACTTGACACCCTCCGACCTGAATATCTTGGGATACAATAGGAAAAAGCAGACCCTGATCAATAAGATTCGTTTGAAGATTCATTTCGGTGTCCTAGTTACTAGTACCGAGTTTATGGTTGTCTCCCAGGGCACCGCATACAATGTATTGATGGGAAGACCATGGCTCCACCTGCATGTGGCGATTCCCTCATCATACCACCAGTGCCTCAAATACTCCCTCAATGGTCGAGTGGGCGTGATCTAAGGTGACACATCTCCTTTTGCCTCTTGTGAATCTCTCTACCTGGATGCCGACTATTACAAGAGTAGGGACAAGCAGATTTAGGCCAATGAGGTTGAACTCGTTGTGGTTGCAAACGACCCCTGGGCAGGTCTGGATAACACCTACGTCTTCCCGATCCATCGATTGGAGGTCATGACCCCCAATATGGGGCAATGTTTTTTTGTCTCTAGTACAAGGGTAAAGCATATTCTCTGGTCCATGTGATGTTGGGAGATCACTTCGTATTCTTATACGAATCAAGCCTCGGTGATCCCTGAACCCCCTATTCCCATTAGGTATCAGGATGTCCACCCCATGGCAACAACAATACATCATACTTGCTTGTTCCGCCAGGCTGTAATTAACCAGATCAAGAAGACGTGCCACTATTGCTTTGATATCATCAAGCATGGACCCTTGGGCTGAAGACCAGATGGGATCAGATCGACAACCTTCATTTCTATGGTTTTGGCAGCACCAGAATCTGCCGATGTAGTGACCACTGCTACCCAGGCTGGTACTAGCCTCTCACAGGGGGCTATCGACCCAGAGGAAGATCCTCTCACTGAGGATCTCTCTACAAGTGAAGAAGAGGATTTGGAGGATTCTCCTCCCACCTTTGAAGAGGGCATCTCTGCCATGGTCGATGAACTGGTACATGTGAACCTTGGTAGAGAGGTTGACCAGAGACCCACATTGATCAATGTCACCATGTCCCTCGAGGAGCAGCAGTGGTACATAGACTTCCTGAAACAACATCGAGATGTATTCACTTGGTGTTATGATGAGATTCTAGGAATAGAACCTCAGGTAGCCATCCACCACCTTGGTCTCCCTGCAAATCATTGCGGGTTCAAACAACATCCCAGGAAAATGCACCCTTCTCACAGTGCCATGGTAGAGGCGGAAGTTGATAAGCTCATCAGAGCCAATTTCATTAAGGTGGTCCAGTACCCCAAATGGATGGCCAACAATGTACTAGTCGGTAAGAAGAACAGATAGATTAGAGTCTACATCGAATTATGGGATCTCAACCATCACTGTCCAAAGGACGATTTCCTTTTCCTATGACGGAATTGTTTATTGACACTACGACTGGGTTCCAAGCCCTCTCCTTCATGTATGGTTACTCTGGATACAATCAGATCTAGATGGCCCCTGAGGATGAGGAGTATACAACCTTCAGATCACCACAATTTATGTTTTGTTACCAGGTCATTCCCTTCAGATTAAATAATGCAAGTGCCACCTATCAGCAGGTCATGCATCGAATATTCAAGACAATCCTCGTGACATTGGTGGAATGCTATGTGGATGATCTGGTGGTCAAATATCGCCAGTGCCAAGGCCATACCAAGGACCTTGATAAAGTGTTTGGCTTCCTCCATTCCCACCACCTGAAGATGAACCAATTGAAATGTGCCTTCGGGGTCACCTCTGGGAAGTTCCTCGGCTTTGTTGTCAGGTACTAGGGAATCAAGATTGACCCAGAGAAGATCAAGGCCATTAGCCAAATGCCTTCCCCGAGCAATATTCAGGAGCTTTGAGGTTTTCAAGGCCACTTATCCTACATATAACAATTCATTATGAATCTGGCCAGCAAGTGTAAGCCCTTTTCTCAGATCAAGAAGAAAGGAACTTCTTACGAATGGGATGAAGAGTGCCAGACTGTGTTCGAAGAAATAAAGAAGTATCTTCTCCAGCCTCCGGTCTTGATGCCACCCGTCTCCGAAAAACCATTGATCCTCTACGTGACTACCCTAGAATGATATCTTGGTTCCCTTCTCACCTAGAAGAATAATGAGGGGACAGAGACCAACCTTTACTACCATAGCCGTATGCTCCTCGATATGGAGACAAGATACTCCCCTATTGAGAAAAGCTGCCTTGCGCTCGTATTAGCGGTACAAATGTTGCGACATTACCTACAACACTATAAGGTACAACTAGTGTACTGAGTAGAACCACTGAAGTACATCCTGAGTTGTCCCATGATGATAGGTCACCTAGCGTGGTGGGAAGTAATCGTCTAATGGTTCGACATCAATTTTTCCCTCAGAAAGCTATTAAGGGACGAGCATTGGCAGAATTCCTTGATTCCCATCTGGCTCCTACTGACCAGTCCTTGGATCTCGATTTCCCCAATGAGGTGATCCTCTCGGTAGACCAATCCATTCCATTCTGGAAGATTCACTTCAATGGTGCTTCCCAAAGCCCCACCAGTAGGAGGCTCAATGACCACCAAAACTGGCATTAGCGACCGCCAAAAGCAGGCACAGTTGGCCCGATGCTAAAGGCCATTAGAGACCACCATAAGCGGTTTCTATAGGCCCCATATAGAGTATCAATAGAAACCGCTTGGTGGTCACTGATGATTCGGAAAAACATACCAGAAAGTGACCGCCATTGGCGGTTGCTAATAGTTATGCAACAAAAAACCTATAGCGACCGCCATAGGCGGTCTCTAGTCTGGATAATTTAAAAAAAAACCCTGCATTCCAACATTCAGAATGCAGTACCCAGAAAAAAAATAGAAGAAACAACCTACAAAAAAACCTTCATTCCAACAGCTAGAATAACCAGAACAAAAAAAACCAACCGAAATGTAGTATTATAAACCAGAATAAAATAATGGAGTTAGACGTGTGTACAGTTCAAATTGAGGATGAAACATTGTAAGATTTCATGAATATGAATAAGATCAACCATTAGAAGGAAGCTGAATATTTTTTCAATGTTGCATGTTGAAAAGAGTATCAAAATATATGAAAATGCTGTATTGGAAGAAGATGAAGTTGGGATTTGTGATCTTACCCAAAGTATCCAAAAAACAATGGGGGTATAAAGGCACATATATCATGAAACATAATGATAAATAGATCATGCATATATCAATGTGATTTCATTAATTTTTTTTGAATATATATAGAATATCCTTGAACAATGAATCTTGATGAATCAAAAAACCTAAAAAGTCGATCTACCAGAAGGAGAAGCAAACTTCCACAATGAGGGGTACTAACACCTATCACATGTAAATATGTAATAAGATTAAAAAAAGGCAGAATGAAAAAAAGAGAAGAAATAGTCACATAAACACTAATATAGTAAGAAGATAGAAAGGATAAAAAACACAGTTTCATATTAACACATAATAGATTAAAAATTATTAAAATGAATTAGATAGTGTTAAACATGGAAAAAAAGATAAAAATCAATGAAGAGACAATCTACAAAGTGGAGTTTTATTTACGGAATCGAGTGCAACAGCAAGAAGAAGAGTCCAACTTTGATGAAAATGCTCAAAAAAAGGTATCTATGCATTATATAAAGAATTGAGATAGAAATATTGGTTACTAGACTCTGAACATAGAGGATCTTCTTTCCATAGTAAAGGATATTTCAACAAATTTTGCACTGACGCTATTTTCATTAATCAATTCAAGGTGTCCTACCTTTCACCTTGAGTTGGGCTTCCTATAGTTATCCTTGGATGTGGGTTATCCTTGTTTTTGGGATTAAACGTCGAGTCATGGATTAATTTGGATCGCTATAACTTCATTTGGAATGGTTCTATCTATAAAAGAAATGTTTCATAGTGTCATATAAAAAATGTTCCAAACCCACATATTTTAGTGAACATAGCATTAAAAAATTAAGCTTCTTCAATGGGTCTCTCATTTCCCACTACATCTGGCATCTTCTATAGTAACCAAATGATTCATTTACCTTTATGAATGAAAGTTATATTGAGAGGATTCTAAGAATAATGTTTTTCTACATGGGATATTCTATTTGGCTTACTATTAGAGGCTATTAGAGATCCATTATTCCATAGGATTAAGGGTTTCTATCTAGGTAGTCTCATCTGAATTTTTAGACCACAAATTGGATGTAGAAACCCATTACCTTCACATGGAAATTATCTCCACATGGATAGTTCCACCGGAGTTGGAAAATATGTCTATTATAGATGCAATTGATCATCTTGATCAGATTAAAGATCTTATCCCCATGGATTATGCTAGGCTGATCTAAAGTTATGTATTTAATGACTATAACCACTACTTTTAGATGCCATCCCGGTTAGGAAGACTCGATACTAAGCTATTGTATACCCATATTTGTGTAAATCTTGTAAGTCCTCCTTCTTGAATTAACATATTAAAAAAAATCTAATTATTTCATCAATATTTATTTAAATATGGAGGATCTGGAAAAAATTATAAATGTCATCACAGAGAACGTATAATGTTCAAGAGATTAAGAGAAATTTGATCCAATGGAATCATCTAAATGATTACAGTGAGTAAAATTAGATTCTATAAAATAATCACAAAATGATTGCAGTGAGTAAAATTAGCAGAATAAAATGTATGAAATTTAAAATTCAAAACCATTGTAATGCTCTAGAAATAGGGTTACTTATTTTGGACTTTGAAAAAAATGGGGGAGGCGGATACCAGAGAAATTGGGCCCGACCATAGAGAAGGGATTGACCAGATTCGATGGCAGCTACAAGCGAGAGAAGGTTCATACCTAAGTATCCAGATCATCAATTTTCAGAATCAGTGGGGGAATTGATGGAGGAAGTGAAATGAAATTGGAGATAAAAATCAGAGAATCCCTACCAAATCATGAGAACATTATTGCTATAATTACATCTTGGATAAAACTGAACACCAAAATTGGGACCATAATTATATAACCCCACAATAAATGGAAGTATATAAAAAACCCAAACACACACATATATGCAGAATACATATATTTTTAGTCCCATGTTTCATGACATTGGAATATATATGATCTATATATACAGAACATAAAAGTTGAAAAAAGGGGATAAATTGGAATAAAAAACATATATATATCTTGTTTATGAAAATCATATATGTAGAACACATATATACAGAGCATATATATATGTTTCATAAAGTAGAATTTGGGATTTCTCTAGCCACAATCAATGTTGTATGCCTTTAAGGAGATGCAAAAATCTATGTATAGTAGAGTATGAGTCGAGCTTCGTCGGAAGGGAAGAAGAATAAAAACTGATAAACAGAGGATGGTACGCAAAATCAAAACCCTAAAACCGAAATTAGGGTTTACATAATTGGGAGATAAATATAAAATTAGGGATTACCTGAGGGGATGGTGATGATTGTAGGCAGCAGCTGGATTGGAGGTGGTGGTAGAGAGGAGTGGCGGTGCCTCCGAAAGGGGGGGCAACGATTGGGTATGGTGAGGCAGTGCGAAGGAGAGGGAAATGGGGACGGGTGAGGTGAGACAGCGTGACGGAGAGGGCAACGACGAAGGAAGACATACGAGGTGATAGTGGGCGAGGGAGATGGCTGGGGGGATGTGGCAGCGGTGAAGGCATCGCCGCTGTGTTTTAAAAGGTGATAGGGAGAAGAGACGTCCATAGAGGGGATTGGGGGTGGAAGCAGAGGGCGAGCAAGGGGCGGCGGCAGCGTCTGACATGGATAGAGGGGTGGGTGGCGGTCACAGGTCTCTCCGCGAAGGGATGGGGTTAGGGGTCAGGGGTCAGGGTTGGGGTGCGTTAGGGTTGGGGGGGTGATTATGCTGCATTTTTTTTAATTGAGCTCAGCGACCGCCAAAGGCGGTTGCTCATTCCCGCCTTTAGTGACCGCCAATGGTGGTCGCCCATTCCTCCAGACTCAAAAGCCCAGATTTCTTGTAGTGCAAGCTGTCCCTTGAGATTGATGTGCCCCATTTGCATGTGAAAGGGGATTCTGAACTAGTCATCAAGAAAATCAACGGTGACTATGTAGTCAGAAATCCATAACTCGTACCATTGTTGGAGTGCACTCTCCAGCTAATGGCCTAGTTCCAATCTCAACTAGAAGTTACTCATGTCCCTCGATCATAGAATGGTTGAGCTGACACCCTGGACGGCCTGACTGCATCACTTGCAGAACCCGGGTAGAATGATCTGATTATCCACATGGCACATCGGAGATTCATTTCTCCCGTCACCCCAGATGATGAAGATGGCCTCCAGGTGAGCCATATTACTGCCGGAGCCTCCACGTTAGTACCCACAGGTCCTCAGATGCAGTGTTTAATGTGACTCTTGAATAGAGATCCCCCTTTGTCGAGTATCTCCAAAATGGATACCTCCCGACTGACCAGGCTGAGTGCGAGTGAATCCGATGCTGCACACTACAATTTTCCCTCTAGAGTGGTCCCAGTCTTGAGAAGATCCTCTACAAGAATAGGATTTATGGTTTTCTCCTCCGTTGCATCCAAGGATTCAAGATTTCTAAGGTCATACAGGAGGTTCATGCTGGTTCCTACGACACCCACCAGACTGGGATGAAGCTATCTCACCAGATCCAGAGACTGGGGTACTTTTGGTATAAGGCCCCAGCCTTAAACCTTACTTAATCTTGAGTTATTACAAGATTACACATTGAGGATCTTTTCAGGTTTAGAGTTTTAGATAATTAGATCATAAAACTTGCATTACATTACACATATAAACAAAGTGGTTACATAAAGATAGTATTCTTCTTTCCCATCAATGGAAACATATTTAAAATAAAACATGGATTCTTTCTTGACACTTCCTTGACACTATCATCATATCATGTACCTTTCCCTCGACCTGTGAAAAGCATTTCAAAAAACTTGGGATGAGCATAAAAAGCTCAGTAAGGGATATAAAAATATGGAAAGGAAACATGGGTACATATATACATAAGAATAAAATCATACTTTACCCATTAAACATAAGAAATTTAACATACCTCATCAAATCATGAATAAATCATAGAAATCATAAGACATAAAGGTAACCTGAGGCATTCATAACATTCTTACGTAGGGAGTAACCCTCTTGGTTACGTTTGGAATACCCATCACAGTATATTCACTAAATCTCTTCGGAGAAACCTTAACGTTTCACTCCTTCGCGTTACCCAATGCATTGGAGAGCTATATTGGGCTCACCCACCCTTAGTTTATCACGGAACCACCCGTCTTCATAATAATTCCCAAGAACCTCAACATAATCGTATCACATAAAACATGCATAAAGGAAACATAACATTTCCACCTTTCAATCACAAGATATCAATACAACACATTGATATAAACACATTATGAGAACCATTTTCAATACCAAAATAAAATAAAGGTAAAACATGGTATTTATTTTTCTTTAAAAAAAAGGTATGGCTTGTAGAGGAAGCTGAAACTCAAATAATGGTCACGGCGGCGGAGAAGTCGTTGTCGCCACATACGTATGAAAAAAACATTACCTTTTTTCATTTAGTAAAATGCTTCATATAAAAAAGATTCCTTTTGGATAAACATAAAAGTCAAAGGGGTTTATACACTGTATAAAAGAAGGTTTTGTATAAAACAAAATATGCCTCAATGAAAGGAGATTGAGACGAAGTCCCATACCTCAGGTCCGACTTGACTCAATCGTTCTTTAATGTCCTGAATAATAAACTTGAGTTAATTTATACTTGTTTAAGAACCTTTTTCAAGTTCATTATTCCTTTTATATCACTTATTTCCATGTCACGAACACTATGTAATTATTTAAGTTAATAACGTTCGTTTTAACGATCATTGGTACTTGAGTAAAAAATAAACCCTTTATAATTACAAGTTGTTCATGTATCCATTATATCCAGAATTATAATAATGATGTACATATCATATATATCATATATATCCATTATACACATGCATTTATAATATTACATAATCATTTAGAGGTAATAAATGAAATGCACCGTTCATGGAGACGGTAAGCCGTACGTACGCATGAACACTACTTTCATTTATTTTTCGTATTTTATAGAATGGAATCATAATGATATAAAGGTATATTATAATTCCAGTATAATATCATATATAATATCATAGTTCCATCCTTTATACGTCCCACATATGGTATTTAACGAATCAAATCACTTTGAGGGGGCGGTAGTCTGCACTTCCTTAAATGAAGATATCGCGTTTAACCATAATGGAAACCATAAAGGTATGACCAAAATGAAAAATACAGAAGCTTAATAAAAAAATAAAAATATTATATATTATATATAAATATAGTGTCATCTTAATGGCCACCCTTGAAGGTGTTAAAAGAATGTTGAACAATCATCGTTTCGGGAGGCAGAAATTCGCCATCCACGGAAACAGTATGTTCTTTAACCATTAGATGTAGGTGTGTGTATGTGTAGCTAGAATACTTCTTATAACAACATCCTAGTATATTGACGATACTGGAGTTGTTACAAAATAAATGAATAAAAAGAGTTTAGGGGGTTGGAGAAGCAAAATAAAACAAAAGTACTCAAGTGAAGATATTACCTTAAAATCGGGTAACTCCCTTTGGTTTGAGCTCAAAGGCTTCCTTGGGAAGACTTATACCCAAAGTGAGGATTCAAGGAGTAAGAGAGGGAAGTGGAGAGATAAAATTAGCAGGGTTTGGCTGAGCCAAAGGCTTTGGAAGTGTGGGTAAGGAGGTAGAGGTGGGGGCCTTTTATAAGTGGAGAGGAGGGGCACTCTTGGAAAGTAAAGAAATGTTACTTTATTCTAAAATGAGTTTCGGATTAAAAAGGTCCCACATTGATATCATTCGAGGGTAAGGTGACAAGGGTTCTAAATCCACCTATCCAATAGGTTTTGGACATGTTTAAGTCATATATTTTACATTATCTTTTCATTTTATTGAAATCCTTTATTAATGAGGTAATCGCTGCATCATCATGATGTCATAAATAATTTAATTTATTTAAAGTCTAAAAATTATAAAAAAATACTATGATGTAGGAAATATTTATATCTTTCCAATGACTATTTATAATAAAAAATCTGACTTGTATAACCCCATGTAAAAATTGTTTTAGTAAAACATATCATGTTTGTGTCATTTTTACTTTATCATTAAATAAAAAGTAATTTATGTCATTTTCCAACCAAAGTGGCTCCATGGGGTCCCCAAGTTGACCCATGGATTTTGTTGGTCGGCCATGACAAATCCAATAAGGGTAGGACATGTTTCTAGGTATTTTCATTTTATTATAATATCATTTTTGCCTTAAATTGCACTAATTACCTCTAATCGCGATTAAAAACTTAAAAGTTACTATTCACCAAAAAATTATTTTAATTTCATTGAACCACATTTTACTTCTTAATTACAACCATGTATGTTGGATTTTTAAAATTCAAAACACAAATATGGCAAAATTTCATTTAAACGGAAAATCAGTTTTTATAAGTACCACTTAGTGGTTTCACTATTCATAAAAAAATGAAGTTTTTCAGAAAATTACAAAAAATTCACCCCAAGATATATTTGATATTCTGAATTCAATAATGATGTCTATTTTACAAAATTCAAATCATATAAGTTACATTAATTAATTTAATAATTAATTCTCGCTGTCATGATAAATAGCGTGTTTTTATGAAACAATAAGTATCAAAAGATTGACACTAGTTTAAGTCCAATTTCAAAGTGAAATTGATTCCAATGACCACCATTGGATTAAATGGTAAAAATATATTCTAATTTCACTTCAAACCCAATTCAAAAGATAATCTAATCATATAAATAAATTATATTAAAAAGAGGTTTTGAATTAAAATACAACATTTTCACTATTCATTAAAAATGAACTTTATCGGAAAAATACCAAAAATTCACACAAAGTAAATTTTGATGTCCCAATCATAAATAATAAGTTTATTTTGACAAAAATAGCTTATAAAATTGTCAAAAGATAGATTTAAAAATGGTTTCCCATCAAAAGGCAGTAAAACAATCTTTTAAGAATATTAGTGTATTCCATGCATAAGATTGGATTTATTCTCATTTTAAGCCTCTAAAACACCATCTAAATCATTAATAGACATAGATAAAAATATCTATTATTCATTACTTACTTGGGATGTTACATCCTTCCCCCCTTTTGAAAATTGCGTCCCCGTAATTTATTTACTTATCGAATAAATGGGGGTACTTATCCCTCATTGCATTTTCAGATTCCCATGTTGCCTCTTCCATCATGTGGTTTTTCCACAAAACCTTTACCTGATTAATCATCTTTTTCCGTAACACTTGCTCCCTATGGTCAAGAATCTGGAACATTTGTTCCTCATAAGATAGGTTCTCTTCCAGCTGAACTACCTCTAGACTCAAAACATGAGATGGATCTGGCATATACTTTCTCAACATAAAAACGTGAAAAACATTGTGTACCTGAGATAAACTCGGAGGTAAAGCCACCCAGTATGCAACTGATCCAACTCTCTCTAGAATTTCATATGGTCCAATAAACCTTGGACTCAGCTTTCCTTTCTTACCAAATCTCATCACACTTTTCCAAGGAGAAACCTTGAGAAAAACATGATCACCTACCTCGAAAGATAGATCCTTCCTCCGGTTATCCGCATAACTCTTCTGCCTGCTCTGAGCTGTTCTCATGTGCTTCTGAATCAGCTGAAGTTTTTCTGCCATCTCTTCTACCAATTCTGGTCCCATCAACTTCCTTTCACCCACTTCATCCCAGAAAGTTGGAGTTTGACACCGCTTCCCATATAATGCCTGAAATGGTGCCATCTGTATACTGGAATGAAAAATATTATTATATGAAAATTCAACCAAAGAAAGATGTTGGTCCCAACTTCCCTGATAATCAATAGAGCAAGAACGTAGCATATCCTCCAATGTCTGAATTGTTCGTTCTGACTGCCCATCTGATTGAGGATGAAATGCTGTACTAAAATTTAATTCAGTACCCAACGACTTCTGAAGGCCTTTCCAAAAGTTATAAGTGAACCTGGGATCACGATCATATACAATGGAGAGGGGAACTCCATGTAACCTGACTATCTCTTTAAGATACAAACGGGAAAGTTGATCTAGGGAAAAAGTATCTCGTATATCAAGGAAATGAGCAGATTTAGTCAAGAGATCAACAATAACCCATATTGCATTATTACCTCAAGATGTCTTCGGTAATCCCACAACAAAGTTCATGGATATATTCTCCCATTTCCACTCTGGCACTGGTAAAGGCTGAAGCATCCCTTTCGGTAACTTCCGCTCTGGTTTAACCTGTTGACATGTCAAACACTTCACAGTAAAATCAGAAATATCTCTTTTCATTCCATCCCACCAGTAATACTCCCATAGATCTTTGTACATCTTAGTACTACCAGGATGAACTGAAAACAGAGAACTATGAGTTTCACATAACAACTCTCTCTTCAACTGTGAATCACAAGGCAAACACAATCTCTTCCCAAATCTCAAAACACAATCATTATCAATGTTGAATTCATGCAACTTACCTTTCTGAACCAGCTCTACCTTTTTATGAAACTCACTATCTTGCTTCTGTGCTTGCTTGATTTTGTCTGATAGAGAATATTTCACTGATACCTGAAACAAAATAGAAGAACTTCCTACACCAACAACTTCTATGCCAAATTTCATCAAATCCTTAACCAAAGGATCACGTTCCAAACCCAACATTGTTAATGAAGCATTACTTTTTCGACTCAAAGAATCAACCACTTTATTTGGTTTTCCTGGATGGTAATGAATTGTACAATCATAATCCTTGATTAATTCTAGCCATATCCTCTGTCTAATGTTCAATTCTTTCTGAGTGAATATATACTTTAAACTTTTGTGATCAGTATATATTTCACACTTTACTCCATACAAATGATGCCTCCAAATTTTTAAAGCGAAAACAACAACAGCTAATTCCAAATCATGTGTAGGGTAATTTACCTCATGAGTTTTTAACTATTGTGAAGCATAAGAAATTACCTGATCATTCTGCATTAGGACACAACCAAGTCCTTTCAATTAAGCGTCACTGTATATAACAAACTCACCATTCCTGGAAGGTAGTGCCAAACTGGAGCATTCACCAATCTTCTTTTCAATTCCTGAAAACAATCATCACATTCTTTTGTCCAGATAAACTTAACACCCTTCCGAGTTAGCTTAGTCATTAGACTAGATAACTGTGAAAAATTTCTAACAAACCTTCAGTAATAGCCTACCAAACCAAGGAAACTACGAATCTCTGTTACATTTGTGGTTCTTGGACATTCTTCAAAAACCTTTGTTTTTGCAGGATCAATAGTTATCCCATCTTTAGAAACAATATGAACAAGGAAAGAAATTTTTTGCAACCAAAACTCACACTTGATGAATTTTCCATACAGTTTCTTTTCTTTTAAGGTTTGCAAGATAACCATTAAATGTCTTTCATGCTCCTCTTTACTTTTAGAAAACACCAAAATATCATCAATGAAAACCACCACAAACTTATCCAAGAACTCATGGAAAATTCTATTCATTAAGTCCATGAATACAGCAGGTGCATTGGTTAGCCCAAAAGGCATTACTACAAATTCATAATGGCCATATCTTGTACGGAACACGGTCTTCGGAATATCTTCTTCCTTTACCTTTAGCTGATGGTACCTTAATCTCAAGTCAATTTTTGGAAAATACTGAGCTCCCTGGAGCTGATACAACTTCATTTGATGGCCTGACATCTACTGAAGTAGTTGCAAAGGATTTTACCACCCCTTTCTGCTTGTAGTCTAACTGATTCCCATCACTCAAGCTCTTTGTCAGACACTCGTTTGCATAGTGACCCATCTCATTGCACTTATAACATTTTACTAACTATAAATCAAATTTAGTCTTACCATCAACTGGATTTTTTTCTGTGCAATCACGAGCCTTATGTCCCATCTTACCACATCAGTAGCACTTTCCAGAATTCAGAAGACATTCCCCATCATGCCTTTTACCACATTTATCACAAACTGGAAACTTAGTTTTCTTACCATCAGACTTTTTTGAAGAATTCTTCCCTTTATTCTGCCACCTCGGTCTCTTCCTCTGCTGGTTGTTATAGAACACTTGATCATCGGAAAACTCCATTTCCACCTTCTCAGCACATCGAACAAACTTTTCATAACATTTAAATTCACAAGAAGCTAATTCCCTTTGATATTTTGGCTTTAATCCTAAGTAAAAACGATTGATTTTACTATCAAGGTCTCAGATAAAATTTGGAGCATACCTTGCCAATCGAGTGAACCTTTCTTCATAGGCAGCCACTGAGTCTTCCTCTTGCCTCAATTCCAAGAATTGTTTTTCCATCCTAATTCGAACAGACTTAGGAAAATACTTCTCAAGAAACATACCTTTGAATTCATCCCAGTCAAGAGCATCAATCTCATCAGCGTCCCTGATATTTTTAACCATAGACCACCACTGATCTGCCTCACCCTCCAAACGGTAAATAGCAAGACTAACCTTTTGATTGTCTGAACACCCCATGACATCGAAAATCTTCTCCAGTGCTTTAATCCACCCTTCAGCTAACACAGGGTCAGATGATCCTCTGAATGATGGGGGATGTTGCCTCATGAAATGTTCCACCACTGACATATTCCTCTGCGGTTGATCTAGCTGATCTCGTGCATGGATACCACCACCATTTATCGCTTGAGTCAACTCCACCATTACTGTAACAAACTGTTTAGTTCCAATTCCGACCATCTCAGGATGCTGATTCGGAAGGTTATTTCCTTCTGCATGCCTTCCTAGCACTGCTTCCTTATTTCCTCTGTGGAAAACCATTCTGAACAAACATGTCTTAGATGAAGCAATATGGTAATCTTCAAATACTATATCACTTCAATTTGACCATAAAAAAAATATTTTTGGATAATCATTTAATAGAATTATAACTCCTAAAGTTATCTAAACCGACCTTTGATACCAACTATAAGGCCCCAGCCTTAAACCTTAATTAATCTTGAGTTATTACAAGATTACACATTGAGGATCTTTTCAGGTTTAGAGTTTTAGAGAATTAGATCATAAAACTTGCATTACATTCCACATATAAACAAAGTGGTTACATAAAGATAGTATTATTCTTTCCCATTAATTGAAACATATTTAAAATAAAACATAGATTCTTTCTTGACACTTCCTTGACACTATCATCATATCATGTACCTTTCCCTTTACCTGTGAAAAACATTTCGAAAAACTTGGGATGAGCATAAAAATCTCAGTAAGGGATATAAAAATATGGAAAGGAAACATGGGAACATATATACATAAGAATGAAATAATACTTTACCTATTAAACATAAGAACTTTAACATACCTCATCAAATCATGAATAAATCATAGAAATCATAAGACATAAAGGTAACTTGAGGCATTCATAACATTCTTACGTAGGGAGTAACCCTCTTGGTTACGTTTGGAATACCCATCACAGTATATTCACTAAATCTATTCGGAGAAACCTTAACGTTTCACTCCTTCGCGTTACCCATTGCATTGGAGAGCTATATTGGGCTCACCCACCATTAGTTTATTACGAAACCACCCATCTTCATAATAATGCCCAAGAACCTCAACATAATCGTATCACATAAAACATGCATAAATGAAACATAACATTTCCACCTTTCAATCACAAGATATCAATACAACACATTGATATAAACACATTATGAGAACCATTTTAAATACCAAAATAAAAGAAAAGTAAAACATGGTATTTATTTTTCTTTAAAAAAAGGTATGGCTTGTAGAGGAAGCCGAAACTCAAATAATGGTCACGGCGGCGGAGAAGTCGTTGTCGCCGCATACGTACGAAAAAAACATTCCCTTTTGTCATTTAGTAAAATGATTCATATAAAAAAGATTCCTTTTGGATAAATGTAAAAGTCAAAGGGGTTTATACACCGTATAAAAGAAGGTTTTGTATAAAACAAAATATGCCTCAATGAAAGGAGATTGAGACGAAGTCCCATACCTCAGGTCCGACTTGACTCGATCGTTCTTTAATGTCCTGAATAATAAACTTGAGTTAATTTCTACTTGTTTAAGAACCTTTTTAAAGTTAATTATTCCTTTTATATCACTTATTTCCATGTCAGGAACACTATGTAATTATTTAAGTTAATAACATTCGTTTTAACGATCATTGGTACTTGAGTCAAAAATAAACCCTTTATAATTACAAGTTTTTCATGTATCCATTATATCCAGAATTATAATAATGACGTACATATCATATATATCATATATATACAGTATATACATGCATTTATAATATTACATAATCATTTAGAGGTAAGAAATGAAATGCACCGTTCATGGAGACGGTAAGCCGTACGTACGCATGAACGCTACTTTCATTTCTATTTCGTATTTTATAGAATGGAATCATAATGATATAAATGTATATTATAATTCCAGTATAATATCATATATAATATTATAGTTCCATCCTTTATACGTCCCACATATGGTATTTAACAAATCAAATCACTTTGAGGGGGCGGTAGTCCGCACTTCCTTAAATGAATATATCGTGTTTACCCATAATGGAAACCATAAAGGTATGACCAAAATGAAAAATACAGAAGATTAATGAAAACATAAACATATTATATATCATATATAAATATAGTGTCATCTTAATGGCCACCCTTAAAGGTGTTAAAAGAATGTTGAACAATCATCGTTTCGGGAGGCAGAAATTCGCCATCCACGGAAACAGTATGTTCTTTAACCATTAGTTGTAGGTGTGTGTATGTGTAGCTCGAATAATTCTTATAACAAAATCCTAGTATATGGAAGATACTGGAGTTGTTACAAAAGAAATGAATAAAATGAGTTTAGGGGGCTGGAGAAGCAAAATAAAACAAAAGTACTCAAGTGAAGATATTACCTTAAAATCGGGTAACTCCCTTTGGTTTGAGCTAAAAGGCTTCCTTGGAAAGACTTATACCCAAAGTGAGGCTTCAAGGAGTAAGAGAGGGAAGTGGAGAGACAAAATGAGTAGGGTTTGGCCGATCCAAAGGCTTTGGAAGTGTGGGTAAGGAGGTAGAGGTGGGGGCCTTTTATAAGAGGAGAGGAGGGGCACTCTTGGAAAGTAAAGAAATGTTACTTTATTCTAAAATGAGTTTCGGATTAAAAAGGTCCCACATTGATATCATTCAAGGGTAAGGTGATAAGGGTTCGAAATCCACCTATCCAATATGTTTTGGACATGTTTAAGTCATATATTTTACATTATCTTTTCATTTTATTTAAATCCTTTATTAATGAGGTAATCGCTGCATCATCATGATGTCATAAATAATTTAATTTATTTAAAGTCTAAAAATTATAAAAAAATACTATGATGTAGGAAATCTTTATAGCTTTCCAATTACTATTTATAGTCAAAAATTTGACTTGTATAACCCTATGTAAAAATTGTTTTAGTAAAACATATCATGTCTGTGTCATTTTTACTTTATCATTAAATAAAAAGTAATTTATGTCATTTTCCAACCAAAGTAACTCCATCAGGTCCCGAAGTTGACCCATGGATTTTCTTGGTCGGCCATGACACATCCAATAAGGGTATGACATGTGTCTAGGTATTTTCATTTTATTATAATATCATTTTTGCCTTAAATTGCACTAATTACCTCTAATCGCAATTAAAAACTTAAAAGTTACTATTCACCAAAAAATTATTTTAATTTCATTGAACCACATTTTACTTCTTAATGAAAACCATGTATGTCAGATTTTTAAAATTCAAAACACAAATATGGCAAAATTTCATTTAAACGGAAAATCAGTTTTTATAAGTACCACTTAGTGGTTTCACTATTCATAAAAAAATGAAGTTTTTCAGAAAATTACAAAAAATTCACCCCAATCTATATTTGATATTCTGAATTCAAGAATGATGTCTATTTTAAAAAATTTAAATCATATAAGTTACATTAATTAATTTAATAATTAATTCCCACTGTCATGATAAATAGCGTGTTTTTATGAAACAATAAGTATCAAAAGATTGACACTAGTTTAAGTCCAATTTCAAAGTGAAATTGATTCCAATGACCACCATTGGATTAAATGGTAAAAATATATTCTAATTTCACTTCAAACCCAATTCAAAAGATAATATAATCATATAAATAAATTATATTAAAAAGAGGTTTTGAATTAAAATACAACATTTTCACTATTCATTAAAAAATGAACTTTATCGGAAAAATACCAAAAATTCACACAAAGTAAATTTTGATGTCCCAATAATAAATAATAAGTTTATTTTGACAAACATAGCTTATAAAATTGTCAAAAGATAGATTTAAAAATGGTTTTCCATCAAAAGGCAGTAAAACAATCTTTTAAGAATATTAGTGTATTCCATGCATAAGATTGGATTTATTCTCATTTTAAGCCTCTAAAACACCATCTAAATCATTAATAGACATAGATAAAAATATCTATTATTCATTACTTACTTGGGATGTTACATCCTTCCCCCCTTTTGAAAATTGCGTCCCCGTAATTTATTTACTTATCGAATAAATGGGGGGTACTTATCCCTCATTGCATTTTCAGATTCCCATGTTGCATCTTCCATCATATGGTTTTTTCACAAAACCTTTACCTGATTAATCACCTTATTCCGTAACACTTGCTCGCTGTGGTCAAGAATCTGGACCGGTTGTTCCTCATAATATAGGTTCTCTTCTAGCTGAACTACCTCTAGACTCAAAAGATGAGATGGATCTGGCATATACTTTCTCAACATTGAAACGTGAAAAACATTGTGTACCTGAGATAAACTCGGAGGTAAAGCCACCCAGTATGCAACTGATCCAACTCTCTCCAGAATTTCATATGGTCCAATAAACCTTGGACTCAACTTTCCTTTCTTACCAAATCTCATCACACTTTTCCAAGGAGAAACCTTGAGAAAAACATGATCACCTACCTCGAAAGATAAATCCTTCCTCCGGTTATCCGCCTAACTCTTCTGCCTGCTCTGAGCTGTTCTCATGTGCTTCTGAATCAACTGAACTTTTTCTGCCATCTCTTCTACCAATTCTGGTCCCATCAACTTCCTTTCACCCACTTCATCCTAGAAAGTTGGAGTTTGACACCGCTTCCCATATAATGCCTGAAATGGTGCCATCTGTATACTGGAATGAAAACTGTTATTATATGAAAATTCAACCAAAGAAAGATGTTGGTCCCAACTTCCCTGATAATCCATAGAGCAAGAACGTAGCATATCCTCCAATGTCTGAATTGTTCGTTCTGACTGCCCATCTGATTGAGGATGAAATGCTGTACTAAAATTTAATTCAGTACCCAACGACTTCTGAAGGCCTTTCCAAAAGTTAGAAGTGAACCTGGGATCACGATCAGATACAATGAAGAGGGGAACTCCATGTAACCTGACTATCTCTTTAAGATACAAACAGGAAAGTTGATCTAGGGAAAAAGTATATCGTATAGCAAGGAAATGAGCAGATTTAGTCAAGCGATCAACAATAACCCAAATTGCATTATTACCTCGAGATGTCTTCGGTAATCCCACAACAAAGTTCATGGATATATTCTCCCATTTCCACTTTGGCACTGGTAAAGGCTGAAGCATCCCTTTAGGTAACTGCCGCTCTAGTTTAACCTGTTGACATGTCAAACACTTCACAGTAAAATCAGCAATATCTCTTTTCATTCCATCCCACCAGTAATACTCCCACAGATCTTTGTACATCTTAGTACTGCCAGGATGAACTGAAAACGGAGAACTATGAGCTTCACATAAAAACTCTCTCTTCAACTGTGAATCACAAGGCACACACAATCTCTTCCCAAATCTCAAAACGCAATCATTATCAATGTTGAATTCATGCAACTTACCTTTCTGAACCAGCTCTACCTTTTTATAAAACTCACTGTCTTGCTTCTGTGCTTGCTTGATTTTGTCTGATAGAGAATATTTCACTGATACCTGAAACAAAACAGAAGAACTTCCTACACCAAAAACTTCTATGAAAAAGTTCATCAAATACTTAACCAAAGGATCACGTTCCAAACGCAACATTGTTAATGAAGCATTACTTTTTCGACTCAAAGCATCAACCACTTTATTTGCTTTTCCTGGATGGTAATGAATTGTACAATCATAATCCTTGATTAATTCTAGCCATCTCCTCTGTCTCATGTTCAATTCTTTCTGAGTGAATATATACTTTAAACTTTTGTGATCAGTATATATTTCACACTTTACTCCATACAAATGATGCCTCCAAATTTTTAAAGCAAAAAAAACAACAGCTAATTCCAAATCATGTGTAGGGTAATTTACCTCATGAGTTTTTAACTGTTGTGAAGCATGAGCAATTACCTTATCATTCTGAATTAGGACACAACCAAGTCCTTTCAATGAAGCGTCACTGTATATAACAAACACACCATTCCTGGAAGGTACTGCCAAACTGGAGCATTCACCAATCTTCTTTTCAATTCCTGAAAACAATCATCACATTCTTTTGTCCAGATAAACTTAACACCCTTCCGAGTTAGATTAGTCATTGGACTAGATAACCGTGAAAAATTTCTAACAAACCTTCAGTAATAGCCTTCCAAACCAAGGAAACTACGAATCTCTGTTACATTTGTGAGTCTTGGCCATTCTTCAACAACATTTGTTTTTGCAGGATCAACAGTTATCCCATCTTTAGAAACAATATGAACAAGGAAAGAAATTTTTTACAACCAAAACTCACACTTGCTGAATTTTCCATACAGTTTCTTTTCTTTTAAGGTTTGCAAGATAACCCTTAAATGTCTTTCATGCTCCTCTTTACTTTTAGAAAACAACAAAATATCATCAATGAAAACCACCACAAACTTATCCAAGAACTCATGGAAAATTCTATTCATTAAGTCCATGAATACAACAGGTGCATTGGTTAGCCCAAAAGGCATTACTAAAAATTCATAATGGCCATATCTTGTACGGAATGCGGTCTTCGGAATATCTTCTTCCTTTACCTTCAGCTGATGGTACCCCAATCTCAAGTCAATGTTGGAAAAATACTGAGCTCCCTGGAGCTGATACAACTTCATTTGATGGCCCGACATCTGCTGAAGTAGTTGCAAAGGATTTCACCACCACTTTCTGCTTGTAGTCTAACTGCTTCCCATCACTCAAGCTCTTTGTTGGACACTCGTTTGCATAGTGACCCATCTCATTGCACTTATAACATTTTACTAACTGTAAATCAAATTTAGTCTTACCATCAACCAGATCTTTTTCAGTGCAATCATGAGCCTTATATCCCATCTTACCGCATCGGTAGCACTTTCCAGAATTCAGAAGACATTCCCCAGTATGCCTTTTACCACATTTATCACAAACTGGAAACTTAGTTTTCTTACCATCAGACTTTTTTGAAGAATTCTTCCCTTTCTCCTGCCACCTCGGTCTCTTCTTTTGCTGGTTGTTATAGAACACTTGATCATCGAAAAACTCCATTTCCACCTTCTCATCACATCGAACAAGCTTTTCATAACTTTTAAATTCACAAGAAGCTAATGCCATTCGATATTTTTTCTTTAATCCTGAGTAAAAACGATTGATTTTACTATCAAGGTCTTAGATAAAATTTGGAGCATACCTTTCCAATCGAGTGAAACTTTCTTCATAGACAGCCACTGAGTCTTCCTCTTGCCTCAATTCCAAGAATTGTTTTTCCATCCTAAGTCGAACAGCCTTAGGAAAATACTTCTCAAGAAACATACCTTTGAATTCATCCCAGTCAAGAGCATCAATCTCATCAGCGTCCCTGATATTTTTAACCGTAGACCACCACTGATCTGCCTCACCCTCCAAACGGTAAATAGCAAGACTAACCTTTTGATTGTCTGAACACCCCATGACATCGAAAATCTTCTCCAGTGATTTAATCCACCCTTCAGCTAACACAAGGTCAGATGATCCTCTGAATGATGGGGGATGTTGCCTCATGAAATGTTCCACCACTGACATATTCCTCTGCGGTTGATCTAGCTGATCTCGTGCATGGATACCACCACCATTTATCGCTTGAGTCAACTGCGCAATTACTGCAACAAACTATTCAGTTCCAATTCCGACCATCTCAGGATGCTGATTCAGAAGGTTATTTCCTTCTGCATGCCTTCCTAGAACTGCTTGTTTCCTCTGCGGAAAACCATTCTGAACAAACATGTCTTAGATGAAGCAACATGGTAATATTCAAATACTATATCACTTCAATTTGACCATAAAAAAAATATTTTTGGATAATCATTTAATAGAATTATAACTCCTAAAGTTATCTAAACTGACCTTTGATACCAACTATAAGGCCCCAGCCTTAAACCTTACTTAATCTTGAGTTATTACAAGATTACACATTGAGGATCTTTTCGGGTTTAGAGTTTTAGAGAATTAGATCATAAAACTTGCATTACATTACACATATAAACAAAGTGGTTACATAAAGATAGTATTATTCTTTCCCATCAATGGAAACATATTTAAAATAAAACATGGATTCTTTCTTGACACTTCCTTGACACTATCATCATATCATGTACCTTTCCCTTGACCTGTGAAAAACATTTCAAAAAAACTTGGGATGAGCATAAAAAGCTCAGTAAGGGATATAAAAATATGGAAAGGAAACATGGGTACATATATACATAAGAATGAAATCATACTTTACCCATTAAACATAAGCACTTTAACATACCTCATCAAATCTTGAATAAATCATAGAAATCATAAGACATAAAGGTAACTCGAGGCATTCATAACATTCTTATGTAGGGAGTAACCCTCTTGGTTACGTTTGGAATACCCATCACAGTATATTCACTAAATATCTTCGGAGAAACCTTAACGTTTCACTCCTTCGCGTTACCCAATGCATTGGAGAGCTATATCAGGCTCACCCACCCTTAGTTTATCACGGAACCACCCATCTTCATAATAATGCCCAAGAAACTCAACATAATCGTATCACATAAAACATGCATAAATGAAACATAACATTTCCACCTTTCAATCACAAGATATTAATACAACACATTGATATAAAAACATTATGAGAACCATTTTCAATACCAAAATAAAAGAAAAGTAAAACATGGTATTTATTTTTCTTTAAAAAAAGGTATGGCTTGTAGAGGAAGCCGAAACTCAAATAATGGTCACGGCGGCGGAGAAGTCATTGTCGCCACATACGTACGACAAAAACATTCCCTTTTTCAAGTTCATTATTCCTTTTATATCACTTATTTCCGTGTCATGCACACTATGTAATTATTTAAGTTAATAACGTTCGTTTTAACGATCATTGGTACTTGAGTAAAAAATAAACCCTTTATAATTACAAGTTGTTCATGTATCCATTATATCCAGAATTATAATAATGATGTACATATCATGTATATCATATATATCCAGTATATACATGCATTTATAATATTACATAATCATTTAGAGGTAAGAAATGAAATGCACCGTTCATGGAGACGGTAAGCCGTACGTACGCATGAACGCTACTTTCATTTCTATTTAGTATTTTATAGAATGGAATCATAATGATATAAAGGTATATTATAATTCCAATATAATATCATTTATAATATCATAGTTCCATCCTTTATACGTCCCACATATGGTATTTAACGAATCAAATCACTTTGAGGGGGCGGTAGTCCGCACTTAAATGAAGATATCTCGTTTACCCATAATGGAAAGCATAAAGGTATGACCAAAATGAAAAATACAGAAGCTAAAGGAAAACATAAAAATATTATATATCATATATAAATATAGTGTCATCTTAATGGCCACCCTTGAAGGTGTTAAAATGATGTTGAACAATCATCGTTTCGGGAGGTAGAAATTCGCCATCCACGGAAACAGTATGTTCTTTAACCATTATATGTAGGTGTGTGTATGTGTAGCTCGAATCCTTCTTATAAAAACATCCTAGTATATTTAAGATACTTTATTTGTTACAAAAGAAATGAATAAAAAGAGTTTAGGGGGTTGGAGAAGCAAAATAAAACAAAAGTACTCATGTGAAGACATTACCTTAAAATCGGGTAACTCCCTTTGGTTTGAGCTCAAATGCTTACTTGGGAAGACTTCTGCCCAAAGTGAGGCTTCAAGGAGTAAGATAGGGAAGTGGAGAGACAAAATGATAAGGGTTTGGCCAAGCCAAAGGCTTTGGAAGTGTGGGTAAGGAGGTAGAGGTGGGGGCCTTTTATAAGAGGAGAGGAGGGGCACTCTGGGAAAGTAAAGAAATGTTACTTTATTCTAAAATGAGTTTCAGATTAAAAAGGTCCCACATTGATATAATTCGAGTTTAAGGTGATAAGGGTTCGAAATCCACCCATCCAATAGGTTTTGGACATGTGTAGGTCATAGATTGTACATTATCTTTTCATTTTATTTAAATCCTTTATTAATGAGGTAATCGTTGCATCATCTTGATGTCATAAATAATTTAATTTATTTAAAGTCTAAAAATTATAAAAAAAATACTATGATGTAGGAAATCTTTATAGATTTCCAATGACTATTTATAATCAAAAATATGACTTTTATAACCCCATGTAAAAATTGTTTTAGTAAAACATATCATGTTTGTGTCATTTTTTACTTTATCATTAAATAAAAAGTAATTTATGTCATTTTCCAACCAAAGTGGCTCCATGGGGTCCCCAAGTTGACGCATGGATTTTATCGGTCGGCCATGACACATCCAATAAGGGTAGGACATGTGTCTAGGTATTTTCATTTTATTATAATATCATTTTTTCCTTAAATTGCACTAATTACCTCTAATCGCGATTAAAAACTTAAAAGTTACCATTCACCAAAAAATTATTTTAATCTCATTGAACCACATTTTACTTCTTAATGAAAACCATGTATGTCAGATTTTTTAAATTCAAAACACAAAGATGACAAAATTTCATTTAAACGGAAAATCAGTTTTTATAAGTACCACTTAGTGGTTTCACTATTCATAAAAAAATGAAGTTTTTCAAAAAATTACCAAATATTAACCCCAAGATATATTTGATATTATGAATTCAAGAATGATGTCTATTTTAAAAAATTCAAATCATATAATTTACATTAATTAATTTAATAATTAATTCCCACTGTCATGATAAATAGCGTGTTTTTATGAAACAATAAGTATCAAAAGATTGACACCGGTTTAAGTCCAATTTCAAATTGAAATTGATTCCAATGATCACCATTGGATTAAATGGTAAAAATATATTCTAATTTCACTTCAAACCCAATTCAAAAGATAATATAATCATATAAATAAATTATATTAAAAATAGGTTTTGAATTAAAATACAACATTTTCACTATTCATTAAAAAATGAACTTTATCGGAAAAATACCAAAAATTCACACAAAGTAAATTTTGATGTCCCAATCATAAATAATAAGTTTATTTTGAAAAACATAGCTTATAAAATTGTCAAAAGATATATTTAAAAATGGTTTTCCATCAAAAGGCAGTAAAACAATCTTTTAAGAATATTAGTGTATTCCATGCATAAGATTGGATTTATTCTCATTTTAAGCCTCTAAAACACTATCTAAATAATTAATAGACATAGATAAAAATATATATTATTTATTACTTACTTGGTATGTTACATTTGGCCCTCCATGATCCATGATTTCATCGGGTTCTCCAAGAGATTCCATGCATGCTATATTCATGCTAACTTCATGCATCAGCCACCAGAGCCTCTCGACACTACCAACTACTATTGGCCCTTCACAGTTTAGGGACTGGACGTCGTGAGACCATATCCGCCAGTGACAACTCGCCAATGTTGGTTCATCCTGACCGCTACAGATTTCTTTTCCAAGTGGGAAGAGGTAGTTCCACTCAAGTAGGTCAAGGCCCGTTCCATTGTTGACTTTGTGAGCTCTAATATCATATATCGATTTGGAGTCTCATATGCCATCCTCACCAATAACAGCACCAAATTCCGTGCAGCTGAGTTTAATAAGTCGTACGCCAAATACAACATCCATTCTAACCATACCTCCCACTAACACGTGAAAGAAAATGGAAAGATTGAGGAATTTAACAAGACCCTCTCTAACATTTTGCAGAAAATGGTTGGTCAAAACAAGAAGAGTTGGCTGGACAAACTCCCCAACGCCCCCTGGGCTCATCGGATGATGACTTGTAATTCCACACAAGTGACCCCATATTCCCTAGTATATGGAATAGAATCCATCCTTCCTATCGAGATTCAGTTTCCTTCATTACGCACAATGGTCTATGATTAGTAGTCGCCGAATAAGGTAGCTAAAATTCATCTTCCTGAATTAGAAACACTTGATGAGAATAGGCTTTGTGCCCTGCACAATCTAGAAAGGCATCAAAATAGTATTACTAGATCCTTGAACAAAAATATTTTCCTCCTCTCTTTCCTACAAGGTGATTTTGTTTTGTCCCTCATGACACCAATGATACTTGGTAAGAAACCACCCAAGTTGTAGCCCAAATGGGAAGGACATTTCGTTGTTCACAAGGTTTAACCCAATGGTGCGTACTCACTGGTGACCATGGATGGTGAGTGTATAACTCCTCCCACTAATTCCAAGTTTCTCAAGAAATACTTTTCCTGATCCAGCTGGTCCTGCATGACTCTAAACTGTTGGGTCCGGCATAACCCTAAAACTATTTGGTCCTGCATGACCCTAAACTACTGGGTCCATCATGACCCAGAATTGCCCGATCCTACATGACTGTAAACTGTATTTAATCCTACAAGACTTTAAAATACACCCTTAGAACTACGTGTGGATTGATTCTCGTCTACATGGGATATGTAGGAACAATCAATAATTTTTTCTTGAGCCCAGCCCCCAAACTCTCATCTTTTACTATTACCTCTTGGGGGTAGACCTCTTGGAGGATCCTTACATGATGTAGTGAAGGCTTCTCTAGCCCCAATCATGTTAGGATTACAACGGTCTCACCATGTGCCCCATCCCCGTTATTCTATCCTCCCACATCCTCACCGCATGATGTTAAACTGCATGGCCTTTAGGAACTACGTATGCCTTGATTCCCATCCTCATGGGATATGTAGGAACAACTGGACATTTCATCTTTTGGCCCAACCCAAATGTCAGAATCCCCCCTCGGTTCAGGACATATGGTATGGTACAGGCTTTTCCCCCAATTCACATCAAGCTCATCTCGATCCCGCCACACGTCCCGCTCCCTGGGGATGTCCATAACTTTCATTGCCCTACTTGATTTTAAAATGCATGGGTATAGCTATGCTTCACCCACTTCTTTGATTGGGACACTATCATATTTCATATCCAAAAGGACCCCCAAATGGCACGAATGTTTGGCCTAAGGGATCTCCTACCACGTCAGGCCAATGCCCTCGAGGATATTGATTAACAAATTGATACAAGTCCCATGTTGTGAATATGGTTAGCGGTTGATGCTCATTTGTTGTTCCCATTTCAGGTCACACTATAAGGAAGATGTGTTTCGAACATGGTCAGTGGATATCCTTTTTCACTGTTACCACCCCCGTAGATCCCAAACATTGAGTATGGTGGTTCATCCTACCCACTGCATCTTCAAGTTGTGACCCCATTCGGGCAATGCCAGCTATCAGTCCCTTATATGATAGGGAAATCCAAATCTGGCTCCTTGTTTCCCACACCGAGCATTGCTCAAGTGGTCTTAGGAGCTGTGATGAAGCGCTACCCGCACAAGAGGTCATATGGCCACAGTTGGTCGGGATGCCCAGCCTTAGGTCCTTCGACCCCTTCGGGCCCCTCGCCCATGTTCTCATTTAGGATTGTGGGGTGTGATGCAGATTCATGTCCTCATTCATGTCAGGATATTTCGCCACGCCACATATATCCCCTTGAAATATCACTTCCTTCATTTATCATCTGTTCAGCGATCACAAGCCCTACCATGCTCGACATGACCCATCATTTGGGTTTCTGTCACCCTCTATATCCAGAATGGTCCCCGAATGGCATGGATGCTTGGCCCAAGGGATCTCCTACCGTTACGGGCTAACACCCTCAAGGATTGAAAGCAGAAAATTGATACAAGTCTCATGTTGCGAATACGGTCAGTGATTGATGCTCAATTGTTTTCCCCGACCTCCAGTTAAACAAGTGTGGATACTATGTTGTGAACCTAGTCAACAGTTGTCCACGATCATCATTGCTGCTTTGTGGTCCTCTATAAGCGTAGTGATTCTCCCTATATGTACCACGCATATGACATTAAACTAGGCATATACGGTCCGAGCTCTATGACCTTGAACTAATATCACCTTCATCCTCAGTGCAAGATGTTAAACTAAAAACTAGTCGGGACTTTCCATCCAAGGCCCAGCCTCAGGCCCCTTGGCCTTTTCGGGCCCCTGGCCCAAGTCTTCACTCAGAATTGTACAGTGTGGTATGGGATTATGTCCTCATTCACATCGAGTTACTCGCCACGTTGTACACCTCTTTTGTGTGGGGTATCTTACCCATTTGTGTCCTTATTTCATGACGGTAAACTACAAATTACCCTCTTCTATAACTATGTATGGCTTAATTCCCATCCTAATGGGATATGTAAGACCTCCCGAACGTCTAGACTTCAGGTCCAGCCCTATCTCTTAGAAATCTCCCCTTCACCTTGGCCCCTTGGCCCGAACTTTCCTAGGGAGAGGGGTTTATGGTATGAGATTCTGTCCTCATTCACGTCGGGTTTGTAACAACCACGCCATGCACCTCTTTCTCTTGAGAGTTCTCTATCCCCTTGTTATATACTCATCTCTTCAAATCTAACACTCTCAAGTTGTGCCCCTCGACCCTCTTCAGTGATTCACCAATGTTCCCAAGAGTACTCTGGTTCAGCGTCTGGAGTGTCGGATTTTACCTGGACATACTTTCACCCATTTTTCAGGCTTCATGTTCCCCTTCATTTGGGATTCCATAATCTTTCACACTCGAAGGGACCCCCAAATGGCATGGATGCTAGGCCTAAGGACTCTCCTACCATTACAGGACAATGTACTCAAGGGTTTTAGGAAAGAAATAAATACAAGTCCCACATTGCGAATATGGTCAGCGGTTGACGCTCATTTATTTGTCCCTGTTTCAGGATAACACGATATGTATGTTGTGTTTCAAACATGGTCAACAATTATCCTCCATCGTCATGCCATCCCCTTCAAGCCTTGAATATTGGTTACATGATTCACATTATTTTCCACCCCATCATGTCCAAATAGAATTTCGACACTCCTGACACTATCCCTTAGTGCGCATTTGAACGGTAGGAGGAAAAAATCCATGGTAAAGGCATCATTCGGGGCTCCACACTAATTTCAATTTGGCGTACATTCCATGTATTGAAAAACCCTCTTCCTCCCTTATTTCCCACACTGAGTTTGACTCACATGGGATTAGGGATTGGGTTGAGGTCTGTACTAACTTTGAAGGATTTCACTCCTCTGTGGTATGAGCTCTAAGACCATAAACTAAGATCCCTTTTAGAACCACGTACAACTTGATTACCATTCCCATGGGATACGTAGGAACGCCTAGACATATTTTCTTTGGGTCCATCTCAAGTTCCACTAATTTATCTCTTATGTTCTTCCCTTCAGGGATCTAAATCTTACACGAATGCGTGACATGGTATGGGAGTATGTCCTCATTCACATCGGGTTTGTACTAACCACACCACGTACACCCCTTTCTAGGAGTTATCCCCCCTACATCCTATCCCACATGACATTAAACTATATTTTGTCCTGCACGATGTTAAAATGCACCTTCAAGAACTACGTGTGGCTTGATTCCCATTCTCATGGTATATGTAGGAACACCCAGACATCTCATATTCGGGTACAGATCAATTGGGAGATAGTTTCTCCTACCCCTTATCCTCTAATCTTTCCTGGCCCCTTGGCCTGAGGTTTCCTCCTCAGAATTGCACATAGTATGGTGTGGACCTCATCCTCATATGCTTTATCATGTCATGCGCATCCCCTCTAGAACTTCATCTCTCATATATATGTCTGAGCCATATGACTTTAAACTATGATGCTTAGTCCCACATGACTTTAAACTATTGCTTCTATCCTGTACGAAATTAAAAATTTATGGTTGGTCCCATCACATGACCCTAAACTGTGACATTATCGTCCTGGACGTACAACAAAAAACGGCACTGCACTGTGATATCCTCACTCGAGTAGGCATCATGTTTGGTATCAGTCATGCACCATAGAATTTGTCAATGTCTGCACACGGCTTGGTTTTTTTGGCTATGCCTAGACATTCTATCCTATGTCCATCACTACACAAAAAAACACTCATTCATCTTAAAGGACAAACAAGATATATCAAATATAGCTTCTTTTGGTGAAAAGTCCAGACCCACATGACCTTTTATAACTATGTGTGGCTTGATTACCACCTGCATGATATACGTAAGAATGCCTGTGCACTTTGCCTCGGGCCCAATCTAACTTAAGTTTTCAGTATCTCGACCTGAAACCTCTCCCAAGAAGTGAACAGTGATCCAGACCATGTCCTCATTCACGTTGGGTCTTGTAATTACATCGCTGTGTGTCTCTTATTTCCTACCATCTGCGGTCCAAGCTCTATGACCATAAACTAAGACCACTCCACATCCTTACTACAAGACGTTAAACTACATGACATATTCCAGAACTACGTATGGCTTGATTCCCATCTCTATGGGATACGTAGGAACACCCAAGCATTTTTGTCTTTGATTCCATCCCTAGGAACCATAATTCCCATTCCCCCCTCTTTTTTAAGTCCCTTGACCTGAGCTCTTTTGGGGAACCATGAAATTCCAGCTTTACCCTGAACAAGTTTGGTATTCCCCACGATAACATTGGGAGGAAACAATTTCCTCGTCAGAAAGGTCCTGTTTGGAAGTATTCTTGATCCTTGATCAGACCGATGTATCCACCTAATGCATTTTCAGCACAGTGGCGTAATTTCAAGAGTGTTGAACTCCTGTCGAACAAACCCATAACTCCACTCTACATGATTTATTTTCCCTTTATTTGGATCCTCTCCCTCCTTCACGTCCTGAGGAACCCCCTAACAGTATGGATGCACAACCTATGGCTCACCTACTATCCTAGGATAACATTCTGGAAGACTAATGGATGATATTTTGAGTCAATCCCCATGTTTTGAACATGGTCAGTGGTTGAACCTTATTTGTTATCCCCATTTCAGGCTAACGTAATAAGGATACTGTGTTTTGAACATAGTCAACAGTCATTCTTAATTGTCATACCATCAATACAGTGTTTCGAATATTGGGTATTGTGATTCACGCATTCCATTCCCCTCTGTTCAGATTTATTCCAGCACCCCTGGCATTACCCCATTCGTGCACAAGAGAACACTGGGAAAATGGTAATTTTACTGTTCTGAGAGTTTCATTCTCTAGTCAGGTCTCTCCCTTCTCTTACTGAGAACTCGGATTGGTTATTTGACCCTCGGGTGCCTAAATCCTAGTTGGCACTCCTATATTTAAATGAAGTAATAGTGCTAACATCCCTTGTTTCTCACACTGGGTATGACCCATGTGAGCTTAGGAATGGATTACTATTTATTTCAGGGTTGTGGTTGAATGAATTAAACCAAACGAACAAGTAAAAAAATCTATCTATACATGCAATTCAGAACAAGAGGCAGTAAAAAGAAGTGTGTTTATAATTTCGACCAAAATAGGGCCTTTAGGGATCAACATCTTGGATAAATAACTCTAGAACAACTACCTTTTGGCTTGTGGCCTCTAGGATTTCCTCCTGCCCCCTGAGAACTTTCTCTTCATCAGCGGTCATAGGGAAAAATTCACTGAACCTAGCCTGTGCTTGCGCCTATCCAATTTGGAGTGCAGTCATTTGGTGACTTTCTTCTACTAGTTTATCTTGGGCATCCTCCAGGTGGCCCCTCAATTTCTCCACAAGATTGGAGAAGTTTGCAATGAATACCTCCTTCTCCTTCATCTATTATTTGAGGCGTTTTACTTCTTGTTATGCCTTTAGGAACACTTGGGTACTCCCCAACTCTTCCTGACACCAGGAAACATCGGAGCGTTGGCTGCTCTTGCACACCTTCTCGGCCATATAGTCACAGACTATCGAATGAAGGTGTTGAGAATCCACCCCTCCAGCATAGAGAAAGCGAAGCTAGGTAAGGAGCGATCCCATCCGTTTTAGACATTCCATCTGAGGTTGGCCAAGAAAGCTCTTGATACACTTCCACCCTTTGCGCCGCATTATACGGATATCATCGGCTACCTCCGAATCAGAATCATATATCTCCTTAGGATCTGTGGGATGATAGTCGAGGAAATCAGGGAGGAGTTCAGCAACAAGTTCTTCTTCGAGAACCTCCACCACATTAGTGACTTCACTCTCGTTAGGCTAAAGTTCCACCCTAGCTACATTACCACCCCTCATTGTGATCTCCGGCTCACCGAGTACTGGGGTAGGGTTGACTGGAATGGTTCCTTCTGCAAAGGCCAATGAGGTTTCTTCCCATCCTGCTCCTGCAGATTTCCCAAACTCGACGGTTTGTTGTGCCTCTAACCTTGCGATTACTGCATTAGGAATCAATATCTTTATTAGCTAAATTCTGCAGCAAAGAGGGAAAACCAATGAGAAAGGACTTACAAGAGCCAAGTGCTGTGATGTCCAATGCCTGTTTCATGGAGGGGCCCCCTACCACAGGAGATCCTTCGGTGCCTGTCAACTCGATTACCAATGTCAGCTCCTCTTGGATAGTGGGGATGGAAGGGGGCTCTCCTTCCGGCTCATCATCACCTAGTCCAGCTAAAATCTATGCCCCATTATGCCCAGTCCTGAGGTCCGGCTCCTAAGGTTTCTCCCCAGTCTCCAGAGGCGTACCCACGCCCCCGGTGGGGGAGACTTCCTAGGGACCCTTTCCCATGTGTTCCTAAATAGGGCAGGGTTTGGTTGATGGATCGAGGAAATGAAAAGATGAAGGCCGATATAAGGTTTAAGCCATACCTCAAGCTACTCTTCCAGTTATGCATTAGAAACAAAAATTTCACCACTATCTCGGGAACTCTACTGCTGAGTGGGAGATTCTGAAGGCCCCTTGCCACCAAGAACCTCGACTTGGTCCTCTTCTGCCAGTCCTTCTTCTCGTTCTTCTGCCTCTTCTTCTTCTTCTTCTTCTTCTTCTTCTTCTTCTTTCTCTTCTTCCGCTTCTACACTTTCATCCTTGGATGGTATCCTCTCTGGGTCCCACTCCTGGCCAAGCATTACTTTCACCAAGAGATGCGATTCTTCATATCACTCCCGTTGGCATGCGTACATGTCCATGGATGTCAGTTATGCATGCTGGCGATGAAAGTTTACTTTATCCAGTATCCAGATGCGCCCTATATCTGGTAGATCGATCCTGGTATGCATCAACCTCCGCCATAACTCTTCAACGGACATGGACTGTCGCAACATCCTCCAAGTAGACCACATAGAAGGGGAGATAACATCATCGGACAGTGTCAGGAGGTACCTGAGTTTCTTTCCTAGGAGGTCCCTAGTTGGACCCCAAGGCCGTGCACGAGACCACCCTTCCCCAGAGGGCAAAGGCACGTTCTCAGTTTGCGCTTCCCCTACTGATGAAGTACCGACCCGCGCCGTGCTAGCCCCCTAACCCATTCTTTGCCTTACTCCCCCCACGAAAACTTGCCTTCCTTCCTAGTCTTTGGGCTCTGCACTAGTTGTATTGATTTTACGAATGTGTTTCCAAAGAATCACATCAGGGTAAGTTCTTGTCCAGTGTTCGGCATACTCTGTTGACAGTCCAACACTGACATCGGTGGGGGGGGGAGAGTAATTATTTCGCCTAGGCCTGCCATCGTGAACATAAGCCATAGCTGGCAAAGAATGTAGGGATTCTTCTCTTCCCGTACCTCTGTATATAATTTCTTGGGCATCCGTTTCATGCACCCAAACTTCCTGGATAACCTGGTCGACACATAGGGTTCGTAGAATATTTTTCCATCAATTCAGGCCCCCAGCACGCCGCCCCGGATGCTCTGCAGGTACTCCCTCTTCTCCAATGAACCCCACCCATCATCTACCATTTGGGAAACTGGGGTTTGGAATGGGTGGAAGTCAAAGTGAGTGTGGCAGCCGATCTTGAGCTTGACTCCGTCGTCCATGAGCGTCAATGGGAGGATCCCAGTGATGTTCAAGAGGGATGGCCACAAACCGTTACTGGGGGGGGGGGGATGGCATTTGGGAGGTCGTACCCACCACAATGGGCTATGACCCAACCATGGAGGATCTGGAATGGCCCGCATATCCTCCTGGGCATACTTCCCCTCGAAATGCTCCATAGGATACTGTATAGCCTAGCCAACACTAGTACCCCTAGGTTAACCTTGTTCTTTGCTGCCATAATTTTGGCCATCACTAGCATCCCTGGGTGGACTCCCATCCTCATGTCCCTCATGGGTAACAACTATCCGCTCAAGAACATGGCGAGGAACCCGAAATATCGCACATTCAGGTCTCAAACTTCGTTTATGCCGAAGCCCCACAATCGATACTCTCCAGTCTCCAAAATATTCCAATATGATCCTACTTTTCCCCTCTAAGATGTGTTTGGGAATTTCTTCCCTCGACCTGTCATCTTCATGACCATGTCCTGGGTCTAGAAGAGACTAAACCCCCATGAATAGGGTATTTCCTTTAGGATTTATTTTATTCTGAGTTCCTCTTTAGCTAGCTCCAGCAGGTACCATGATAGGATTGGGGTGTAGGTCCTATCCCCCCAAACATTCTCCGTTAGGAGGAACTCATCGTACTGATACCCCTCCAAGGGAATTCCCCCAATACAATGGACATCCCACAGACTGATTCCCACCTCCCCATGATGGAGGTGAAAAGTGTTGGTATCAGGCGACCATCGACTGAACAACTCTGCTACTAAGTCCTGCTGTCGGTAAAAGTAGAATTGAGATGTCAAAATGGACTCGAAAAGCCCAATTTCCCACAGACCCGTCCCAAATTCCTCATATGTCTAGCGTACCTAGTACGCCCATGCCCATTCATTGGTAAATTTACCCCCAGATCTGAAATCCCACTCCTGCTAGCCTGTCGTCTCATCAGTAATGCTGCTTCTGAAAGTACTTGCATAAATAGCGGGGGATTCCTCGGGAACTGGATTTCTCCCCGCAACCGTCCTAGTCTTTGGATTTAGGATATAGATGGATATGTTCTATGTTTCCCTGGCAGGATGGCCATTATTGGTAATGCAGAATTGGGAAATACTATCCTCGTGTGTCACCCACAACCACGGTGTGTCCGTCTTGAAACCTGGAATAAAAACCTCTTCCAGGAGAACGAAATTCCATAGTGGCAGGATACCACTCAGGACATAGTCCTTTTGAGCTTGAATAAGCATTCTGAAAATCATTTGGTTGTTATAAACGACCCTCCTCATGCGAATAATCTGAGGGTTCATGATCATTTGGGTTCTCCTTGCTGCAGCGGAAACTTCCCTCTTGGTGTCGGCCTGATAAGTGTACATTTTTAGAACTCCTTAGGGGTTGGCGTGAAAGACATAGGAATCGGCATGAAAAAGCTGTGATAGCACGAAATAAGGGAGATTCGGCATGCAAAAGAGGTGGTGGCGCGAAAGAAGGTCACCGACACAGAAAAAATTCTGGAGGGCGCGCAAAACCTGGAGTTGGTTGGGGATCTTATGCACGGATCAGGATGGTTTTCATGTACGAGAGCAAGAAATCTTGTCACATGGAAAAAGTCAAAGTAGGGCCTAGGGGGGGCCATCGACCTATTTATAAAGCGCTGATGTGTCCTCCGTGCTCTCACAACCCTCTTGAGCGTGCAAACTGTGTTTTTACGCGTCGTTGGGGGTATCTTTCTATTTTTAGGCATACCCTTAGAATCTAACATTCGGGTTCCCCTTTGGCTCTGATTCTAAGGTGGGGAATTTTTTGATGCCAAAATCTAGAGAAGGGGACATCGGGCAGATAAAAGATCACCGAATGAATCTGGGATGAAAAAAAGGAGATCCCAGGGCCTGGGGGGCGGGCGCTCACAAGATTTAGAGGGAGCATGAAAGAGGACTTCCAGCATGAAAACCATTATGCACTGGCCCTCCCTTCCATGCCCAAAATGCTGCCCTCCGCGACTGGCCACTCTAGCACTTTTTCCGCAACCAAGGCGTTGGCGAAAGGTGGTTTGCGTGCCCGACCCCATTTCCATGCACAAGGTGGCGACAGACGGGCATTTGCGTGCCCGACCCCATTGCGTGCCCAAGGCATTGCCGAATGGGCGTTTGTATTCCCGACCCCGTTTCCGTGCCCAAGGTGACATCGAATGAGGGTTTGTGTGCCTGACCCCATTTTTACACACAAGGCGACGTCGAACATCCGTTTGCGCGCTCGTCCCCATTTCTGCGCCCAAGGCAACGTCGAACGAGGTTTGCACGCCATGATGTTGCCTACCACTCCGAGGACACTGGCTATAAAAAGAACTGTATCCCCGCTATTTGAGGATGGTTACTGAAGACAAAGTGACACTCTGCCGCGTGAAAACCCCATCTTCCGCGACCACTCGAAAAACCCATGGCCTTCAGGTACTAGTTGTTGCACGCTAGGTTCCCCAGGGGTGCCTTCAGATGGGCCCTTCGATCCTTGAAAATTTCATTTTTCTCTATGTTTTTTGCACGCAAGGGGTCCGATCTTACGTGCAAGTCTCATCTACGTTCGGTGCTCTTGCACACATTCCATCCAAATTGTACGAAAACCATCCAAATTACGCGCAAACTGTCCGTCTTTCTTGCAACCCTTCTGTCTTGCGTGCCACCAGTCCAACTTGCACGCCACCCGTATGTCTTGTGTGCAATCCTTACATCTTGCGCACCACCCTTACCTCTTGCACGCATCCTCTTCGTCTTGTGTGCAAACCTTCCCTCTTGCACACAAACTTCCTATTTTTCCCCGTCCCATTCTCTGACATGCACCCCATGTGCTGCCCTCACCTTGAGGCACTGTGTTTGAGCCTCTCTTATGCATGAAACACCTGAATCACACGCTTGTTTCTCATGTGGCCCCTTAGGTTTTCACATATAAATTTTAATGTCCCTTGGATGATACTGCCCGTTGCGTTGCTTCGCCTCATGATCCTTCACATAGTCACGCTAACAGATATTGCTTCTTCGCATAGTCATGCTAACGTGGACCCCCCAATGGTTCGCTCCATAACACCCCCTACCATGGCCTTGCTGGTCCCTTCGCTTCACCAAGGTGTAGAGGGTGCCGGTCATGTAAGTCCAAGGGGTGCAGAGTGAGCCCACCATCATCCGAGATGAAAGACATTAAACTGCAAAGCACCATCGTCCTCAACACATGATGTTAAACTGTGGCCTCGACCCATGCATTATACATGGGGTGAATCCTCTCAGACATTCTCTATGACCACTATTATCCACAGAATTTTGATCCTTCCTCACATGGAATGAGATCCTCTTTATCAGAGCAACGTCTGTCCGCGGGGAAAGGGAAACCACCTTGGTGTAATCCCCTAGCCTTTCTTGTCGGAGGTAGTGTCCCTGCACCTCCTATCTTCTTCCTAGACAAAGAATAGAGAGGGGGGATGAGCACCGAAACCCTCATTTCTTCAGTGCCAAATCCTTCTCCCTTTGGGTTTTTTCGCCACCAGGCCTCCATCCTGGTGTAAGTCCCAATCTCCATCTCCTTGGGATGCTAACCATGTGTAAACCCCAGTTTCCTATTTGGTCTGCTAAATACATGTAAGACCTACTCCATTTCCCAAGGATGCACCTTTAACGATGTGATCGTCAGGTCTTTGTTGTCTCTTGTTTATCACACTGAGCATGACTTATGTGGGCTTAGAGAAAGCATCAACCATGACATCCTCTATGGGATGCCTAGAGTGTAATCCCCACACCCAACCTGAACTACATGGTATTTGATCCTCGCCAAGGAAAGGTATGTAAGAAGCCTCCCTGAGGTTCAATCCCACCATCCACCGGTCATCCTGACCATCTTCAGGTCGGTTCACCAAATGCCCTTATGAACTATGAGGTCTTTGATCCTTGCCAAGGCAGGGTACATAGGAAGCCTCCCTGAGGTTCAAGCCTACCATCCATTGGTCCCAACCATCCTCACGTCGGTTCACCAACCCCTTATGAACTACGTGATATTTGGTCCTTGCCAAGGCAGGGTACGTAGGAAGCCTCCATGAGGTTCAATCCCACCACCTGGTCATTCTGACCCCCTTCATGTCAGTTCCCACACCACCTGAACTATGAGGTCTTTGATCCTTGCTAAGGTAGGGTACATAGGAAGCCTCCACGAGGTTCAATCCCACCATCTATCTAGGCCCCAAGTCCTCCTTCATGTCAGTTCACCCCCGCCTTTCATGACGTTAAACTGCAAACCTCAATTAGTGGTAAGCCATTATCTCCCCCGATCAATGGTAAGCCGTTGTTTCCCCCAGTCAACGGTAAGCCATTGCACCCACCTGAACTATGAGGTCTTTGATCCTTGCCAACACAAGGTATGTAGGACACCTCCCTGAGGCTCGAGCCCAACAACCATTGGACCCCAGGTCCTCCTCCATGTCGGTTCACCGACCCCCATCCCACAAGAACTATGTGGGTTTGATCCTCATCTCCTAGATAAGGTACGTAGGAAGTATCCCTGAGGTTCGACCCTGTCCAGTGGTAAACCATTGCGATGCCATTCAGTAGTAAGCCACCGTCAACTACATCCAGCGATAAGCCGTTGTGACCCCATTCCACGGTAAGCCGTCACGACCCTCTCTAGTGGTAAGCCGTCAATATCCACATATAGTGGTAAGCCTTTGGAATCCCCAATCGACAGTAAACCATTATTAGACAAACTACGATGAAGTTGATTCTCTGCCACTGGGATACGTAGGAAGCCTATTTGAATCTCAATCCCAAATTCATCATCATCCTCATGGTAGTTCCATCTCATTCTCCATCCACTTCATTCAACACTCCATCATCCATACTGATTCTTACCCAAGATGCCACATCCCGGTGGGATCATGCCTTCTCATTCCCCATTCCCCTTAACACCAATTAGAAATCTAACCACACATTGACCCCAACAACAGTGTTCCCTCCAGAGGTTGAACCCATCCGATCCACTCTAATCAGTGTTCTGGTTAGTCCGATCCGTCTCCACTGGATGTTAAACCTATGGAATACCCTGTGTTAAACATGGGAAGCTAAGGAAAACCTTAGATACATGCCTATGGCATATGATTCCTCGTGTTCGATGTCGGATGCCTTGGGCTTCCGCACCCTCGAGAATCCCTATAATAAGGGGAAGGAACCCAGACATTCCAGTGATGTCCAACATGACTACTCCCCTAACCAAAGGTTGCTGCCCTAACCAGACCCTTTGGAATGTCCCGATACATTCAGTGTAATTAACTGGTGTCTATAAAGATATTGAACTAGGAAGAGTTTCACGAACAATGTCTTAAATCTATAAGGGAGACCTGGACTAGGTGATGAGTTCTGAGGAGGAATCCATGGAAGGAAGAATCGACATCCCATCATCCCATTTTTATCAAGGAGCAAAAGTCCCTAAATAAGGAACGGATGTCGCCCACCTTTGGAAAGCGGGAATGTTGGGAAGAAAAACCGCACCTTTCATACTCAAGCAGATGGACATGCACCCCAAAAAAAGCGTTAGAAAGAGGTGGATTAAAAGATGTAACCTCTTAGATATTGGATATTTATAGGAGCATTATTTTTAAGTACCAAAACAAATACAAAAATAGGATTTCACATCGTCATTTAGATTATAGTTATTTTATAATCAACATAAAAAAATTTAATGAGAGTTATTTAGATAACCAATCTTAAATAAATTTTACCAATGGGTTTTAATGCTTCTTATCTAATCATTTCTCTTGCAGGAATTCCCAAGCTAAAATTTTCTATATCTACTATGTGAAGGTCAAAATCTAGTTATTATACACTAGTAATAATTCTCAACAACTTTAATTGGTTTTTTTATTCTATATTCATTATGATGAAATTCCTTTGTAGTGTAAAGTCTTATCAAGTTGTAATCACTCAACTCACACAGGGTTGTGCCTCCATTAAAAGGTAGTGTATTGGTTATGCTAACCTAGGAAAAAATTAGTTCCTAGGTTCTACCTTGTCCCTGAAAAAATATAGGTGTTTGGGCTATGCCTTCTAGTGTGAAAAAGGTAGGTTGGTTTGTTTTGGTTGTTGGATACGATAAAAGAAGATTGTAAAGAGTTTTCAATCTCCTTCACCATGATGCGGTGTTATACTCCATGATTAAAAATTAAAAATGGAATGTTGTCACATCCGTACACTATGGTATATGATATGGTTTATATTTTCAAAATGTCTCTAAATTTCAATAAATATTTGTAGAATTAATACAAAACATCACAACTCATTGTGAATCTATCCAAACACTTTTGGGAATTGATTTTTATTATCTATTAGATTTCATATAAACTGTTTTTACTATATTACTCTACTAGAAAAATGACCTATATCCATGGTTTACTTGGGTTCTTTATTGGGTATATGATTTGGTGTTCACAGTTTACTTGGGTTCTTTATTGGGAATTCTTCATGATGTTTCATGGTAAATAAATCATTGAGAATGATTGTGATGCATGAAATTATCCTCCTCTATGTTTTTAATGTTTATTAAACTATGGCTATGGATTTTACCTGGTGAAAAATATTTTAAGTGTGTTTTTAAAAGTTAAATACACTAAATACTTGGGTTATCTTCCAAGGGTTTTATTTAAAGAAATTATAAATTTTAAGAATGTTTTGGCCTTATATCTGGTATTTTTAAAATGTTTTAATGACTTGGTCAATTTTCTAAATATATTTAAATTAGTTTTCCAAATTGAAATTGTTTATTTTTAAATAATGAGTCCCAGTAAGTTCCTTAGTGGGTTTCTTGAAAAAGTAGTCACCTCAATAAATACTATCCATTTAGGGGGAATTCACATGGATGGTATCAGGAGGTGGTATTAGCATAGATGATGGATCTTATGATTTAGATGTAATATATACATTGTTTACTCACCTCCAACATTTCTTATAGTCATGAGATCCTAGGTGTTGTAGTGAGAGTTGAGTGATTTAGTGGCAATGTAGTGGTTGGATCGATTAAGTGAGGATTTTAATTATCCTAAAAATCCTAATGGTTTTGGTTTTAACCTTATGTATTGGTTTATGATAATTAAAATGGTTTTTATAATGTTTAAAGTGAGTAAATTTTTAATTAAAAACCACGTTTTGTTATTGAATCCTTTTGAAAACATTTTCACAGTTAAACCCATTTCTTCCTTTAGATGTTTTATCAAAATGTGTTTGTCAATGAACTCACCCCTTTTACATTTTTGTCTTTTATTTTTTATCTTCTAAACCAATGATTTCAAAAATATGAGTTGTAACACTATTAAAATAGCGATTGAGGAAGTTGGTTTCCAAACATTATTTTAGGTCATGAACACTTATAACTTAAAAAATAATTTACTTATATGTTCTATAGAAGATACATTTTTCCTTAAAATGTGAAGTCTTAAATTAACCAAGTGATGATTTAAAAAATATTAGTCTAGATTAACATTTATGAAGGACCTTTGACAAACCCATTTCTGATAAATAATACCTTATAACCTTTTACTTCTGATTATTGGCAATGTTTTGATACTTTATTCCAAACACCACATGTGGTCTATAGTTTATGCCTCACTTTTTTGTCTATACCATGTGTGATATTATTGTGCATGACATGATTATAACTTTATTTAACATCTACCTGGTATGTCTTAAAGATTTAAAATGTCATACCCATTCTTCATTTGGATTGAGATTATCATGTTTTATTGTAGTATTATTATATTTTATTTATGGATAGTTTAATAGATTTTTCATGTTTACACATCATGGTTATTATTACCATACTATCATGGTGTTATAATAGTGAATAGTGAGAATGTGTGATATGTTTTACTTTTAGTGCATGTTTATTTACTTTATCATGGACACAATCTTCTATTTTCCCATAGGGTATGTTTACAAATTTGACATAGAACATGTCTATTTCTACAATTTGAAGAATTTTTATTGTTTTATATAGATAATGTTTATTACCATGATGTAGAGAATGTTTAGCGTTATGATATTGAAACTATATATTGTGTTATCATTGTTGGATATTGATATAAAAACTATGCTTCAAGGTTTACCTCTATAGTATTGAATACTTATATCTTTATTTTTTCAATGTATTTTATATGTGGGTATACTTTGGATTTTATATTTTTATATATGTTTTCTCGATCATACACCATATAAAACCTCTATATGGCACCTCAAATGGTATCTGGATTGGTTGGTTAGAGAGTCCTCCTCCCTCTAAAATAAAACAGTGCATCTACACACATGTAAATTTGCTTGATAATATCTAACTTGCTGAAATCAAGGATATAATAAGATTCATGTCTATACATTTGAGAAACTGATGGGAGACATTTGTTCAGGATTCATTTAAAAGATTAAATCAAACCATAAGTGAAACTTTGAGGAGAACTAAACAAGGGTATAGGCTGAGTACTACATGAAGCAACTAGAAGGTCTAGATACAACTTTTGTAGAATCTTGTAAACTGATCCTTGGATGTTGACCAATATTCCATTCATTGATTTTAATTTAATTTCCATTTTAGTAATCCACTCTACCAGAAATTGAGCTACCAATTGAAGAGCATTGGAAGAGTTTTGAGACACTGTAACACTAGTAGTGGCAATAGAAGACTTAGATGTAATTGGAGAAAATATAGTAATTGGTTTCATAGAAGGGACTAATAGACCTAGATATCATTACCTAAATATTTTGATACAATTACAAGATTTATCTCAACTTTTCACTAACATATTATTCAAGATAACCCATAATTACATTCAAGGATATGTATGTTCCAACTTCAAGATTTATAATAGTTTCAATGGTGTCTTGGAAATCATCCAAAATTTCTTTATTGAAATATTTTAGAATCACTGGTGTGAATATATCAAACTAAATAGATTTAATTTGTCAATACAAATAATTAAAATCGGAAAGCATCTAATCAACCTCATTCCAAAAATCATGAACCACTAAAGGTGAAAATAAAGAAGTGACAGTTGGTTAAAAATATTCTATTACACTTACATATCAATCTGAATATTATTTGTTCATTGTTGGTTATGGAGTCATGTATCAGTTATCATGTAAAATTGACACACTGATCATATATATATAAGAAGTCGTTATATCTCACTTTTTTCCCATTATTTACTTAAAAGTGGTTTCTTATAATGAGGTTGTTTCTATCCACCGCCATCTAAGGTAGTGAGTTTGACATCTGATTCAGGTAAGGTTTCTTCCATTTTATAATGATGCAGCATGTTGATGCTATTATCATCAACACCTATCCTATTATTTACTTTCTCACTAATCATGTTTCTCCCACTTTTATTTTTAGATTATATTAATAATGATTAATCAGATCACTGAAATTTTATTGAAGTCTCTCAGGACCCATTAGTGTGTGTTGCGACAACCAGAGTCAAAGGAGATTCACCACATATACATAGGTAAGAATATATATAACAAGTTCTCTCATTATATGTATATCCACCCATGGAAACATGATTACATATAAGGGGATATGTGTTCTTATGTATATATATGGAAAATGCATACGTGTGTGGGTGATAATGGGCTTATGCATGTGAGCATATATATAAGGATCCTCTTGTGCGTGTTCAAGGCCATGTGGACACATACATAGGGGTTAGGTCATCCTTATGTATATGAAAAGGTTCATATGTCTAGAGGATGGATGGAGAAACTTAGAGTTGTCGTTGATAAAAGTGTCAAGCGCTGAGTGTGGCTTGGCTCCTTTGAGGTAGGGTACCTCTCTTAGCCTCTTTAATTCAAGAATGTTTTAAATTGAATTTAGATGCCTTCTTAATTCCACTTGTCTATACACCACCATCTAAGACAGTGAGTTCATGACGTAGATCCTCAATTCCACCTTGCTATATTATTTTTCATGTTGTAAAGAATATATATAATACCCATTCATGAATCATATATTGATGTGAGGTCAACAACATTTGTGATGGTGACATTCCTAGAGGTGTTAAAAACAGTCTATCTAAGGGTGTTAATACATCCCAAGATATGTTGGTGTATAAATCACATATAAAAGAAAAACTCTACTTCCATATCTTCGAGCTATTCTAGGTGTTTTAGGGATGGGAACCCATGTTTTTTAATACATAAAAATTACAAAAATCCTTTCATGATTCCTCCATGTAGGCATATTGATTATCCACTAAATGAGGATAATATTCATTGTTAATATATATAACATTCATGTGCTTTATTATTCATAAACACCATTTTAGTGCATTTTACACTTTGAACATCATTTCACATTATGATTGTAATACCTTCTTAAAATGCACTATTATGTGGTACATTTTTGAACATCATTTAAAGTACCCAATGATTCATCTGATTTTAAGGAATCTAATTATAAATATTTTAATTTGATATTTTGGGAAATTTATCTACACATATATATGAACATGTTTGATATAGGGATCAATGGAGAATTCATGGAAGAAGATGGGGATATTTTGTGATGGAAGGAAACAATTCTGGAGAATTCAGATTAGACACCATCCCACTTATGAGACTGTGGGGCCCAACATACAGTCCCAATGAATAACAACTTTAGTGGGATGATAGAAGAAATATAGAGGAACAAATCACTCTTCAGGAGCCAATGCTAATTCGGCCTCCATGGTGGTCATTTAGGTGTCCCAAGTTAGAGATAAAATTATGGTCCAGATTCTGCGGCCCAGAAAAACAGACCACTAATCTAATCATATCTCCGAATATTCAACTTCAAATGGAACCATATTTTACAGGCGGTTATGAGACATCCGAGGATATATTTTCTTCTTCTATGTCCCACACTGATTCTTCCATCTATAAGGTCTTCCAATCACTTCTGTTCGGTGAATGAAAGCTGGCCGCCACCTCGGGTCAAATGTGGAAAAATCCAAGTTCCACAAGATTTCCACCACCCTAGGCCTACCATAATCAAGTGGGATGCTTTGTACTATTGTAGTCTAGACCCAAGTCTTCCAAAATGCCTATTTAAGGAATTGGTGGTGGAAGATTTGATAATCTTTGATTCTTTGTTCAATTGTAATGTTATGCTACGATTTTGTTGTCTCAAGTTTGTCTTTCACATGTAAGTTGTTCAATTCACTTTAGTTTCTTAATAAAAGTTCTTCTTATCCTCTTCTTCTATTGTTATAAATCTCACTTTGATACCGTTTCCTCAAGGTGTGAATTTATTCACACCAAATCTTTTGAAATTATTCACACAACGGTGGAGTGATCATTTTATTTTTGTTGTTTTGTTTACTTCTCAATTTCATCCCTCATGAGTCTACTTTCCGCTTCCATTGAAACCATGGGATCAATGGAGGGATAAAACACTTATGAGTTGATCCAAAGGAGTAGCCAGGGGCAGGATTGGATGTTATTTATCACCCCATTAATGTATAATCACTTATTTAACTGAGATTTTTATTTGATGATTTTTAAACTCCATCATCCTTGTTGAATTTAAGGCAACACACTTCAAGTGCTAGTACAAAACTTTACCTTGAAGTGCTCAAAAAATTTATCCTTCAAGTGTATAGGTTATTAGTATTAAATTAATTAGGCATTAAACCAGTAAGTGATGATTTTTTTATCTCCTTAAATGAACCCATCTCAAATATAAGAAATTGAAATCATTGAAAAGGAAATACGTCCAATCCACCCTGAGCAATAACCTAGGATCAAATCATTATTTTAAATTGAATTCACTTAAATCTATTAGTTATCCTTTAAACCCATATAAAATCAACCCAAGTTGGCCACTTCATAGCCAAAAACATTCCATATAATGTACATGTCTATAGGTCACTTCTTAGGTCTCTGAGGATTCGACAACCCAAGCTAGACTACAAGGACCGTCCTACCTTCTTCTTTTGGGTAAATTTGAGCGAGAATAAAATTTTGGCACCATTTCTAGGGACCTAAGTAAGTTATCTTAGACACTATAATCCTTTTTTTCATCCCTCTTCTCTATTATCACCCCCTCACTCCTATGGAAATCAATTTTGAACAATCCCAAACATGGGAAACCTATCCCTACTTTGATCACCCAACCCCATGTGTGATGTACAATGACCATCCTAATTTCTTCATGTGGGATCATCAACAACCTAATGAAACACATTGTTTTTACCCCTATTATCCACAAAATATGCCAACATATAATGAGTTTCAATCCCCACAAAGCCAATCTGAACACCCTCCTGTGCAATTCCAACAACTTAATTATCCACCTCGAATAAAATATTTGGATCAAACCCTTATCCATACTAATCCACATTCATTACTTGAAAAACTATGTCAAAAAATGGAGATAATGAATTTTTAGGTTTCATCATTGAGGTTAGAACTAAAAATCATTAAAACTTGTGAGGAACCCATCCCTACACAAACTATCCCTTCCATACCCTTATGTGAAGTGTCTAGTTTCCCACAAACCCCACATGAATTTATTGAAGAACCAACCTTTGGATTTGGGATAGATAAAGAGGATCAAGGAATTTCTGAAGGGTCTTTAAATCATGAGGAAATTGACTTTTTGGATTCAAAAGAGGATAATTTGAAATCATGGATTGAGTCTCCTAAGTATAACTCCATTGATGAATTTTCAAAAACACCAACCATTGAACCATTGAGAGAAATCACAAACATTGAGTCCATACCCATTACTAAAATTGATCTTTCCAATTTTTTGGTTGAATATTATATTCAAAAGGAACCAATTCTATTGATCATTTTTGAAAATTAAATTGAGTTTGATTCAAAGTTCCAACCTATGTCTGAAAGTGTTAGCCTACCCGAAGTTGAACGAAAGGACTTTCCATCCACCCCCAAGTTTCCATTCATTGGGGATAGCCAAAAAGTTCCAATTTTTACAATTTCTTATCTTGAAACCCAAAAAGTTGGAATGATAATTGATGTCTTAGGAAATACTATAAAGGAAACTAGATCAACCATTTCTGATATTCCTTGGATTTTAACACTCATTTTAGAACATAGGTTTATGCATGAAAAAAATTATAAACAAAGAATCAATCTCAATATAGTGGACATGGAGAAATATGGGGTCTTTAAAATGTTGAAAATTGGTATTGGGTAAGTTAGGGGGTTCATGTCAGGCTAATGACATTAAACAAAGCGTTGCATGGGAGGCAACCCATGGTTTTCAGGTTTCCTATCATTTTGTTTTTTTAATAAAATTTATATTTTAATTAATAATTATTATATTTAAAAAAATAGACTGTTGACCTATTCTTATACTATGAGTATGGATGGGTATGAAAGGGGAGCACCATATTCATCCGTGTCAGGTGGTGTGATCCTTGAGTAATGCCTTACCCATAAATTTAAAAAGAAGACAATGTATCATCAGTTTGTTTTTATTTTAATGTTTTTGTAGGTTAAGATAAAAATAAAAATAAATAAATAAAATAATAATAATAATAAAAAAAAGGGACACGTCGTGGGTCATGGGTCAAACCCCGTCAAAACCGGCGAAGCCGTGAGGATTCGAACCTGGGACCGAAGGGAGATAGGGGCGCGCACTTACCACTGACCTACGGTTTTGTGTGCTTCTTTATTCTATAATTTTTATATATATACTTATATTTTACTTTCTTTATATATATATATATATATATTTTATTTTGTTTTGTTTGTTTTGTTTTTCCTTTTTCTACTAGGGAACTCTGCAAGTGAGATGGATATCAAAGGATTAAAATAAAGAAGCAATAATTTCAACTTCAACCACCAGGTGACTTCATTACATGATCCTCATTTTCAATTTCCTTTTTGAACTTTCATTCTCTACCTCTACCCCCTTTTAAAATTTCTTTTCTTTAAAAACTGGGGACAATGTTATTTTAAGTTGGGGGGAGAGATAAAATAAAAAATGCTTTCGTGTCAATTTTTTTTGTTTAAATAGAAGGAAAAATTCATTTAACTTTGAACATGGTAATACAAATTGAACACTTTGAAACTGAATATCAAATAATTTAGCATGGCTTGATTCTTATTTTAATCCTTGTATAAATTTATGAGCATATATTTTTGAAAGTGTGGCTGTCCAATGTGATATTTCATCATTTATATTTTCATCCAAATAAAAAAAGATCACAATGCACGTCCTTTGGATAGTGGGGTATTATTTTGAGTTCATGGGGTCCCCCAAATAAATAGAATAGGTTTTGTGATCATTTTAGTTTTAATATGAGTATTCAATAAAAAATATATAATAAAAATAATAATAAATTTCCGCATAGAGCACTGAAATGACCTAATGCATGGCTTTTGACACTTGGGGATCGTGAATCCATAGTTTTCTGGCCCAGAGTTAGTAATTTTATCTCTATTTTTGGTAATTTGAATTTTTTTTTACTGAGTTAACTCGAGATGATGCTCGAGTATGTAGTCTTCACTTGGTTCCCTAAGGTCTTTGATCCTGGGAGTCATCGGCAAAGTCTCGCTACAGGGGTTGACTCTTTTGAGTGCAATTTCAATTACCATGGAAAAATTGAAAAAAAAATACAATAAAAAAAAATTGAATAAACATCTTAATATTGAAATGTGATTCCACCTAGTGCTTCCGTCATTTCTCCCTTGAATAAAGATGAACCCCCATGTCTATTGTGATGCATAACACATCCTCATACTTAATTGATATTGGATGAAATATGACAATAAATTTGAATAAAGGAATGGTCTTGGGATTGAGATCTTCTTATGAAACTATCTTGTATTAAAATATTTTGACGGTTTTCATGATTGTTTGGTATAAGGGTTTTTGGTGATCATTGTGTATTAAAATGTTTTTGGAAAAGGGAATTCGAATTTCATTTTGATGAGATATATTTTGCTCGGGACTAACAAAACTCAAGTTGGGGGGTGTGATTAGCCACTAAATGATGATAATATTCATTTTTAATATATATAATATTCATGTGCTTTATTATTCATAAATACCATTTTAGTTCATTTTACACTTTGAACATCATTTCACATTATGATTGTAATACCTTCTTAAAATGCACTATTATGTGGTACATTTTTGAACATCATTTAAAGTACCCAATGATTCATCTGATTTTAAGGAATCTAATTATACATATTTTAATTTTATATTTTGGTAAATTGATATACACATAAATATGAACATGTTTTATTCAGGGATCAATGGAGAATTCATGTAAGAATATGAGGATATTTTGTGATGGAAGGAAACAATTCTGGAGAAGTTAGATTGGACACCATCCCACTGATGAGACTGTGGGGACCAACATATAGGCCCAATGAATCCCAAATTTCGTGGGATTATATAAGACATATATAGGAACAAATAACTTTTCATGAGAGAATGCTAATTCTGCCTCCATGGTAGTCATTTAGGCGTACCAATTTAGAGATAAAATTCTGGTCCAGATTCTGTGGCCCAGAAAAACAGACCACTAATCTAATCATATCTCTGAATATTCAACTTTAAATGGGACCATATTTTACATAAGGTTATGAAACTTCTGGGGATACATTTTCTTCTTCTATGGCCCACTCTGATTCGGCCAACTAGAAGGTATTCCAAGCACGTATGTTTGGTGGATGAAAGCTGGCCGCCACCTCGGGTCAAATGTGGAAAAGTCCAAGTTCCACAAGCTTTACACCATCCTAGGCCTACCATAATCAAGTGGGATGATTTGTAATATTGGAGGCTCGACCCAATTCTTCCAAAATGCCTATTTAAGGTAGTGTTCATGGAAGAGTTGATAATATTTTATGCTTTGTTCAATTGTAATGTTATGCTACGATTTTGTTGTCTCAAGTTTGTCTTTCACATGTAAGTTGTTCAATTCACTTTAGTTTCTTAATAAAAGTTCTTATTTTCCTCTTATTATGTTGTTCTAAATCTCACTTTGATACCGTTTCCTCAAGGTGTGAATTTATTCACACCAAATCTTGTGAAATTATTCACACGACGGTGGAGTGATCATTTTATTTTTGTTGTTTTCTTTACTTCTCAATTTCCTCTCTCATGAGTCTACTTTCCGCTTCCATTGAAACCATGGGATCAATGGAGGGCTAAAACACTTATGGGTTGATCCAAGGGAGTATCAAGGGGTTTTATTTGATATTATTTATCACCCCATTAATGTATAATCACTTATTTAACTGAGATTTTTATTTGATGATTTTTAAACTCCATCATCCTTGTTGAATTTAAGGCCACATACTTCAAGTGCTAATACGAACCTTTACCTTGAAGTGCTTAAAACATTGATCCTTCAAGTGTATAGGTGATTAGTATTAAAGGGTGTAGGCATTAAACCAATAAGTGATGATGTTGTTTTATCTCCTTAAATGAACCCATCTCAAATATAAGAAATTGAAATCATTGAAAAGGAAATACGTCCAATCCACCCTGAGCGATAAACTAGGATCAACTCATTATTTTAAATTGAATTCACTTAAATCTGTTAGTTATCCTTTAAATTCATATAAAATCAACCCAAGTTGGCCACTCCATATCCAAAAATATTCCATATAATTTACGTGTCTATAGGTTACTTCTTAGGTCTCTGAGGATTCGACAACCCAAGCTAGACTACAAGGACCGTCCTACCTTCTTCTTTTGGGTAAATTTGAGTGAGAATCACATATATTATATATTTAATTTATTTTTTGGGATATAATATATTCCAAATAAATAAGTACAAATGATCAAGGCTATAGGGATATATTCATAGTTTAATTAATTCCCATATGAAGAGGTCCTAAAAAAATGAATATCGACGAATACTCCATAGATTACAAGGTTATTTCATATATTATAGATGTAAGGGATTGCATCCTCTAAGAGACCAATTTTCACGAGGGTTTATGGAACATGGGACCCATATCTACCTAATTTTAGACTACTCGGGAAAGATCTATACTCTTGATCATAATTATTGTATCCCACATTTGATTCCTTTGTTTTAAATAAGGGAAAGACAACTCAACGTACATGCCCCTCATGTATCCTTATAGTTTCCATGCACATAGGCCCTAAAGGGACCAAATAAAACTAAGTCTTTTATTCTTATTTATTGTATTGTTTATTTATTTTGAATCAATTTATACTAATCATTCTTGAAGGAATTTATTTGTTATATTAAATGGTGTGTACCTAGGGGACACATACTGTGTTTTTCGAACCACATAAATCGGCATGTATAGGTGTACAAACCCTGATTTTTCACCCAAACACACATGTTGTGTGTTCTAGGGTATATTCCATGAATGATATCAATAACATGAAATAGGTATCAGAAGAGGACACAACTATTAACACTAATGATTCACACACCGTGTGTAAAGGAGAAACATGACATTTATGTTAGGTTAGATTGGATCGATGTATAATGGAAGTAGACGCTTAAGTAACTCATCAGTCCCATATGTTGTGTACCCTATTGGGATAGAGTATATAGTTAACTCAACATGGATATGAAAACATTACATTCCCTGGATTTTACTGGGACTCACAAACCATGTTATGAAAAGTACATTTAGTATACTATGTGACTTCCTATGTTTCAAATTTCTTCTCACCTATGTGTCAACATATAAGAATTAAATATTATATTCAGAGTAATTTTATATATAGATAATGATGGTATGGTCATATTATACATAAGATAAAGTTTATGATGAATATTAAAGTGTTTGATATTATTTTCCCTACAAAGGAGACTACTAGGTTTAGACAACTTAATCAGGAACATGGTTAAGTAATCTAAAAGAGATATCCTAGTGACATGGAACAGTTCCTCATAATTCTATGTAGAGTTATATACTAACTTAGAAACATATTTATTACAGGATTTACTTTCTCTATATTCTTTCTAGGAGTTTAACACTACCCCACATACTCAAAGTGGGGTTCCTCCATATTAGGGGCTAGTTTTCGGAATTAGTTGTAGGGGAAGGGGGCAGGGGGGAAGGGGGAGGGGGAGGGGGGAAGGGGGCAGGGGGTAGGGGGAGGTCTGCAGGGTAGGGGGGAGGGGGGAGGGGGGATGGGGGTGGGTGGAGGGGGTAGGTGGAAGGTCTGCAGGCTAGGGGGTAGGGGGGAGGTCTACAGGGCAGGGGGAGGGGGAGGGGGGGTGGGTGGAGGGGGAAGGGGGTAGGGGGAAGGTCTGCAGGGCAGGGTGTGGTATGAAGGGGGGTCTTTAGGGTAGGGGGAAGGGGGGAGTTCTGTAGGTCAGGGGGTAAGGGGGAGGTCTTCAGGGAAGGGGTGAGGGGGTGGGTCGAGGGGGCAAGGGGCAGGGGGGGTCTGCAGGGCATAGGGGCAGGGGGTGGTCTGCAGGGGGGTCTGCAGAGCAGGGGGCAAGGGGCAAGGGGGAGGGGGAGACCTGTAGGGTAGGGGGGAGGGTGGAGGCCTGTAGGGTAGGGGGCAGGGGGGAGGTCTGTAGGGTAGGGGGGAGGGGGTAGGGGGGAGGGGGTAGGGGGAGGTCTTCAGTCCAGGGGGCATACCTCACGAATGGTTTTTAGGTATTTTAATTAATTATATGTGTTCTCATTTGTATGAATTATGTTGAGTAATTTATTGGTTACATAATGATATTATATGAATCAACACATAAAAATTGAATGTTTTCATTTATTAAATGTGTTCTCATTTGTATGCATTATGTTTATCAGGATTCTTCACTCCTTACACTGATTTAGGTGCATAAACCAATGAATATTTCAATGACCATGATGATGGTGGTGGTGGAAGTGGTCTGAGGGGAGGTGATAATGATGTTGGTGTCTCTATAGGAGATGATGAGGGTTATGATTGTTCTAGTGTTGCTGATATTGAGGTACATTTCATATGTAAATTTTATTCTTTGTTTATACATTTAATTCTATCAAATAGTTATTTTTATTATGATGATATTGATATTGAAATTTTATATTGTTTATATTGGAGATAGTTTGAATTCTTATGATAAATATTGTATTATGTTTGAATTCATTTTTATTTGGAAGGTGGTGTTTTTTTTCATGTAGCTAGAGTATGTGAGTAATTGCTATAAGGTGCAGCTATTATGGAAGCAGTTAGTGATTTACATGTTTATTAACTATATTTGAAAGTGTTATTAGGAACCCAGATCCATGGATTAACCATGGGTGTAGTTAAAAATTACCATTTTAAGATCATGGATTTATCCTATAATTTCCATGGGAGTGGTGGTGGTGGTGGTGGGGGGGGGGGGGAGGTTCATGGGGGAAGGGGTGCTGCAGGGGGTGGGGGGGTGTCCAGGGTCCAGGGGGTGTCCAGGGTATGTCCTGGGGGTGAGGGGAGTCTGTCTAGGGTCTAGGGGGGGACTGGTAGGTGGTGAATGGGGAGGGGGGACTGACAGGGGGGTAAATGGGGAGGGGGGACTAACAGGGGGCACAGGGAAGGGAGGATGGGGGGGGGGGGGTGTCCAGGGGGGATTAGAGGGGGTTTTTTTCATGGGGGAAGGGGTGTTGCAGGGGGTGGGGGTGGGGGGGGGGGTCTGTCTAGGGTCTGGGGGGTGTCTAGGGTGGGGGGGGTGTTCAAGGTATGGGGGCTATCCGGGGGGGCTTTGTATAGGGGAAGGGGTGCTGTAGGGGGGGGGGGGTCTGTCCAGGGTCTGGGGGGGGGGTCTATCCAGGGGGATCGTTGCATGGGGGAAGGGGTGATTCAGGGGGGGTTTGTCCGGGGGGGGTGGGACTGTCCAGGGGGGGTGTCCAGGGTCTTGGGGGGGGGGGGGTGCCCAGGGTCTGTCCTGGGGGGGGGGTTGCATGGGGGAAGGGGTGCTATAGGGGGGGGGTTGTCTAGGGTCTGGGGGGGGGGGGTCTGTCTAGGGGGTGGGGTGGGGAAGGGGGTGTCTATCCAGGGTCTGTCAAGGGGGTGTCTAGGGTCTTGGGGGGGGGGTCTATCTAGGGTCTGTTCAGTGTGGGGGGGGGGTGCTATCCAGGGGGGACTGTGCTTGGGGGGAGGGGGTCTATCCAGGGGGGACTGTGCTTGGGGGGAGGGGGTCTATCCAGGGGGGACTGTGCAGGGGTGGCTATCTAGGGGGAGTGGAGGGGGGGGGGGCTTTGCATCGGGGAAGGTGTGCTGCAGGAGGGAAGGAGTGTTTCATGGTGGGGGGGGGGGCTTTGCAGGGGGTGGGGGTTTATAAAATGGAAAACCATATAGCCACAGTTTTAAACCATGGCTATAGAACTATAGCCACAGTTTGAACTATTGATATAGCTATATATCCCCAATTTTAAACCGTTACTATATCCCCGTGTGCCTTAAGATGCTGCCACAGTTTCAAACCATGGATTTAGGTGTTTAGAGATGGTTTAAAACCATGGCTATAGGTCTTGCACTATATCCACACCATACTAGACACGGTTCATAAAACCGTGTCTATAACCTATAACCATGGTTTTTGGACATATATCCATGGTTCCAAACCATGGATATAGGATAAATTTCTAGTAGTGTAAGGACCTACAACAAAAAAATAGTAGGCTCTGGACAAGTGAAACTAAAAAGTTCATCAGACCAAGTAGCATGTGTTACTACTACTAATCCAGAGGAAGAAGGCGAATGGTAGGAAGTCAAAGGTAAAAATACGTAGAAATATGTGATCAGATGATCAAGAAAATGATCAACCAAAATCATGCCATTCTACAAACACATTTGAAATAACCGATTATGTCTTCCACCACTCCCTCCATAGAAAAAATATCTTAATCAAAATATCAGTCCTCTAAAAGTCAATCCTTAAAGAAACGATGTGATTAGAAGGAAAAAGATCAGTCATAAGAGGATGAGATCATGTTAAGGACAAATTTTTCCTTGACTCTAAAAGATTTCATGCCATCTATTTCAAAAGCATGAGAACTACCCCACCAAATGATACAATCAGAACTGACATGTCAAGTAGAATATTTATTAGATGAAGAATTGGTCTTCGGTTCCATAAATGTTATTCACTTAACAGATCCCTATGCCGATGGTGATTTTGGTTATAATGAGCCTGAGTTCCCTGTACCTAATTGGGGAACTAGAGGAAGAATACAATTTCAAGGATATATGGGAAGACATGGGTATTCTAGAAGCCACTATTTTAACTCTACCCCTACTCGAACCGTATATGCAGAAGAAACTTGTGGAAGAACCCTTCAGCGGGATCAACAAGAATAAGGAGATTCTTCTACGCATGATTGTTTCAATCCTTAAATGTTTATTTTGGAGGACCTATTAGAGGTTATAATATCTTTATCTCCATAGTTAGATAGACCTAGTTATTCTAATCTATCAAATCCAAGAGTATTTCCAACTTCTGCTCTAACACAGGGTATATCTACATCAAGAGCGTCACCTTCTAAGGCACTTGCAAAACCGCATCTCCATTCTGAGAAATATAGACCTCTGGACCAAAAGTACGATTTTTTTGAAATAGCTTCCCTAATTACCGACCAATTTTTCGATTTTGGATGCCTTGAATCTATCAAAAGATCTTCGAGAAGCACTTATTGAGGCTTTTTCAATTCCTCAAGAGTTTGAAACCGAAGTTACTACTGCTGAGGTCTACTGTATAGAGAACGATCCTACAAAAAATCATGTAGTTATATCTTTTACAAATGAAGATGAATATGATGTTGTACATGGACATATTAGACCCTTATATCTATCTATAAGGGTCAATGACCTAGACATCTGATGAGAATTCATTGATAATGGATTAGGAGTCAACCTCATTCCTATTCATACACTTCATCGATTAGGCCTTACTGAATCTGATTTATCTGCTTTCACTTTAATGTTGCAAGGTTATGATAAGAATGAGAAAGAACATCTAGGTGATGTTACACTCAAAACTTAGTTTAGAGATATTGTTTCTAATTCATATTTAATGGTTGTTCATCAAGACACATCCTTCAACATTCTTCTTAGAAGTCCTTGGCTACATCAACATGCATCCATACCTTCGTCATACCACAAATTTCTCAAGTACTATTTGAATGGTCAAATTAGGACATGGTATGGTGACAAGGATCTGTTCAAAATGTGTGAATATTAGTATATTGAGACAAACTTTTATCACACAAAAGGAAGGAGGTTTGTGACAAAGGAGGTAACCATAATCAATGCTCTTAATGGATTGGAAAAGATCCCAGAAAATCCATTCAAACATTTGAGTACAGATTATGTGTTACATATCAATCAAATTGAAATGATAAAACCAAATTTGAACACTCATCTGGTGACTTTCATAATGTTAATTACGACAATCGAGTCTGAAAACATAGAGGAAATTACTGATTTACCAAGCAGTGATAGAAGCTTAAATGGAGAGGTCTTCATTTCATCCACTAAACTTCAGCAAGCATTTGCTTTACCAATAAGATTGGAAGAAGTTGTAGCAATACTAGATGAAGACAAGGGTGATGATTCCCAACCCATCATCTCCTCTTTATTACTCCATGAAGACCCTTCATCATCAGTAGGGTCAGAAATAGTGGCCTCTTCATCAGGATGTCCAAATATTGACTCCTCCCATAGCATTGAAAGTTTTTATTCATAATATACTATGAAATTAGAAACATAAGAAGTGAAAAGTAAGGAAGAAGAAGATAAATATCTCAGGGATGCTCTTTCAACATTTGAGGTAGGTATCTCTACCACTGTGGATGAGCCCAGAGAAATAAATCTGGGTACAGAAGAAGATCTACACCCCACTCTAATTAGTGTGGCCATGACTTCTTAAGAGCAAGAGGTGTATACCTAATTTATAAAGCAACATCAAGATATATTTACTTGTAATTATATATAAATTATAGGTCTTAATCCCTATGTATCCACTCATCATTTAGGTTTTCTATAAGAACATTGAGGATTCAAGCAGACAACAAGAAGAACACACCCAACTCATGCCTCTAAAATTGAAGCTGAATTTGATAAACATATCAAGGATAACTTTGTCAAGGTGGTTCAATATCCAAAATGGCTGGTGAAACATTTTACCAATGAAAAAGAAGAATGGTAAAATTAGTGTTTTCATTGATTTCAGAGATCTTAACTGGCATTGTCCTAAAGATGACTTTATAGTTCCGATCACAGAATTTTTAATTAATGCAACAGCTGGATATGAAGTTCTTTCCTTCATGGATGGATAATACAGGTATAATAAAATCATCATGGCCCCATAGGATGAAGAGTCTATAGCCTTCAGATCCCCTCAAGGTGTGTTTTGCTATCAGGTAATGCCCTTTGGCTTAAATAATGCAGGTGCAACATATCAACGTGCCATGTACCACATCTTCAAAACCTTCTTAGAATTTTTTTTCAAATGGTATGTGGATGATTTTGTGGTTAAATAAAAACAATGTTCCAACCACTTGGCTAATTTGGAGACCATATCAATAAACTTCAGCAACATAGTTTGAAGATGAACCCCTTGAAATATGATTTCAGGGTAACCTTAGGAAAATTCATTTGCTTCATTATACACCATCATGGCATCAAAGTTGATACTGATAAAACAAAAGCAATCCTTGGAATGTCACCTCCTCAAAATTTGAAAGAATTAAGAGGACTATAAGGACACTTGGCCTATATTCGGGACTTCATCATGAATTTGGAAGGAAAGTGTTTGCCTTTCACTAGATTAATGAAGAAGGGAGTAACCTATCAATGGACTGAAGAATTCCAAGAATAATTTGATACCCTAAAGAAATATCTCTTGAGATCACCAATATTAATGCCACCTGTCAAAGGAAGACAACTTATTCTCTATGTGACAACTTTAGATAGATCACTAGGTGCCTTCCTTACCCAAAAGAATGATGTTGGGAATGAAAATAGCCTTTACTATCTTGGTAGAATTATTCTTGACACAGAGACTAAATATTCAAGTATCAAGAAGTGATTATTCACATTAATCTTTTCAGTTTAGAAATTGAGGCACTAACTGCAACATCATGAGGTCCAATTGGTGTATCACAATAACTCGATCAAATTTATCCTCAGTCATCCTATGATTGCAGGGAATTTGGCATGGTGGGCAATTATTTTGCAACAGTTTGATATCTATTTTTTACCTCAGAATTCAATAAAAGGCCAAGCTTTGGCAGATTTCCTTACTAAACATCCATATACGAAAGATACATCATTTAATTCTGAACTTTTTGATGAAGAGGTCTTCTCTATTCAAGATAATTACCAAACATGGGAAATTTACTTTGATGGTGCATTTATAAGTCCAATAGGGAAGATAACGGGAAACCCTAAACTCAAAAAATTTGGGTTAGGAATCGTACTAATATCCCCAGAAAAGGCAGTTTTTCCATATTCCTTCCTATTGTCAGAAGGCGGTACCAACAATGAAGTAGAGTATCAATCTCTCATAACATGCCTAGAATTGTAACTCCAAGTACAAGTGAACCACTTGAAAGTGAAAGGTGATTCAAATTTGGTAATCAAACAAATAAATGGAGTTTATGCTATTATAAAAGAAGAGTTAATCCCTTTTTGTGATTACATTAGAGGGTTAATGGATGAATTTCCTTTAGATCCTACATTGTATTAGGTCCCACGATCACAAAATGCCCAAGCTGATGCATTGGCTAATGCAGCCACAACCTTGGAAGATCCAAATCGGGTTGAGACAATCATCAGTATAGCCCATCGTCATGTGGTATCACATTTTGTTCAAACTATAATGGAGTAAATTAATGAAATTAGCCCTATTTCTGATCCATATGGTCATACCATAGGATGGATGAAACCCATCGTGTAATACCTTCAAAATGGAGTACTTACAACAGTTACAGCTGAAAAAGAACAGATCCAATGATGAGTGGCCAATTTTACTCTTTATAATAGTCCAGATCACTAAAATATATTCTACAAATGAGGCTTTGATGTAATCCTATTTGGGTGTATTGATGGAGAAGAAACTATAACTTTCATGAAAGAAGTACATGCAGAAGATTTTGGTGCTCACCATTCTGGGCATAGGCTTTCTAATCAAATCTAAAGGCATGGATAATTTTGTCCTTCAATGATGTGGTATTACACAAATTTTACTAAGAAATGTCATCCCTGCCAAGTGCATGCCAAATTTATTCATCAACCTCTGTAGTTCCTATATATAGCTAAATACTCCTAGCCATTTTCGACATGGGTAATAGATGTCGTAGGACCTTATCCTCTAACTACAACTAAGTAGTTAAAGTATATTCTTACTACTACTAACTTCTTTTCCAAATGGGCTGAGGCAATACCTCTCAAATAAATGAAATCCAAAAGCATTGTTAGTTTTGTTAAAATTAAAATCATCACCATATTTGGTGTCCCTCATACTATATCGACAAACAATGGCACCGATTTCTGTTTTGTTGAAGTAAAAAAGTTATATCAGAAGCACAATATCAAATCCAACCATTAATCTCGCTATCATGCAACGACCAATGGACAGATAGAGTCCTTTAATAAGACCCTATCAAATATACTCTAGAATATGGTGGATAAAGATAAGAAATTGGGGCTTAATAAACTTTTACATGCTTTATGGGCCTACTAGACTACTACTCGTACTGCCACTCAGGCAACCCCATATTCATTGGTATACAAAATAGAAGTAGTGTTTCCAATTGAAATTCAATTGCCTTCACTCAAATTTGCAATCTGTGATCAGTTTTATATAGATAATAAGTCTCATAAATAGTTTTATGAGCTAGAACTATTAGACAAAAAAAGATTGCATACTTTACATCATTTATAAGTCTATCGGAATAGAATAACGCAAGCCTTTAACAAGAAAGTTCACCTCTGTTAATTTCTTCAAGGATAATTGGTATTGTTCCTCAGAACTCCAATGATACTGGGAAAGAAACCTCTAAATCTTGAACAAAAGTGGGAAGGACTTTATTACATACATAAGGTTTACTCAAATAAAGCTTATTCTCTAATCTCAATGGATGAAGAGCTTATTAAAACTCCAACCAATGAAAGATTCTTGAACAAATACTTTGTGTAATTGCACTTCATTTCCTAGCTACATGACTCTAAACTGCACAAAACAAGGTCCTAGTCGCAAGAGATTAAACTGCATAACAACCATAAGCATCCATGCTGCATGATGATAAAATTCATAGAATATTTGTCCTTGTCGCACGATGTTAAACTGTATAACATTATTTGTCCTCATTACATGATAATAAACTATATAGTTTACATCTTCTCTATTTTGACGTTATGTACTTTCATGTGCAAGAATCATTGACATCATTACTACTCCTTAGTAGTACATGAGTCCCTTTCTTTCCTATGTCTGAATCAGATCTGTATAGGGAACTCATTTCAAGAACTATGTATGGATTGATTCTCATCCATATGAGATACATAGAGACACCTGGATCTCAAATCAAGGGCCCAGCCGCAACCACAAATTTTTTATTTTTTATTTTTTTTTCCTCGTATGTATGAACCAGATCTATACAGAGTTCTCTTTAAGATACATGACTTGATTTCCATACCATCTTGCATCTTAAATTTAAATCATTCTTCCAGAATGTTTTTAAATCCCCCTACTCCCACATCAAACTTGATTGGTGTGAGAAATTATTGTTCAATAACTACATTTGGCTTGATTCTCATCTATATGAGATACATAGAGATGCCTAGATCTCCAATATTGGGCCCAATCACGATAAAAAAACCTCCTTTATTCCCTATGTAAGAGTTAAACCTGCATAGGGAATGTTTAAAGAACTACGTATAACTTTATTCTCATCCATATGAGATACGTAGTGACACATGGGTTTAATTCCTTAGTCCAACCATAATTTTTTTTACGTCGGAATCACTTCATGTCCTCTCTGCATGACTCTAAACTGCAGAGCATAACATTGAATCAAAGGAAACAAAGAAAGTCTTCATTTTACATGTGAGTTAGATCTATGTAATGGAATTCAAACTCATGACCAATATTGATTCAATTATTTCTCATATTCATTGAACATTACCCCTTCCATATTTCACACTCTTAATCTTGAATATTTTTAGATCTTCATAATCTTTCTTACGATTTTTGGTGATAGAGTCTCTGATATTTGAGAACTCTTTTTCTTGACTACGTAGTACATTCCTTTAGGTGACCTTGTATAATTTTCCAACATAACAGGTCAGTCAGTCAAAAGATTCCACTATTTGGCTATGTAGCATATGCTCCAGTTGTCCTTGCATAACACAACCCCAATAATGGGTTTTTTCAAATAATGGTAATTTCATTCTTGGTTAAAATATCTTTTTGTACCCTTAAATATTTGATAACAATATAAAAAATCTATATTTTAAAGCATTCATTCATGTATATTTGTCCCATTACCCTTTTCTCAATATAAAATTCTTTAAGACTATGGTTTACACATTCCCCCCCATGTGTTCAAAGTAATAATAAATAACCTTGGATCACTTGACCACATATCATATACTATTTCCATTTCTGGTCCTAGTAGTATGACCTAAAAACTAGAGACACCATACTTCCTATGTTTGGGTCAAACCTTCTTCGAAATCTTATTCTTCTGATTCTTTAGAAATAATGATTGGAAATAATATTTCTGTACTCAGGTACCTTTCTTCATAAACCAAACTCTGTGCTTTGGAAAATCTAAATCTCCATAAACTTTCTTCAGCTTTTATAAATAGAATGTCAAACTTTTGAGAGCTCTTTTGTCTGACTATGCAGTACGCGCCCTTTGGTGGCCTTGCATAATTTTCCTACATAACATGCCTTTCAGTCAAAAGATGCCACTATTTGTCTATGAAACATATTCCCCAGTTGTCCCTGCATAATACAACCCCCATAACGAGTTTTTTTAAATAATGGTAACTTCGTTCTTGGAAAAGACTTCCTCTAATGACTTTATCCCTTTTTCCCATATCATTCTTTGAATTCAGAAATTCATAAATCACAATTTACATTTATTCCCTTCCATACCTAAATATGGTAGTATGTTTTCAAACAAATTATCAAGAAATTGGGAGATTCTCATACCTTTGGTCAAAGATAAAGACCTTAAATTAAATCTACCTAATGTTCTCACTGCATGACTTAAAACTAAACAGTACAATGTTCTCACTACATGACTTAAAACTGCATAGTACAATGTCCTCATTGCATGACTTAAAACTATGTATCTTAATATCGTAAATTCCTTTTTATGAAAAATTTTAACCATTCCTCATACACCAAATTTGTGTAGAAGTGGTTTTCCTATTCATGACATATTTTTTCATAGATAACCCTTTATTCTTAAAATTCATTTCCTTGGAAAAACCACCCACTGTGGTCTTGAGTCACCCAAATCTTATTTTCCCTTGCCTATCAACAGTAAAATGTTAAATTCCTAAGAGATATTTTGGTTGACTATGCAGTACGTTCCCCCAGAGGCCTTGTATAAATTTTTCCTACATAACTGGCCTATCAGTCAAAAGCTTCCACTATTTGGCTATGTAGCATATGCCTCAGTTGGCCCAACATAATATAGTCCCCATAACGGGTTTTTCAAATAATGGTAACCTCATTCCTGGAAGAGACCTCCATTATGTTTATACAAGTTTTAGATTTGGTGACCATAAAAAATCTGGACTTAAGATTTCCCTTTGAAATATTTATAGAATATTAGAGAAATTCTTAGCCACTGAGTCTTGTTTGGGATATATTTTCAAAATTTATGATCAAATCTATTCAAACTTAAACACTATACCTTTATAGTCCAATATGCATGACTCTAAACTACCAATAAAAAGAGATGTGGTACTCCTAGATTGGGAACCCGCAAAGGACACTCTGGACAAAAGTCAAGTTCCAGCTCACTAAATGTACATTTTTTATGGTTTAGGTAATATTGAGCAATGAAAAGTTAAAAGATACAAAGTTTTTGGGGTTGTCTGTATAACCCTAGTAAAAAATCAAACTATGATCACTAGGCACCATGGATTAGGAAAAAATTAGAGTGTCCTTCCAAACTTGACGTAGCTCCAAATATAACCAAATGATGTTGGAATGAATCAAAGTTCCCTACTTTTACCATAGAAAAAGATTCTTTTCATTTTGAACAAATCAAATTCTAGGGGGGGATTTTGTAGACACCATGAAATGTATTCCATGCACTTTTTGCAAAATGTCCTCAATTGGGATCAAAAAGTTTGTGGTGCGACTCTTCATTTTTCATGGGGGTCAGTGATGGTAGCGAAGGGACCAGCCCGAAGGTTCGGGACCATAGCCCAACACTGATCCCAAGCAGGAGTGCATGGGTGCAGCCCCCGCGGTACAAAACAATAAATTTGGCTAAGTCCTCAAGGAGGAACCCAGGGTACCTATGTGGAAACACCTGCATTCCACCATACTGAAGCTGAATGAAAGTATTATTTTGGATAATTACTCAAAGCGGTGCCCCAGTTATGCCAAATCATTGGAAACACACAAGCCTACTTGGGCGCTACCCATATGGTGCGTAGACACTTTCACGCCACAAAGTTGGCACACAACCCACTTGCACAACCAAAATCCTTTCACCCAAGGTCACTTATTTGCCTATAAATAGACCCTTGGGGCCTTCATTTGTACAAATGAATTTCCCTAAAGCCTAATTTCTACTCTGGTCACCCTAGTGCTTTACCCAAGTCTTCCAAAACTTTCAAGGTAGTTCTTTAACACCTAAAGAAGATGAATTGAAGGAGGATCATAGGACTTAAGTCCTTTTAATGTTTGAAATCCATACCACTTGCGCACCTAAAGATCCCAACCTCCCTAAATCAGAAACACTTGTGTGCCACCTATTCCTCTCACAGGAACTTGAGAACCCCACTTTTGGGAACACCTGTGAATACTCTTAAAGACTTGAGTTATTTCTCACCCAATTATTAACATCCAGGTTGTCAGTCACTTAATTGAACATCAGGTCTCCCAATCCTAATTTCACACCCATACTTACGCGCCCATACTTACATGCCAGTACCTAATTGGGATCCCCTTTTTGATTCACCTACTCTATTCAGTCTAAAATCCATTAAGAACTCTTCAAATCCATTTATGGAAAGTATTATTCTTCATCAGATCCCTTGTCTGAAAGGGATTCTGTTGATACCTACACCAAAACCTCCTGACTTATCAAACCTTTGGGAAATGCACCTCAATGTGTCTCTTATTTGAGTTTGTATATCCATAATCAGAGTTTTCCCACATTTTTTTCAAAATGGGTTTAGGATTCAGGGAGTGTTTGTGAGTTTGTATATCCGTAGTCACATGGACCTTTCTCATAGGAAAAGTGTTGGGAAGTTCCCAGTTTAGAGGATTAAGGTTTGGGTTATGTCCTCCCCTTTTCGTCTCTAAGACCCAGAACCCCAGATCTCTAGTAGGGAAGGTACGGTTCATGCATGATTTTGTTTGCAAGAAAAGGAGAAGTCTCCCTCCCCTATCGAGATTCATTATCTGGGTGTAAGACCCTAACCTTTTAAGTAGGAGGTTTCAGTCTCGCTCCTCTCTACTTTCTTCACCTTCACTCCTCCTTTCATTGGACCATTGTCATATGTAAAGTGAATAGAGGGAGGCTTATCACCTTGCCCACTTATCAGGTCAACTCGACCTCATCCACCCACATTGCTATAGGCGCATCCTCTTCCACTAGTGGAGGAGGAAAAGTGTGGGTGACTTTGTGGGATATTTGACATCCCATTGTTTCTCACATCAAGAATGACACACGTGGGCTTAAAGATTTATCACGATCACAACATTGGTAAAAGTACTTGAACTACGAGAACTCTGATTCTTGTTCAAACCAGGATACGTAGGACTCCTTTTTGAAGGCCCGAGCTAAAAAGAGTTCCCTTCTAAAAGGGTTTACTCAATCATGTCCACTCAAATGGGGAAATTTTATGCATAAGCCCCAACACAAAATTAAACTATAAGAACTTTGATTCCTATTAAAACCAGGATACGTAAGACACCTTCTTGAAGGTCCAAGCTCAAAAGAGTGCCCTTCCAAAAGGGTTTACCCAATAATATCCCCTCCAATGGGAAGGTATTAAGCATAAGCCCCAACAGAAATTTGATTCCCATCATAATTGGGATACTTAGGAATAATTATCAAGGCTCGTGATCATTGGATATCCTCTTCAAGAATCCAAACTTAATTCCCTTAATTTGGGAATCCTCCTTAGGAATAAGCCCCAAATTAAACCCCCAAATTATCAAGGCATCGTTTTTAGAAAGTAAGCCCAAACTCATTTCTCTCAAAGGACTATACTCTTCTATGAGACTTATCGAACTACATGGGATTTGATTCCCATCCACACAAGATATGTTTGAATCCTCCTTGAGGTTCATACCCAAAAATTAAAATCAACCTTGTTCTCCTTGGGCCATATTCCCACCAGGGTCTAATGTTACTTGGGAACCCATATTATTTCCAAGTTCCTTAGGCTGCTTTAGCATAAGTCCCACACCAAACTTTGACTAAGTACCTTTCTCTTAGATTTCCTTACCACATGACATTAAACTGTATGGATAGGTCCTTATCACATAACCATAAAATGTATGATGTGTCCCATTAAGTGGCACCGAACTATAAGGGTTCTGATTCCTTTCACAAGGATACATAGGTAGCCCATTTTATGGGTATGATCCCAATATCAAAACAAACCTTTATCTCCCTAGATGACAATAAATTCTAGAGTGACCCACTATGTAGATTAAAAACTAGTATCATCATAACAATGATTAAAAGAATCTCTAAATAGTATATGATATGGATACCATTGATGGATAACCTCAAATACATAAAAATATCTCCATTAATGAAGTACCTCAAATACATAAGAATGATTATAAATTTCACACATGTTAATAAGTGATTGAAAATTACAAGGGAAACCTATCTTATTCTTGGGGAATTAATATGGATTCAAGAAAATATTTTAAATTTATAAATAGTCCTAGAGTAGACAATAATTTCCCCCAAAATGGTGTGATGAGTCCAACCTCCCATCCTATCTACCAATTCATGCTCTTAAGTATTGTAAAGTCCAAACTTAATAAATTACTGCCTTTGGAAAGTAGGTCCCTTTTGGATAAAGAACTATTGGATGTTTCCAGTTCCATTAATAAATCCAATGGAAACTACCTGGAAGAGGAATTCTTAAACTAGAACACACATTTAAAGGAACTATGAAACAAAAAGTTAATTCAATATAAAATTAAAATGTTTTTTGACCAAGAATAAATGTTTGAGATTGAATGTGAATAATCCTTGTTTTAGGAGACTGGAATGGCTCAATTCCATAACCTTTTTTCCCTCACCTATGTGTGAAAAATACATTTGTAATGTATGTGTACTTTAGGGATTTAGAGACTTGTTTTATTTTTTGAGGATTTTTTTTTGTGGTTGGGAAACTTGATGAGAAATGGGATAGAGGCCTAGGGCTATATTGTTCAACGATTGATTTGATGAGTGATGGGATAAGAGCCTAGGATGCAGTGATGGTTGATGTTGATAAAGGTGAGAAAAATTATATTATGCGTAATGGTGTGGGACACCGGGTGGATATAATGAGTTTAGAGTGGGGATTTATCATTTATATATTTAATCTTTATGATTATTTCTTGATAGGAAGATGGTTGGATGATGTTTACTTGATCAGTATCCAACCACATGACATATTTTTTTTCTATGCATTGTGACTTCATTTTTTAAGAGGTTTCTTAGGCTTAGTCCAAGAGTACCTAAATGATTTATGAAATGATAATTAAAATAATAAATGAGTGGTTTTAGTTCACAGTTTTCAAAAATAAGTAAGAAATACCTAAGAATATAAACAAGATAATTAATAATGCCATGGGAAATTTACTTAAGAAGATTAAAATGTAAATATTGGTAAATATTAGTATGAATTAATTGAAGGTTAATTAATTAATTAATACTAAACTTGATACCTATATGCTTGTTTGTTATATAGTCTTTAGCTATGGTAGCTGGGGGTCTAGTGTGATGATAACATTAGATGATTTTATAGAAAATTAGTTTCCTATAGTGTGGTTGTGCATGATATTATTATATATTTTATGATTTCATATGCTACCCCACCCATTTTTATAAGGAAACCCACTCCCAAATGATTTGGGGCGTATTTTCTCCTACATACAGGATGGTGAGGGAATAGATGATCGACTTCTCCCTCTCCCTTACTGTTAGAGTTGGTTTCTTAGAACCAATTGTTTGTACATTGATTACATGAATATTTAATGTATTTAAATATTAAACATATTATTAAATATAGTTCAATATTCCTCATGACTATAATGTAATAATGTACTAGAGTATTTTTCACACTAATAAGGTCATATCAGTTCCCTGATATGATGAAACTAGTGGAAATGAAGGATTTCCCAACACTTTTATGCCAATGGTTTGAAAAAACCGTTGGTATACAGGTTTTAGATCAACCTTTCCCAACAGTTTAAACAAAGCATTGGTATACTATATTTAGAATCAAACTTTCCCAAAAGTTGGAGTAAACTGTTGGGAAATCTTTCATTTTTATAATGTATACCAATGGTTTTTTAAAACCATTGGTAAAGATTATATTTCCCAATGGTTTTTTAAAACTATTGGGAAAGTTTTACCCCAAATACACAGCATATCCAGTTCCCCCGTCCATGTGATTGCATCCCTAAACTGAATCTCTCTCAAATCTCTCTCTTTACCCTACGATGTGAAACTCCTTCCACCCGATAGACCCATATTCAATCAAGCAATGTTTTAGTTCTACATTTCAAATATATAAGTTCTACCTTAGTTTTAATGTTCTGCATCTATTTTTTTTGTTTTCTATTTTGATTTGGCCTAAACTAGAGGTCAGTGCGGTCTATGTCATGGTATAACCAATAAGTGCATTTTGATTTGTTTTCTTTTTTTTTTCTACACTTCAAGTGTCATGATTATGTAAATCACCTTTATTTTAAGTCTTCATAGACACTCCTTCTGTGTAGAGTTACTGAACCATATGAACTAATGGAGGTGATGGTGAGATGTATCCCCACTCAAATATGGCAAAGGGTTTGTTTAGTTATATTGTCTCAAGGTGGGTAATGGATATAAGGATGGTCCATGTGAAGGGATTGGGGACGGTTGGGGTAGTGGTGTAGGTGGTTTTCTATTTTTTTAGTGGGATGATATGGTAGTTTCTATGGACTCTAGTTTAGTTGAAAATTGGATTTGAATTTTGTATTTATAATTTTTGTTCAAGGAATGATGTGAAGGTTAGTGATATTGAGGATGAATTGGCTGTTGGTTGGGTGATGGATTGAAATTGTGATGTTGGTTGGGTTGAGTATAATAATTTTAAAGGTATTATATGGGTATTTACTCCCCTAAACCCCCCCACCCCCACCCCTTGTACACCCCCTGGACAACCCCCCACCACCCTGGACACCCCCCATTGGACAGCCCCCCACCCCACCTGCACACCCCCACCCCTGGACCCCCCATTAGAAAGCCCTCCCCCACCCCCAGCACACCCCCACCCCTTGGACACCCCACCCCCTAGACAACCCCCACCCCTTGGACACCCCCACCACCTTGGACAACCCCCACCCCTGGACACCCCCACCTCCCTGGACACCCCACCCCCTGGACACCCCCACCCCCTAAACACCCCACCCCCTAGACACCCCCACCCACTTAGATATCCCCCACCCCTAGAAAACCCCCACCCCTACCCCACCCCCTTGGATATCCCCCCCATAAACAACCCCCACCACCTAGACACCCCTCCCCCTTGGACACCCCCTAACCCCCTGGACTCCCCCCACCCCCTGGACACCCCCACCCCCTGGACAGTCCCCACCCCATAGACACCCCACCCCTTTGGATAGCCCCCACCCCCTGGACAGACCCCACCCCCTGGACACCCCCACCTCATTGGACAACCCCAACCCCTAGAACCCTCACCCCCTTAGACAACCCCACCTCCTTGGACAACCCCCACCCCTGGACACCCCCACCCCCTTGGACAGCCCCCCCACACCACCCTAGACACCCCCCCACCCATGGACACCCCCACCTACTTGGATAGCCCCCACCCCCTAGACAGCCCCCCCACCCCCTTGGATATCCCCCAACCCCTTGGATAGTCCCCACACCCCTAGAAACCCCCACCCACTGGACACCCCCATCCCCTAGACATCCCCCCTAAATAGTCCCCTTGGACAGCCCCCCACCCCCTGGACACCCCAACCCCTTGGATATCCCCCCACCCCCTGGATAGCCCCCCTGGACACCCCACCCCTTTGAACACCCCCACACAACCCTGGACACCCCCAACCCTAGACACCCCCACCCCTGGACACCCCCACCCCTTGGACACCCCCAACCTCTTGGACAACCCCCTGAACACCACCCCACCCCTAGGCACCCCCACCCCCTTGGACAACCCCCCACCCCTAGACACCCCACCCCCTTGGACAACCCCCACCCCCTGGACATTCCCCACCCCCTAAACACCCCACCCCCTTGAAAACCCCCCCACCCCTGGACACCCCCACCCCCTGGACACCCCCACCCACTTGGACAACCCCCACCCATGGAAATCCCGCCACCCCTCCCCCACCCCCTTGGACAACCCCCCGGACACCACCCCCCTGGACACCCCCACCCCCTTGGACAACCCCCACCCCTAGACATCCCCACCCCCTTGGATATCCCCCCCCCCCACCACCCTAAACACCCCCACCCACTGGACACCCTTCCCCATCCCCTGGATACCCCCACCCCTAGACACCCCCACTCCCTTGGAAAGCCCCCCTAGACACCACCCCACCCCCTATACACCCCCACCCCCTTGGACAACCCCCCTCCTCCAACACCACCCTGGACACCCCCACCCCCTGGACACACCCTACCCCCTAGGCACCCCACCCCCTTGGACATCCCCCACTCCCTGGACATCACCCCCCATGGACACCCCCATATTCTGAATTCAAATTTTTATTCCATATTCTATATGTGTTATACATAATTAAATTCAATATGTAACGAATTATATATTGAATACACTGTCAGAATTCTATATGAAATTCATAATTCATTTTTATGTGTTATTAATTCATAATTTAGAAGTTTTCAATTGAGAATTAAATTCTGAATTCTATATTTCATAGGGTAATTGGGTTCTCAATTGAATTATCAATTGGCAGGTGCATAAGGGATTTCAGAGGGGGGTATGCCGACCTTTTGTTGAAATTTTAGCAAGGCTATACCAACGGTTGTAAACCGTTGGTATATATGTGGAAAGTAACTTTATACCAACAATTTCATTAAAACCATTGGTAAAACTATATACCAATGGTTAGTAAACCGTTGGTATAGAACCTATAATCAGTATTTACCAATTATTTTATGCAAAACATTGGTAAAAACTTATTCCAATGGTTTTGAAATCGTTGAAATAGATATGAAATTAATTAATCTCAAATGGGTATCAACTATTGGTATAAATATGTACCAACGGTTATCTGAAACCTTTGGTATAATGTGCATCTAGAGACATATACCAAAATTTATACTATAACCATTGGTATATGTCTATCCCCACAACTAACTATCCAACGGTTTGAGAAACCATTGGTATAGTTTATACCAATGGTTTTTAAGCCTTTACCAACGATTTTAAACCATTGGTATAAGTCATGTTTCCAGTAGTGTGAGAACCTTGAAGTGCTATGACAATATTCTTAAATATAGTTTTGTAGTTGGATAACATACTATGATGGGACACATATTATACAGAACATCAGGTATGAATACTCGTAATGAGATGAGACTTATTCTCATGATTTTTTCACTTGGTAATCTCCAAGATGAGAGATTATGAGAACAGACTTGCTAGTAGGAATTTTTCATGTTTTGGTGTCCTCAGATATTCTAATTTGTGAGCATGTGTAATGGTCCTTAGACTTTAATATTATCATTAATGAGTGTCATGACTCACACACTTTTATTTAATAACAAAAACCATCACACCATATATTGGTGGGAAGTAGGGTATGTTGGGTGCGTCACAAATGACATGTTATTAATGGATAAGTTGAGGAAGGATTTCTCCCTTCTATTTATGGAAGTTGATATCTCGTCCCTTTAATTGAAATAGATCCATCACCCTAAATTCCATGACCATGGTGTATCAATGAGTTTATTTTATGTTGTCAAAGAAATATTTATCAAGAAAATAGGTTGATTACACTATCATGAAACCTGCTTGATGAGATATTTAGAAAAAGGGATTATATTACACAGTGAGCGTTCATATGTGGATGTTGTCGTTGTGACTTTAAGTTCTTTCTCTTGGGTTACTTGACTTGTTTTTATACATTACTCTTGGACTTTCAAAAGCTATGCCTAATTCCAATGAGAAAGAATCCTAGAGGGTCACATACTAAGTGTTTCTTGTGGTCTTGATTAAATTACATTTGAATTTAATTAATGGGATAAATATCATTCTCAAGACCGTAGAATAATTTTATTCAAGTTAAAATGACCGCATAAATAAAATAAAATAAAATTATTTTATTGAATATTTAATAAATATTTATTTACTATTTTGTAAATAAAATATTTATTTAAGAGAATAGATTATTTATTTATTTGGGTGTTCAATAAATAGAAGTGGAGTTTGAGCGGACCATGGCTGGTTCGGTAGTAAAATAATTATTTACAAGATGGTAAATAATTATTTAACTAGTTGGCTCAAGAAATAATAATAATAATTCTATTATTATTATTATGTGGCATGGGATTTCATTTATGATTCCGTTTTGTATAAATTGGCACACCAAGAATAATGGTGTTGTTATTGTTATTATGTAGCCTGGGTTTTATATAAGGTTATGAATGTATTTAATTGTTATTACACAATTAAATATGGTAACAAAAACCCCATTTCATTAAATATATAGGTACCTCTATTGTGCCATTATTCCCGGTGAACCAAATTGCTGGTGGTGAGAGAATTGTTGAGCCAAAAAAATTTCTCTTTCGAATCCTCTCCTCTCCTCTCTCAAGAATGAGAGTCATTATTTAAGACCGAAGAAGAGGTGATCAAGAACAAACGATAAAAGACACTCGCTTCTCCGCACTAGCACCTGAAGAATGAGTGGTGTCGATCAGAGACCATCAGAGCATGTGTGGATCACCTCTAGAGGGATTCTGGTTTGGATCCTCACAAGTACAACGAGACAATCCTAAAGGGTCATTCCGGACTGTCAACATAATCGATGAAGAAAGTACTGAAGATCTAAGTATTTAATTTCTATGAAAATTATTTAAATTAATTTTAAACATGATGCACAAGATCCTCTCTATAGGATCCCAAACATTTTTCTTCTTTTTTCTAGATATTTTATATTAATCCATGTATATTGGTTTTTATCATCATATTGATTCTAGATTGGTCATCGATTATAACAAAATCCAAGTTGGGCCCTCCAAACACTATTCCTATACTGCATTCGGATCCTAAAAGTGGTATCAGAGGGGTCACATCATCATTTATAATTATTTAAATAATTATTTGATTATTTATGATTTAATAATTTAGTTTGTCAATTCAAGGTTAATCATTCTTGTAATCTAGATTTCAAGATCTATTTTTCCTATTTTTTTATCATAGATCTAATAGAAACGAATATTTTTTGGATTAAAATTAAAGAGAGGAACAAATTAGGAGGTGTTGACAATTCTGCCCAGGTGAAACGAAAGTACATGCCGTGTGTTTGGACTTGCACGTTGTGTTCTCTTCCATACACACCGTGTAATATGGATTACACACCATGCAATTGTGTTTAGTTCATTAGAAGTAATTCATAAATTACTCAAGACACGTACATTAATGACACGTGGTGTAGTTAATTCTTACACCGCATGTTGGCCGTGATAGACGAGAACATGGTCAGCTGAATTACATTCCATGTGGACCACTGGACATAGTGTGTAGTCCCTTTGGGTCAAGACAACTGGTAACCATGTAATCTGGAGACAACACAGTGCCTTGTACTCCTAGATTTATGAAGTACACCTCACACGATGAGTCCCTAGGAATGTACTTTGGATAAGATAGTGAAGGAAGTACATGTTGTGTAGTCAGAATTACATGTCATGTACTTTACTAAATTACACAGAATTAAAACTTTAATCTTTGTGTAATGTTTAGAATTACATATCATGTAGATTCTATTGGGTGTTCACCCTGTTACCTACAAGGTTATGGATGATAATCTCAATGAAATTAAAAAAAAGTATTAAGATAAAAGGGTTGACTAATTAAATATAATAATTAATTGATTTAAGTGTGATTTATCTTAATAATAATGATTAAATAATTGTATGATTGTTTTATTAAATGCATAATTCCTTGAATGTATGTGGATGATCATGAGCTAGACCAGACCTTTATATGTGATTGGTTTCCTTTTAATTTATTTTAAATTAAATTGTTGGCCTACGTTCCATCTCTCCTCATTAATATGTAGGGCTTGTGTGCCCATGGGTTCTTTTATGTAAACCCCCCTTTACCCCTTACTTACATGTGAGTTAAAAATAATATGTAATGGATAGAGATCCCAAGAAAGTTGAGGTGGTTCAAGCTAGATCCGAGGCGAAACCAATCCTAGGAGATACAAAGGTGGACAGGTGGAAAGCTATAAACACAAAACCAAAAGGTTCAAGGTGTTTTCCCCATAGGCCAGGGTTAATTTATCAAATTATAGATAAAATAACCATTATAAAATCTCATGATCATTCCCTTTACTCTATTTTATTTCTGTTAGTTTCATGGTTTATCATTATGGATGTGTTGTCACGATCAAATAATTAATGAATATAACAATAGTGTAAGATGGAACTAAAATAAATCAGGCTTATGCATAAATATTATCAAGACATGGTTAATCACTTAAGGAATTTCCCCTTAACATTAACTAGAATGTTATAAAGATAATAATAAATTTACACATAAGAGATAAAAATCCCTCAATAAAATATTAAGTCAGACTAAACCTTTCATTACTTGATTAAGGAAAAGACTCAATAAAACTATATGTTCGACCAACCCTTGTTGGGATACTTACTTTTATACAGGATGTCCTTATGAAATTTTCTAGTAGACTTAATCATATTACATAAAGAGGAGAATCCCTTGCAATACTTGGTGTAATATTGGAGGCAAGTGCTGAGGAAATCCAAGTCAGGATTTTAGAATTGGGGAGACAACTCAACGGATCAAGGAGATGCAATCCCATAGTTGGAAACGGACCACCTACCTAAATACCTTCAAATAGCTTGACCAACCCTTGTTGAGGTTATACGAAGGGTAATATAGATCCTTTCCACTAGAATTTACAAGAAACTAGACATTCAAAGTTTAATGGAAAGGGCCATTGGGACTTGATAAAATAGTGGGAAACTTAATAAAATTAATTTATTATTTCTCATAAAATGTAATCAAGAAAGTACTAATTATCTGATATTTTAATTGTAGAATAAAAATTAAACACTTTTCAACCACACTATCCCTATAATCAATACCAGATAAAGACAACATCCTCACTGACAGTAACTTCCAAGAATGGTTTAGATGCCTTCAGGTCATTCTACTCCATGAATGGAAATATTATGTGTTGTAGTCCTTATTACTCGATATTTCTGTCCAAGAGGTGAATGATGAAGAGTTCCTAGTCTACGAGAAACATATAAAATACACGGTTTATGTCCAATGTTTGATGTTATCATCAATGTTTAGTGAAATCATGAAGTCTCATGAAAAAATGGATGTCTATAGCATGCTTGAGCACCTCCATGGTATTTACCAGGAGAGAGAAAGAGATGAACGGTTTGAGATCTCCAAGGAACTATTTCAGAGTAAGCTTGGAGAGGGTTCCCCTGATGGTCCTCACGTAGTCAAGTTCATTGGCTATATTGACCGTCTGGAGGTTCTAGGGTTTAAACTCCCTAATGAACTAGGTAATGATCTCATTCTTGCATCACTCCCTTAGAGCTTCTCCAGTTTTGTTGTGAATTTCAATATGAACAACATTGAGATGTCTCTACTAGATCTTCTTATCCTCATCCTCCAAGTGGAAAAATAAATGAATCCCAAAATCCTTATGTCCTTATGGTAAATAACATGAAAGGGAAGGTGGAGAGATTTAAGTCCAAATCTTCTTCATGCCCTTCCCTGAAAAGGAAGATCAAGGGGGATGGGAGGGAACATGAAGCTATTTGTTTCACATGTGGAAAGAAGGATCACTAGAAGAAAAACTACACCCATCTAAATAAGCAAGGGGGAGCTTTAGGTGCATTTTTTATCGAGTGAAATTTATCTATTTCTACAAATTGGGTATTAGATACAACATGTGGTGCTCACATATGTATCCAAATACAGGAACCAAGTAGATTCAAGAAAATTGACCGAGGGGAGGTGGATCTAAGAGCATCCAACAGAGCTAGACTTTTTGCTGTAGCTATTGGGGACTACTGCCTCATGTTGTTGACCGAGATGATCTTGGTATTAAAAGGTTGTTATTATGTTCCTTATGTAACCAAAAACATTATTTATGTATCTAAACTAGATACAAATGGATTTATTTTCATGTTTTGTAATGAATGTTTCTTCTTTTATAAAGATAACATTTATTTTATTAAGGCAAATTTATATAACGGTCTTTATGTGTTGGATTACACAAACCAAGTAATGACAATCAATAATGGAACTACTTCACATGAGTCACACAACACCCACATTTGGCATCACCAGCTAGGTCATGTAAAAGAAACACTTGAAAAATTTACATCAAGATGGATATTTAGATTATTTCTAACTAAAAACACTTGGTGTATGTCACATATGTTTACAAGGAAAAATGACCAAATCCCCATTTAGTGGGAAAGGTGAAAGTGCCAAAGATATTCTTGAATTGGTTCATACCGATGTGTGTAAACCACTTCCAGTTGAAGCAAGGGGTGGGTACTCATACTTCATAACTTTTACTGATGATTTTAGTGGATATGGATATATCTACTTAATGTGGTATAATTTGGATTATTTTGATAAGTTCATGGAATACAAGAATGAATATGAGAACCATATTGGCCAGAAGATTAAGAAACTCCACTCAGACCGATGTGGATAATATCTTAATCAAGTTTTCATTGATTAATTATAGGAGTTTGGGATCCTATCCCAACTCACTCCTCCTTACACACAATAGTGGAATGGTGTAAGAAAAAGGAAGAACCACACCTTATTACATATGGTGAGATAAATGATGAGTCATGCAAGTCTTCCATTATCCTTTTGGAGATATGCATTACAAACAGCAACACACATAGTATACCAAGTACCAACTAAATCAATAAATGGCATTCAATAAGATATTTGGAGTGGAATAAAATACATTTTATCGAATTTAAATTCATGGGGAAGCAAAGTGTTTGTTAAGTCCTCTTCAAGTAACAAACTCACACCCCAAGGCTCAAAGTGTACCTTTATAGGATACCCCAAAGAAATAAGGGGATATTACCTATAAGAGACCTCATAAAAAAGGTTTATAGTGAAAAAATGCCATATTATTTGAGAGGGAGCACATCTTAAAAAGAGATTGTGGGGGAAAGATAGGCTTCAATGAAGTCGAGGCAAAAGGTACACAAGAGTTGGTACAGGAGTAGATTCCACAAAGCTCTGTGGAAGAAATATTTGTTCCAGATACACAGGTACTACATAAAAGTACAAGAGAGATTAGAGAATCAGAATAGTATGGTTTTCTAGTTACTGAGGATGGTGAATCATTATTATTTTATAATAATGATCCTCTAACCTACACGGAAGAAGTAAGTGGTACAAATGTTTCCAAGTGGCAAGAATCCTTGAATTATAAAATGGAATTTATGTACCAAAACCAAGTCTAGATTTTGGTAGATCCTCCAATTGATGTAAATCCTATTGGTTGAAAATGAGTATTCAAGAAGAAACTAAACATGGAAGGACAAGTCAATACCTATAAGGCATGAATGGTTGCAAAAGGGTTCAAATAGCATCAGGGCATTTACTACGATGAAACATTTTCACTATTTGTGATGCTAAAATCTATTATAATTCTAGTGGTCATTGCTTCTTACCATGACTATGAGATTTAGTAAATGGATTTCAAAGAAAACTTATTTAAAAAGAACCTTTAGGAAGATGTCTATATGACACAACCTGAAGGATTTGTGACTCCTAAGGATTCCAATAAGATATGATAGTTTCAAAAATCCATTTATGGATTAAAGAAATCATCCAGGTCATGGAAAATTAATTTTAATGAATCTATAACATAATTTGGTTTTATAAAGAAAGAATATGAGACTTGTGTCTAAAAATGTTTTAGTGGGAGTGAATTTGTTTTCTTAATAATATATTTTGATGAAATATTACTTATTTGAAATGAAATACCAGTCTTACAGTCTATTAAGGAATAGTTAAATAAATGACTCTCTATGAAGTACTTGGGTGAGGAAGAATATATTCTTGGGATCAAGATTCATCATGATAGATCCAAGAGATTGTTGGGCCTAATTCAAAGTACATACATTGACAAGATACACAAGAGATTTAGTATGGAACAATCCAAGAGGGGATTTTTTCCATCATCACTTGAAATTCATCATTATAAGAAAATGTTTCCTCAAATGAATGGGGAAATAAAGACAATGTAAATTATTCCATATGCATCAACAATTGGGTCGGTCATGTATCCTATGCTATGTACTGAGATAGATGTCGCCTACACATTAAGTGCAGTAGGAAGATATCAAGCTGATCCAGGTAACCACCATTGGATCGCAGTCAAGACTATCCTTAAGTATCTAAGGAATAATAAGGATATGTTCTTGGTTTATGGAGGAGATGAGGAACAAGTCATTAGAGGATATGAAGATGCTAGTTTCCAGATTGATCAAGATGACATGAAGTCACAAACAGGATACATCTTCACTTTGAATGGAGGTGTTGTGAGCTGGAAGAGCTCGAAGAAAGATGTGGTTGTAGATTATATAGAAGAGTCTGAGTATATCACAGATTTTGAGGTAGCTAAAGAATAATTTTGGATGTGGAGCTTCATCCAAGAGATGGATGTGGTACCAAGCAGTAAAGATACCATCACAATTTATTATGATAATACTACAGTGGTGGCTCTTGAAAAAGATCCAAGGTCACATAAATGGATGAAGCACATACTACAGAAGTATCATCTCTTGAGAGTTTTTTCTTAGAGAGGTGAAGTTGCAGTGATTAGTATTTCCATGGAATATAATGTGGTGGACCCCTTGACTAAAGCCTTAACTCAGCAAAAACATGATCATCATGTGAGGTCTAGCAGACTGAAAGTCGTAGGCAGTTGGCTCTAGTCCAAGTGGGAGTTTGTTGGAGTTTGTGTCCTAGAACCAAAAATTTGTACATTGATTACATAAATATTTAATGTATTTAAATATTAAACATATTATTACATATTTTTTATTGTTCTTCATGACTATAATGTAACAATATCCTAGAGTATTTGTCGCATTAATAAGGTCATAACAGTTCCCCACTATGATGAGAACCTTGAAGTGCTATGAAAATATTCTTAAATATAGTTATGTGGTTGAATGACATAATATTATGGGACACATAGTATATATATCATCAGGTGCGAGTACTCTTAAGAAGATGAGGCTTCTTATCATTAAGTTCACACTTATTAATATCCAAGATGGGATATTATGAGAACATACCTGCTAGTAGAAATTCCGCATGTTTTGGTGTCATAAGATATTCCTATCTGCGAGCATGTGTAATGGTCCTTAGGCTTTATTATTACCATTAATGCATGTCACGACTCACGCTATTTGATTTACTAACGAAAACCATCATGCTATATATTGATGGGAAGTAGGGTACATTGGGTGTGTCATGAATTACATGTTATTAATGGACAAGTTGAGGAAGGATTTGTCCCTTCTATTTATGGAAGTTGATATCCCGACCCTTTTATTGAAATAGAACCATCACCCTAAATTCCATGTCCATGGTGTATTGATGATTTTATTTCAGGTAGTCAAAGAAAGACGTATAAAGAAAAAAGGTTGATGACACTATCATGAAACCTGCTTGATGAGATATTGAGACAAATGAATTGTATTACATAATGAAAATTCGTATTTGGATTTCATCATTGAAACTTTATGTTCTTTCTCTTGGGTTCCTTGACCCATTTCTAGGCAGTACTCTCAAACTTTAGGTAAGCTCACCCAATTCCAACAAGAAATAATCCTAGAGGGTCACACAATAAGTGTTTCTTGTGGTCTCTATTACATTCTATTTAAATTTAATTAATGGAATAAATATTATTCTCAAGACTATGGAATAATTTTATTCAAGTTAAAATGATCACATAAATTAAATAAAATATATTTTTTATTGAACATTTAATAAATATTTATTTACTAGTTTGTAAATAAAATATTTATTTAAGAGAATAAATTATTTATTTATTTAGTTGTTCAATAAATATAAGTGGAGTTCGAGCAGACCAAGGCCGGTCTGGTAGTAAAATAATTATTTACAGGATGGTAAATAATTATTTAACTAGTTGGCATAAGAAAACATAATGATAACGCTGTTATCATTATGTGGCACATGATTTCATTTATGATTCTGTTTTATGCAAATTGGTGCACCATGAATAACGGTACTGTTATTGTCATTATGTAGCATGGGTTTTCTCTAAGATTATGAATGAAATTAATTACTATTACACAATTAAATATTGTAACCGAAACCCCATGTCATTAAATAGACAAGTACGTCTATTGTGAAATTACGCATGGTGAACCAAATTGACGATGGTGAGAAAATTGTTGATCCAAAATGATTTCTCTCTCTATAATCCTCTCCTATCACCTCTCAAAAAAGAGAGACGTTCTTCAAGACCTAAGAATAGGAAATCCATAATGACCGATGAAAGACACTCACTTCTCTAGACTAGCACCTGAAGAATGAGTGGTGTTGATTAGAGGACACCAGAGCATGTATGGATCACTGCTAGAGGGATTCTAGTTTCAATTCTCGTAATCACAATGAGAAAATCCAGAAGGTTCATTCTAGATGATCAACATCATTAACGACAAAAGTAATGAATATCCAAGTATTTAATTTCTACATAAATTATTTAAATTATTTATAAACATGATGCACAAGATCCTCTATCTAGGATCTGATGCCCTTTACTTATTTTTCTAGATCTTTGATCTTAATCTATGGATACTGGTGTTTATTGTCATATTGATCCCATATTGGTCATCGATTATAGAAAAATCCAAGTTGGGAACTCCAATCTCCATGATTCCATAGCGTTCAGATCCTACACATACTACCTCTTTAGATGTAGATGGATAGGCTTATCTCGAGCTATAATGGCTTATGGTATATGGTGTGTTTCTACTAGGGATATGATGGACCGTGATTTACTATACATTTATATGCAGGCTGTAATGTATTGAGGTATAACACATACTTATATTTGGTCATGGTGGCTCCAACTTCCCAGGAGTGTACATGCATAAGCTATGGTTGATTGAGGTATAATGCATTTACACATGATATAGTAGATTCCAAGAATATTCTTGGTTACTACTAGGATATGTTGATGATGAGATACCTGATATCACATAATGTAGTAATGGATATGATACGGTGTTGGATGACTTATAGTAGGGATGAGAACATGATGCATCTATTGGAGTGTTATAGCAAAAACTAGTGGAGAAGTGGAAGTGGAGTACCTATATATATATTTATATAATTATATAAACTTTTAATATACAATGGTTTACTTCTATGTGTTACTTGGTGAGAGAGACATGATGAGAATGAGAACTAGTATTACCTGTTAGTTAGTGAGTTAGTTTCATTTTCTTATTGACTGATATTTAGTATTCTTATTTCACATTTTCATGATTAGTTTCAGGAGGAACCTATTAGGTATACATGTTATTATCACCCTATATATACTCAAAAAATATTTTTCTATTCTATAATAAGAGGTTGGTGATCAGGATAAATGTTACTAGCTCGAAGGAGTTGTGGAGTAGCTATTGAGAGTTACTAGAGTTCGTTTTTTCTATCTAGTTTTAATTTTGGTACTTATAGTTTTAATTTTAGTTTATGTATGAAATTTAATTTATTAGTATTTATTCTTTATTTATGCATGGAACTGGTTGTTGGTTTTCCCTTATTATCACTTATTCATTAAATTTATATAGGGTAATGCCTCCCATGTGTGTGACTAATATGAATTCGGTGCTAGTCTCCAACCCATGGGATATTTGAGGAAGACTTTGAGAATAATCAACTATATTTATTTATTGCCAACCCTAGAGGGGTTTCTTTTGAGGGAGGGTGTCCTCACATATGTAACCTCAACCAGTTACCTCTTTGTAACATCCTGTTTGTGTTGATGAACCTCACATAGTGCCATGGGTTACCTTTCCATGCGTACCCTTACACAAGGATTGAGTTAACTTTATGCATGAATTAGGTTACCTTTATGTAAAGGAAATTATTATGTTTACTTAGATAATTCATGAGAATTACACATGTGCCACTTCTATATTATACCCTTATGTTTTTATAGGGTTACCTTTTTGCACATTTGATTACATCATGACCCTTATTCCATTTGAATATAGTCATATATAGATCATGAACCAATATATAACCTTTACACATAATCCTTATATGTATAAAAGACCTTTATTTAGGTCATCTTACCCTTACACATGTCTTTAATGTAGTAGATGGTGTACTAAATCTACCCTTATGTAGTGGTTGATGTCCTTTATATAGGTCTCCTTCACTCAGCATGATCTTTACATAGGTCTTTCTTCTATTACTTCTCAAATGAAACTTCACCCAAATATTTCAGTCCATCTCCATGAATCATATTCCTTCATCATAAAATATAACTTCCAGTAAGACTTACTTGAATCCATAACAACAATCCAAGCATGACATCCAATGATTCTTCACCATATCCTCCACAAATCTATTATAAAAAAACACAATAATATAAAACCATGGTTACAACACATATTCTTTCCATGCATAATATAACATGGATAAATAACCAACGTAGAGGCATATGAAATACAACATAAGAAAAACATAATGATGAAGTGAAAATGTTGAGTATCATAAACATACAGTCAATACCCTATGAAAAGACAACATACTTAAAGAGTAATGAAACACCGATTACTCTATTGTAATTTTCTATAAAGATCTAAATTTTTTGATGGAAATATTCCATAAAACCTCATATATATGATATATATAGGACAAATAATATTGTATGATTAGCAAAATTCATATGGTATGAGATGCATGCATGGAATATCATATTCCTTAAAGATTGGGATTATCATAAAAGCATGATATATGATATCATGTTAATTCTAACTAAGTGTTAATGAGTTAAAATTTAATTTATCTTCCACATAAGCTGTCATTTTAATTTCATGAAGTTGAAACACATATTATATTAGATTATTCCTGAGGACATTTTTATTTACTCACGTGTTATCTAACACATGCGTAAATATATGAGGGACTCAGGAGTGTCCCAAGAACTATATAAAGTATCCTATTACCATATATTGTCTGAATGTGAAATTTATCATGCTTCATACAATACTTTACTTCCCAAAGATCTCTTCTTCCTCCTATTTTACCATGAGAGTTTCTAGCTTGCCCTGTATCGAAGGGGAGTCCTAATCCCACAATGAGCGATTCAACATCATCCCATGGATACCTTTATAGGAGGAATTCCATTCAACCACCTCTCACGCGATCTTTATCAATCACATGAGATGAATACATAAGTAGAAACCATATTAAATAAAAGGAACACAACTCTTAATTTTATATTTTATGAATGATTTCATATATCTTGCATGTAGATCCCATTTTATAGGTTTCTATATTACTTATTTTGTATTTAATGAGTGTCATTATATCATAAACCAACATGGATACCCATATAAACTGATACCCAAACTGGTCCGGACATATCCTGAAGGGTGTTCCCAATCCCCATGGGTTGGAAACTAGCACATGGAATCAAATATAATTCAAAGGGAATTATTTTACCATGAGAACAAACAAAAAGACATAACAACAGAAGATAAAATAATAAACAGTCAACAGTCAGCATTCCAAACACTCCTCAAGGAGAAAAGTACCATGAGAAGGTAGATAATAATACCAAAGTAAAACATCATAAAAAAATGTCACAACATCATCAAGATAAGATCTCACAACTCTATGCAATGAGTGAATCACAGCTCCACCGGTGACCACCCTGTGTTAAAGCACACTCACCACCTCCAAGTGGCAATTTCTCTTCCCTGGTACTAGTATAAAAAAGCTACAAATTCATGAAGGAAAAGGTAGGGTGTGAGTAAAACAGCTCATTAGGATTCCAATAAATGTTTCATAAGCAGCTTCAATACAAATAATGTAATAAACCAGTGTTTGTTAGTAAATTTTTTTTCTTAAATAAATGTGTTATATTATATTATACACATACAAAATATAAAGAAACGAACAAAGACTTTTTTTCTTTACTAAATACTATTACATTAATAAATAATGAATCCAATTAAAATAACAAACATTAAAACTGGACAAAAAAATATAAAATAGAAAAGTTATAATGGGAAAATAGGGATCACCCTAATTTACTAAAATCATCGCCCCCACTACAAACACTATAGAGAATAAGAAAAATATTAGTAAACCAAGAAAAATTATAGAAAATGGAAATATACAACCTTAATATGAATTTATTTTAATATTAAGTGAAATAATTAAGTGGTATTTATAGGAAGTAATGTGATTATTGGAATAGTAACCTGACCGTTGGGAATAGTAACCCTACCATTGGGAATAGTAACTTGACCGTTGGAATTGTAATTTCACCTAAAAAATAATAAATTATGATATAAATAATATTTACCATGATTAATTTAATTAAATATAAATTTCATAATTCCAATAAAATAAATATCATTATTAAAAACTCAAATAAAATATAAACAATTTTTAAAAAAATTGTATTTTAAAGTATTTTTTAAAAATAAATATTTTGATGTTAAAAATTAAAATTACCAATTTTATAAATTTATTTTGATAAAATTAATATCATTTTTTAAGTCAAAACATCTAAATTATCCAAGTGTTATTTTTTGGTATTTTTCTGAAATACATTGATTTTTAGGTGAATAGTAAAAATATAGTTTTCACATAATTGGGGTAACTCAAATTACATCATTCATGATGTAATAATAATATAATACTTTATATAGCTTTATTTTCAGACATGAAATATTTAATTTCATAAATGTTTCATTAAAATATAATAAACTCAATTTCCAAACCTAAAAATAACTTTCCAAAACCTAAATCAAAAGTGATTCTTTAAAATAACAATTTTTCTTTCTTTCCAATATCTTTTTTAATAAACAAGTGAATTCAAATTATAAAGGAGGTTTAAACTCTAAAAATAGTTATATTATATTAATATATTATTTATATTGTAAAAAATTCACTATTACAAGTCTTACATTTGATATATTGTTTCATTCAATATTGTATTCTAAAAATATCCCCTCCTCAAGTATAAATAACCCCTCTCCCTACCCTTGGAAAACCACAAACCCCACCCATTAAAAAGCCTAATATATTCCCAAATACTCCTTATCAAGACTCTTACAATACTTAGGGATGTTCTAGAGAAATCCAAATCCAATCACCAAGGAGTTACAGTGTCGTTTAAGAGAGGCTACACAGAGGAGAGAGTAAGTCTCTATTAACTCTGCCCTCTTTTCTTCTTCTATTTCTTCTTTTACACTCTTCCTTTCAAAAATATATACTAAATAATTGATTATAAATTAAGTTAAAATTATATTAATTATTTTAAACTACTTTAATTATCATGTTTATGACAAATATAGATTTCATACTTCCCTTTCCGTCCCTTTTGAAAACATCATGTTAAAGGTTGATTAACCACCTACAGAGACATTGCCAAGAAAATTATTATAACCAAATTCATTGATGAATAGAATTAATTATATATAATATATAAATATATGTAATTTCATGTATTCAATGCTTATGTAATTAATTATACTAATTTATAAATTACATTTAATAAAATAGAGAAACCATTGCAAAACGAGAAATTTTTAAGTAGAACATGATATCAAAATAATTCAATTTCATAAATGGAAATTAAGAAATATAATATAATGATTATAATTGATAAATATATTTTTTATTAATGATTATAATTCACTTCTATATTAGTGTTTTAATAAATATAAGTTTATTATTTAGGAGGCGCAAAATCGATAAAATTAAGCGGGAATTAAGGTAAGGGGATTCTCAAACCCAACTCCATTAACTTGGGGTTTCCCACTTTCACACGAATTTTAGAATGTATATTAATTTAATGTTCCTTTAATGTAATTTCATTATTCTTACCTTTTATTTTTGAGTATATACATGTTTCCAACTTGGTTTTATGAAAAATATAAGGATTTTTTTTCAAAAGAACCCTTCTTTATAAAAAAATATTTTACTTATCCGGAGATTGTTTCTTCTTCATTCAATATTAATGATTCTTTTACCAAGTATGTTATTACATTTTTCTTTTGGGAACCCCAGTGTTTATTCATGAATTTATTCTTTGTGTCATTCTTATAAAACCCATTTCTTTCCATGGGTTACTTCATGACTTCGAATGGTATACATTCTATGTGGTATGCATGATTATGTAAATGTTATGATGTGATGAGTGCGCCAAAAATTATATATCACTCTAATTAATTGGGTAATGTGATTTATATCAAGAGATAATGTTCAATATTCATGAACATTATGCTATATTTGTTCATAATTATGATGTTATGATTATTCATGTATGTTATGTGTGAACATGATGCTAGGTTTGTTCAAAACTATGTGTGTTATTTGGACACTAAGACATGATGTTTAATTTTGATGCATTTACACATTCCATTCCTTTATCTAATGTTTCCTCTCAGGATTATGATGATGATCTTATGGTTATGAAATGATAATGATGTTTATTCCCACCCATGTTATATTGATCCATGTTTCTTATTTATACTCTTATTGGGATTTTAGATCACCCCTTTCATTGATGTATATCCTTAAGTGATTACTTAACTAAGGAGAATGTGAGGGCCAATAAGAATCTAGTGAAGAAGAAATTAAATAATTTTTATGTTTTATTATGTAAAATTTATGTATGATCCTAATTTTCCCAAGACACTAAACCATTTGATCCTGGATTTGTAACACTATTATGTTTTTTATCTTTAAAATGTTGTAGTAGTCATGTAAGAAAAATTAGGGTCACTATAGTTGGTACTAGAGCATGATTTAGTTAATTTGGTAATTAGGATTAGAGAAATTTAGTGAAAACCCTTAGGATAAGACTAAGTATATATAAGCATCAAAGAAGCCTTATTTTAGAAAAATGATTAACATAGGGATCCCATAAGATATTCCTTTAGAGATAATTGAATAAAATAATAGATTATTTATTCATTATTTTTTGAATTATGTTTTGTTGAAACATTTTCTATTTTAAAAAATGGTGGGAACTAGGAGAAACCAGGCCAACAACCCATGCGAGGGACAATGAAATGATTTTCCGAACAACATCCCCAACTCCATGGGAGGTGGAGTTCAAAAAATTATGGTGATGCTTACCCAACTATCTTAGGATATGTATAATAACTTGAATCATGTGGAATTTACATATTTACCCAAAAATTTTCCACTAGCCATTGAGTCCTTTATGTGGCAATGACCACTGATGTTTAGTGGAACTTTTGATCCACTTATCATGGAACAATGGGTTAACTCAATAGATAATATATTTTCTATGATCCATTGTTTCAAGAAGAATAAAGAGACTCTTTCAGTTTATCATTTATATGGAGAATATAATCAATTGTGGGAATTGGTAATGAACACCAAGATAAAGGATGAAATAGAGAAGATAGAGTGGGAAGACTTTAAGAAAAAATTTCATACAAAAAATTTCCCTCAAAATCTTGAAACAAAAAATGGATAGAGAATTCATAGATATGAAGAAAAAGGAATGTGAATATGCCATAGATTATGAGGAAAAATTCACAAGGATTTCAAGATATTCCTCGGGTTTTTTATAAAAAAATTATAGAAAAATAGATACATTTATTAGTGGTTTAAAACAACACCTCTGAGAGGCTCCAACTATCCATGAATTTGGGATTTATGAAGAAGTGGTTTGATGTGAACTAAAAGTATAGATGGATTTTATAGAATGGACCCATGGTTATAGATATAAGAAGATAATAATGGAGTTTAAAGCTGGCGGGTCATTTGAAAAATGAGGAAAGAGGATCCAACTAACCACATGTCAAAAATGCAGGAATAAGAATCATAGGAATTTCCTCAAAGGGATGTGGAAATGATATAAGTGCGGGAGAGAAGGAAACAAAGATCATTAATGTCTAAGACACATGAATAATCCAAACAACATGATGGAGTAAAGGAGGGAACATACTAATGCACCACATATGGTTCAATGATTCAACTACAGGGAGCAAGGTGGCTATGAAATCCAATGCACTAAACCTCGAGTCTTTGAGGGTAATCAGCATTAGCAACCACCAAATTCAAAATATAAAGGGAAATATTATTCCATAACTACTGATAAAGCGGATCAAGAAAATGAATTCATATAAGGTACACTTATTATTCACTCCAGAATGGAAATTTTTTATTTGATTTTGGTTTTATGCCTTCATTTATATCTCGTTTGTTTTCTAGAACTATTGAATTGAATCCCTGATAACTTGAAGTAGAGATATATTTAAAAACTCTTAGTGGTGGAATCATTGAAACCCAAGTATTAGATTCTTATTCTATTAGAATATGTGGGACGATTCTTCCATCTAATCTCATAATACTACCATTCATAGAATTCTATGCTATAAATGGCATGGATTAGCTCTTAGTATATAAATCACACATCAACTGTTAGGAAAAGGAAATCTCTTTCCGTATTATAAACCATATAATTATCCTCTATAAATTCATGGAAGATCGTGAACCTCCTTTTTAAAATCCCTCAACAGTGTGGGTGTTGATACCCTATAAAGAAGCATATATTACTCAAATGGTTGAGTCAAAGGAAGGTATCAACCTAGAAGAAATTCCCATTTTTAGGGTATACACTGATGTATTTCCTAAAGAGTTACCCAAAATTCCCCCAGATCGCAAGGTAGAGTTATCAATAGAACTCATACTCAGAGCTACTCCTATCTCAAAATTCCCCTACAAGATAGCCCCAATCAATCTAGAAGTGTTAAAGAAGCATCTCAAAGAGCATTTGGACAAAGGGTTCATACGCCCTAGTGCATCACCTTCGGGATGCACTAGTGCTCTTTATAAAGAATAATGATGGATCAATACAGATGTCTATCAATTATCAGGAGTTCAAAAGGATAACCATAAAGAAAAAGTATCCTATCCTAATGATTGATGACTTGTTTGATCAACTATGAGGAGATCAATACTTCTCAAAGGTGAATCTTCATTCTGGATATCATCAACTAAAGGTGAAGAAGGAAGATATTCAGAAGACTAATTTCCATACATGGTATGAGCACTATGAGTTCATGGTGAGACCCTTAGAACTTAAAAATTACCCTAAAATATACATGGATTTGATGAATAGAGTCTTTAGATACTACCTCAACAAATTTTTGGTAGTTTTTATCTGTGATATTCTCATTTACTATAAGAGAAAGGTGGAACATGATGAGAAAATAAGGATTATACTAGTGACATTAAGGAATGAGAAAATGTATGCTAAGTTTAGTAAGTGAAACTTTTGGATGCATCAAGTCACATTCTTGGGGCAAGTGATCACAAGTGAAGGAATTTCTATGGACCCTTCAAAGAAAAATGAAATTTAGGAATGGCCCAAACTCACTAGTGTTATATAAATATGAAGTTTTCTTGGATCAGATGAGTACTATCGATGTTTTGTGAGAAATTTCTCAAGATTTTATAGTCTTATAACTAATTTAACATAGAAAAGGGTAAAGTATGTCTAGACGGAAGAATATGAGGAAAGATTTAAGGAGCTCAAGAAGAGGCTAATCACTGCACCTGTACTCACACTACCAACAAGTGGAGAAGGTTTTGTGATATAAATTGATGATTCAAAGAAAGTTTTGGGTTGTGTACTCATACAAAATGATAAATTTATTGTCATGACCCATCCCCTGGGGCCCGTGCTGTGACTACCCCAAGCCTGCCTTGCATAGGCCAGGGGATGGTGACTTGCACCAAAGGCGTATTACCTAAAACTAGGAAGGCATTTCCTTTATAACCTATAAAATCACACAACCAAGAACACAAAAAGATACAAACACAAAAAACTCTATAGTAAAATTGAGTGAGTACAGTAAGAAAAAGGGGCTAGAATACAAGCCCAACTAGAAAGTATAAGAAACTGAAAGTATAAGTAAACTGGAATATCTTTTGTGATCTCACACCAAGGATCCAACCTGAAGGGTAGGTACAACTCTCGAATGGTCATCTCTACAGTACGCCTCATCTAAGGTCCACCTCCGAGCTACCTCCAGTCTTGGTACTCTCATCCTCAGTTAGTGTTGTCCATCATCTGCACCAAACACAACGAGGTGTGGGCATATCCCATGCAGGGGTGAGTATAACGATACTTAGTAGGGACCCCAAGACCCTCAAGGTCTCACAAAATCCACCAAGGATAAACCACACAACACTAAATCAACTGACAACCCTACTTAGGTATTTTCCTATACATATACCTAAGTTATCAAGTAAACCCATCTCAATCATGGGGAAACACAAGGTCCAACTCCAAAGCCCAAAGCTCAACTTTTCCACAAAGAAAGGAAAATCACAAAGGTAAGTACCATACATGTACGCCGCATAAGAGAATACCACTAAGGTATTACCACAAAGGAAAAGTACCACAAAGGTATAGACTCATCTCACACTAGGTATATCTTAGGCATAATAGTAGAGATGATTTGATGTAACTACTGAATTATCTTACTCTGTTAAGAGGTAGACCCACAAAGGATTCTAGATCATCATCAGAATCACAGAGGATCGTAGTACATCATCAGACCCACACAGGATCGTAGTAACTCGTCAAACCCACACAGGATCCTAGTACACCGTCAGACCCACATAGGATCCAGGTACATCATCAGTACATCGTCAGACACACAAAGGATCCTAGTACATCACCAGTACGTCGTCAGAACTACACAGGATCTTAGTACATCGCCAGTACGTTGTTAGACCCACATAGGATCCTAGTAAATTTCCAGTACGTCATCAGAACTACACAAAATCCTAGTACATCACCATTACGTCGTCATACCCACACAGGATCCTAGTACATCACAAGTACGTCGTCAAATGCACACAAGATCCTAGTACATTGCCAGTACGTCGTCAAATCCACACAGGATCCTAGTACATCTCCAGTACATCGTCAGACCCACACAGGATCCTAGTATATCACCAGAACATCATTAGACCCATATAGGATCCTAGTACATCGCCAATACATCATCAGACCCACACAGGATCCTAGTACATCGCTACAGCCAGCTACAAGGTTCCCTCAATAATCTTGCTCGTCTCCAGGAGGGTCCGCTACTCAAGCCACTAGTCGATACTCCAAATTCCATGAAGTTCCATGAAGAAGTATCCCAAAGGACCGCCAAGTCATATGGGTCTCAACACAACAAATGGTGCATCAATCGGACACACAGTCTGTAAGTTATTATCCTTTTAGTCCCGAGGGCCTAGTTGGATTCTTGCTCGATCCAAGCTGACCATATCACAACTTTATCCAAATATCCAGTGGGGTATACCAAAAGGACCATCTTGCTCCAAGGTTTCCAGTGCCACCGATGGTTCATCAAACGGACGCCCGATGCCAAAGTTATGACCGATAGAGTGAAAAATGGGTCGATGCAGGCTCGGGTCTAGTCCAACCCGGCTCGACCCGACCTGGGCCGACCCGACCTGGTTTGGTTTGACCTGCCCCAATGGGTCTGGCCCATATCACTGTGTCTGGACTGGCCCACTGGATCTGGCCCGGCCCGCACTGGGTGGCCCAACCTGAGCAGCCTAGCCCAGGGCGGCGCGGGGGCCGCAGGGCGCCCCGCGAGGGCTGCGTGGCAGCACGGGGGCCACGGGGTGGTGCGGGGGCCACGTGGCGGTAGGGGGGCTGTTGGGTGGCGTCACCTTCATCACGACTGGTGGTGTGCCGACCGCCGTATCTGAGTCCCACCTGTGCCATTCGCCGACATCAGTCACTACCTTCTTCCAATGTGAGGAACACAACAAAAACTCACAAAAATTGCGGAGAGGTCAGAACATGTTTGTTTAGCCCGAACCCTCCATGTTAGGGTGGTAGCAATCCGTTTAATAAAACTTTTATGAATAAATCCAAACCCTACAACCTTCGACAATGATTATTCCCAAACTCACAAAAAGAAATCATCAGCAGATCAACTAGTTAGAGAGTTGATCCACGTTCTTTGTTTAGAAGGGAAGAACATGGGAATAAATAATCACACATAATTAAAGCCCTACCTCGGAATTTTGTTGATAGAGTTTGTGAGGAAGGAGAATAATTTTTTGGGGATAATGGAGTCGACGTTCGTTGCTTCCGCAAGATGCTTTCTAAGTCGGCTCGAAAGATGTCCTCGTTCTTCAATTCCAGAGTGTGTTCTTCGTTGGATGATGAAGAATACCTCCAAGGTTCTCTACTAATTTTAATTTTCCAACCCTTTTTCCAATTCCACCAAAAATGAAAAGCCAAAATAATTTTAATTAAGTAGATAAATTATGTTGGCACAATTAATAATGCTGAAACATCTCATTAATTGCTATTTGGCTCCAACAATTAAATGGTGAGTTAGCATAATTGATTTAGGGAAGTTGAGATTTTTTCTACCATTAAAGGGGTTTGGGTGGTCCCCACAACTAGAATTCAATTTGAGAGGTTTTAAGCTTAGTGGTCCCCACCCCCATAACCTTCACATAGGAGTTTCAAATAAAAATAAAAATGTTAAACAATTTTTCTTTTTCTTTTTTTCACAAAAAAGTGAAAAAATTATCTTTCACCCTTGACCTATTATGGTCAAGGTGAAGGTATACTTAAGTGAATACTGGTGCTGTGAGTTCAACAGTGCTCTCAGATTTCAATTCTGAGCACCAGTTCAAAAGTTACAAAAACCTACTCACACGTTTACTAAACGTACCTAAAAAAAAATCAGAAATTCATTCCGGGCACACCGGGCCTCGGAATCACGCGACGTCAATTTTCACGGACTTGTAAAATTCAAATTTAATTAAAAAACTTTTACAAGGAACTTTTGGGTCTTTAAATTCTCCCCACCTTAGGGCTTTGCGTCCCTAAAAGCCACATAAAAAACTTGGAAAACAAGCGGGGGTATTGAGCACGAATCTGAGCCTCCCACTCCCATGTGATCTCCTAGAATTTCCCGTGCTACCAGCGAATGCGCACCAAAGGTATCAACCGCCCATGAAGGACCCACTCTTGTCGATCCTCAATCTCCAATGGAACCTCTAAAAATGTCTCCCCATTATTGATGTCCAGCTCCCTGTGGTCGATGACGTGAGATGGGTCCTGAACATATCTCCTCAGCTGGGATACGTGGAAGACGTCATGAACCTGGTGCAAATGAGGGGGAAGTTCTAGGCGGTAGGACCCCTTTCCAACTCTGTTGAGGACCTGAAATGGTTCGATGAACCTCAGAGATAACTTACCACCCTGGCCAAATCCTCACAAACCTCGTCGAGGTGAGACCCATTGAAAGACATGGTCACCATCCTCGAACTCCTGAGGTCACCGTCTCCTATTGATATAAGAATTATACATACTCTGTGTAGTCTTTATCCAATCCTAGATGATCTGTACCTTCTCCGTGGTAGCCCGTACCATCTCTGGTCCCACAAGTGATAACTCACCTAGGACAGTCCATCACAAAGGTGATCTCCAAGGTCACTCGTAAAAATCCTCTAAAGGTGTCATCCCAATGGTGGAGTGATAGTTGTTGTTGCATGAAAACTCCAACAAGGGAAAGTGATCCTCCCAGCTGTGACTAAAGTCGAGGATGCAAGCACGCAATATGTCCTCAATGGTCTGAATGGTTTTCTCAGTCTGGCCATCTTTATGAGGATTAAAGGTGGTGCTCAAATGAAGCTATATCCCGAAAGCATCCTGCAACCCCTTCCATATATGGGAAGTAAAATGTGAATCGTGATCGGAGAAAATCATCTAGGGTACTCCATGTAGTCGCAAAATCTCCTTCCCATAGAGGCATCCCAAGCTCTGTACTGAACCAGCTCTCTGATCGGTAGAAAGTGGGCTGACTTGGTGAGTCGGTCAACGATCACCCAGATAGAATCATGACCTCTAGATGTACATGGAAGTCCTTTAATAAAGTACATGGATATCCCATCCCACTTACACTATGAGACCTCTAAATTCTAAACCAAGCCTGCTAGTACCTAATGCTCTTCCTTCACTTACTGACATGTGAGACACTGAGAGAAAAACTCTGATACTGCTTTCTTCATTTTCATCCACTAGTGCCGTCGTCGGAGATCCTGGTACATCTTTGCCACTCCTGGATGTACCGTTAGAGGGGATGTGTGTAACTCTCTCAACACTTCTTCCTGAAGTGACACTGGTACCATGGTACATCCTATGAAGAGGATGACATTCTCCCCACCTTCTGAAAATCCATTAGGTGCCTATACTGTGGATATCTAAGCACATCGATCCTTGTAGTCGGCATCCCCATGTTGCGCTTCCCTGACTCATTGAAGAAGTGTGGGAGTGACTGTAAGAGGCTGAAGAAAAGATGCTCCATCTTGATCCGAAAAGGATATCTACCAAGTGGCCAGCTGCTCTGTTGCCTCACCTAGCAGCTGTATACCAGATCTCCTACTGAGTGCATCTGCTACAACATTCCCCTTCCTAGGAGTATAGACTATCTCAAAGTCATAGTTTTGGAGGAACTCTAGCCAACGTCACTATCTCAGGTTCAGGTCCTTCTGAGAGAAGATATACCTGAGACTCTTGTGATCAGATTAGACTGTAAAATGTTTGCCCATCAAGTAATGTCGCCACATCTTCAAGGAGAAGACCACTGCTGCTAACTCCAGGTCATGGGTAGCATAGTTCTGCTCATGCTATCTTAGCTTTCAAGAACCATATGTGATCACTACTTTCTCCTGCATCAAGAAACATCTGAGCCTGGTCCCTGATGCGTCGTAGTAGACTACGTACCCAATTCCCTCCTCCGGTAGCCTCAAGATGGGGGAACTAGTCAGAATCTTCCGAAGATCCTGAAAACTCCACTAAAATCTCTCCAACCAAATGAAGGGTTTCCCCTTCTTCATCAATGCTGATAGAGGTGCTGCAACTCTGGAGAAATCTGGCACAAACCTCTTGTAGTATCCAGCCAAACCCAGGAAACTCCGTACCTTCGTCACACTTCTGGGTGGATCCCAAGGAAGTACCACCTCAATATTCACTGGATCCACTACAACTCCAGCCTTAAAGATGACATGTCCAAGAAAGTAAACCTCTCGGATCCAGAAATGACACTTCGAGAGCGTACCATAAAGTTGGTGCTCTCTAAGTGTGTCTAGAACTACCTACAAATGATAGGCATGCTCCTCCTTGGTAGCCGAGTAGATAAGAATGTCATTAAAGAAGACCACCACAAAGAGATCAAGGTATGGAAGAAATATCCTTTTCTTGAGTCCCATGAACACTACTAGAGAATTAGTTACACTGAATGGCATAACCAAGAACTCGTAATGGTCATACCGACATCTGAAAGCTGTTTTCTGCACATCTTTGTCTCGCAGTCTGAGCTGGTGATAGCCTGACCTAAGGTCTATCTTTGAGAACCACTGTGCTCCCTTCAGCTGATCAAAGAGGTCGTCAATTCTCAAGAGTGGGTACTTGTTCTTAATGGTCACCTAGTTTAGGCACCGGTAGTCAACACAAATCCTCAAGCTCCCATCTGCCTTCTTGGCGAACAAAATCAAGGCTTCCCAAGGAGAAACACTAGGCTAGATGAACCCTTTCCCCTGTAATTCCTCCATCTCACGAAGTTCTGTGAGAGCCATCCGATATGGTGGTGTGGATATCGGTTCCATCCCGGGGTACAAGTCAATGTAAAAGTCCACCTCTCTGCAAGGAGGTAGACCTAGAACATCATCAAGGGAGACATCCACGTACTGGTCCACCACTACAGGATAGCTCAGACTCTCCACATCAACTGCTCCAAGGGTAAGTCTAGCCAACTGATGAGTGATTGACTGCACTCTCCTCCGAGTAAGTCCATCCTATGCTGCAAAGGCTCCCTTCTCTCCGGTGAAGGTAAACCTGGTCCCATACGTGTGGACACACCACACCTTGAACCTAATATAGTCAATCTGAGCATGGACTATAGATAACGAGTCCATACCCAAGATTACATCGTAAGGCCTCGACGCCACTACTAGAAGATCCTAGCTGAAGCTCTCGCCTCCTAGAGTAAGCTCACACTACTGGTACTAGTGAGTAATCATCGAATCTGCTCCCATAGAAGTCTCTAGCCATAAGGATCGAACCAACATCTCCATCGGAATCTTCGAGCTCCGAATGAGGGTAGTGGCAATAAAAGAATGACTGGAACCTGTGTCTATAAGTACTACAACTAAGGTGGAATAGAAATAGATCATACCTCGTATCATCTTCGGAGTTCCATGGCCATAGGCCTCAGCTGGCTAGAGCTGAGCATACCCCTGTCCACCTGATTCCTGTGGTCGGGGTGGACTACCTGGTGGTGGTGGCGGTAACACCTCAAATCGTCTCCCACCATCAGCTACACAACCAGCTCCACTGCCATGTCTACCTGCTCCCCACAGACCTCCTCGGTCGAACCTCTGTCTCTACCTGGGTAGTCCCTCGACCATCCGCTGATCATCCGTATGACAGTTCAGACAGTCATGAGCCATGTGACCTTGCCTGCCGCATTCGTAACACTGCCCGCTCCTCGCATGACTAGCTCTGTCTTGGGTTCCCCATACAACCAACCCTGAATCATGTGGTCATCGACTTGTAGGTCTGGTCCTCTTGGACTTTTGGGACATCTTTCTGCTGCCAGCTGTAGAAGTCTTCGCTACGTGATGTCTGGTGGTGGGTCTCGCTGCTGGTGACTGTTTGGAAAGAGAATTATCCACTAAGAGGCCTCTCTCTAACACCCCCACCTGCATCGGGATGCTGAGAGAAATCATCGATACCCTGATCTATCACATGATCCCCTACTTGAAGGTCTGGGCCCTGAAGAATGGGTCCTGAACCATATCAGTAGAGTAGCATGAGAGGTCAGTGAACCTCGTTGAGTACTGAGCCATAGTCATGCTGCCCTACTACAGATGAAGAAGCTCCTATATGCGCACTATGCAAAGAGTTGCTGAAACAAACTCTACCTGAAACAGGCTCTCAAAGTCTGCCTAGAGAAGCATCACCTCGTCCTGAACCTGGAGCATCAAGCTCCACCATCTTCCAGATACTGCCTGTAGAATATTGGCATCAAGGATCACCATGAGATTAGTTAGTGTCTCTACCAGTCAGAAGACTCTCACTACGACCTCTAGCAAATCCTCAGCTTCCTGTGGGTCCGTCTCTCCCCTGAACCTGGGTGGCCTCTGGCGCTGGAACTCATGCAACACACTCAAGTGGAGTGCACCCTCTACTATTGGGGCTCGTGGTATTGGTGGCCCAATGGGTAATGGTACAACTGGTGCCTCTATTAGAAGAGGGCCCTACACGGAGGCCTTGTCGCTCGGTGGGATATCAGTGCATACTATATCCAGAACCCTAGCTAGCTGTCTGTGTGGAGGAATCCTGAAAAGAAACAGGTGCACCACGATCAATAAGTTATACCTGGTGAGCTAACTCAAAGAGATCACGAAGAAAACTCTTCAAAACACACACACAATCAGTGTTTTCAAGCACTGATTCAGACATCATAATTCAGGGTCATAGAGTATGGATACGTCGGCCACCGCACCAACACTGGATTCCCTAAACTGATAACCACACTCACTATACTTAACACTATTTATGTTAAAAATATCAGAGTCCTATGTTCTACAGTATAACAGAATCCTCGGATACCAATTTTTCATTACCCATCCCCCGGGGCCCATGCTGGGACTACCCCAAGCCTGCCTTCCATAGGCCAGGGGCTGGCAACTAGCACCAAAGGCATATTCCCTAAAAATGGGAAGGCATTGCCTTTATAACCTGTAAAATCATGAAACCAAGCACACAAAAAGATACGAACACAAACAACTATATAGTAAAACAGAGTGAGTACAGTAAGAAAAAGGGTCCAGAATACAAGCCCAACTAGAAAGTACAAGAAACTGAAAGTACAAGTAAACTGGAATAGCTCCTGTGACCTCCCACGAAGGATCCTACCTGAAGGGTAGGTATAGATCTCGAACAGTCATCTCTACAATACGCCTCATCTAAGGTCCACCTCCGAGCTACCTCCAGTCCTGGTACTCTCATCCTCAGTCTACGCTGTCCATCATTTTCACCAAACACAACGAGGTGCGGGCATAGCCAGTTCAGGGGTGAGTATAATGATACTCAGTTGGGACCCGAGACCCTCTGGGTCTCACAAAATCTACCAAGGATAAACCACACATCACGAAATCAACTGACAACCTAACTTAGGTATATACCCATACATATACCTAAGTTATCAAGTAAAACCTTCTCAATCATGAGGAAACACAAGGTCCAATTAAAAATCCCAAAGCTCAACTATTCCATAAAGGAAGGAAAATCACGAAGGTAAGTACCACACTGGTACTCCACATAGAAGAATACCACCAAGGTATTACCATGAAGGAAAAGTACCACAACGGTACATACTCAGCTCACACCAGGTATATCTTTGGCATAGTAGTAGAGATGATTAGATGTAACTACTGAATCATCTTACGCTGTTAAGAGGCAGAACCATGAAGGATCCTAGATCATCATCAAACCCAAAGAGGATTGTAGTATATCGTCAGACCCACACAGGATCCTAGTACCTCGTCACACCCACACAGGATCCTAGTACATCGTCAGACCCACACAAGATCCTAGTACATCGGCACTACGTCATCAGAACCACACAAGATCCTAGTACATTGCCAATATGTCATCAGACCCACATAGGATCTTATTACATCACCAGTACATCTTCAGACCCACACAGGATCCTAGTACATCACCAGTATGTCATTAGACCCACACAGGATCCTAGTACATCACCAGTACGTTGTCAGACCCACACATGATCCTAGTACATCGCCAGTACATCGTCAGACCCACACAGGATCCTAGTACATCGATAGTACATCGTCATACCCACACAAGATCCTAGTATATCACCAGTACATCGTCAGACCCACACAGGATCCTAGTACATCACCACAGCCAGTTACAGGGTTCCCGCATTAAGCTTTCTCGTCTTCGGGAGGGTCTGCTCCTCACTCCACTAGTCGATACTCCAACTTCCATGAAGTCCCACGAAGAAGTATCTCAAAGGACCACCATGTCATATGGGTCTCAATGCAATAGACGATGCGTCAATCGGACACCTGGTTTGTAAGTTATTAGCCTTTTAGTCCCTAGGCCCCGATTGGATTCGTTCTCGATCCAACCCAACCATATCCCAACTTTATACAAATCTCAAGTGGGGTATACCAAAGGTACTGTCTCACTCCAAAATTTCCAGCGCTGCAGACGGTTCATCAAATAGATTCTTGGTGCCAAAGTTATGACTGATAGAGCGAAAAATGGGTCGAAGCTGGCCTAGTTCTGGTCCAACCCGGCCCGACCCAGCATGGGCCGAACCGAACCGGTTCAGGTTGGCCCGGACCACAGGGTCCGGCTCGGCTCATTTTGTCTGGACTGGCCCGCTGGATTCGGCCCGGCCCGCACTGGGCGGCCCGGCCCGTGCTGGGCGGCCCGACCTGAGCTAGGTGGCCCGGCCTGAGCGGCCCGACCCAGGGTAGCGGGGTGGCCATGGTGTGCCGTGGGGGCAGTGAGAAAATTCAAGGGCCGCAGTATGGGGGCCATGGATAGGCGTGGGGGACACGGGGAGGCACGAGGGCCGCGGTGAGGGGGCAGCGGGGCAGCGCGAGGGCCGCGGTGCAGTGCGAGTGTTTTAAGGCAGCGTAGGGGCTACAGGGTGGCGTCGCCTTCATTGCAGCCGACGGTGTGCCGACCTCCGTATCTGAGTCCCACCGGTGCCATTCGCAGGCACCAGTCGCCACCTTCTTCCAATGCAAGGAACACTACAAAAACTCAAGAAAATTGCATTGAGGTCAGGCTAAGTTCGTTTGGCCCGCACCCTTCCCATTAGGGCGGTAGCAAGAAGCTTAATAAAACTTGTATGAAGAATGCCAAACAATACAACCTCTGACAATAATTATTCCCAAACCCTCAAAAATAAATCATCCACGGATCAACTAGTTAGAGAGTTGATCCGCATTCTTTGTTTAGAAGGGAAGAAAATGGGAATCAATAATCACAAATAATTAAACCCCTACCATAGAGGTTTGTTGATGGAGGTCATGAGGAAGGAGACAAAGTTGTTGGGGATAATGGAATCAGCGTTAGTTGCTTCCGCAAGATGCTTCCAAAGTTGGCTCGAACGTCGTCCTCGTTATTCAATTTCAGAGTGCGTTCTTCATTGGAGGATGAAGAATCCATCCAAGGTTCTCTCCCAATTTTCCTTTGCCAACCCTTTCCCCAATTCCACTAAAAATGAAAATCTGACATAATTTTAATTAAGTAGATCAATTTTTGTTGGCACAATTAAAAATTCTGACACATCTCATTAATTTTTATTTGGCTCCAACAATTAAATGGGAAGTTTGCATAATTGATTTAGGGAAGTTTAGAGCTTTTCTCCCATTAAAGGGGTTTGGGTGGTCCCCACCACTAGAATTAAATTTGGGAGGTTTTAAGCTTGGTGGTCCCCACTACCATAACCTTTACATGGGAGTTTCAAATAAAAATAAAAATGTTAAACAATTTTTATTTTTCTTTTTTTTTTCCATGAAAAGGTGAAAAAACTATATTTCACCCTCGACCTAATGCGGTTGATGTGAAGGTATCCTTAAGAAAATACCGGTGCTGTGAGTTCAACGGTACTCTTGGATTTCAATTCTAAGCACTGGTTCAAAAGTTACAAAAACCCGCTCGCACGTTTACTGAATGTACCCGAATTTTTTTTCAAAAATTCATTCCGGGCACACTGGGCCTTGGAATCACGCACCATCAATTTTCACGGACTCATAAAATTTTAATTTAATTAAAAAATTACAAGGAATTTCTGGGTCTTTACATTGATAGCCTACACCTCACAATAGTTTAAGATACATGAGAATAACTACACTACACATGATCTGGGTTTAACAGCTATAATATTTGTTCTAATGATTTGGTGGCACTACCTTTATGGCGAGAAGTGTGATATATATAGATCATAAAAGTCTAAAGTATATATTCACATAGAAGGAGATAAAAATGAGTAAAATAATATGGTTAGATCTAATCAAGGGCTATGATTTATCTATTCACTACCATCTGGGAAAGGAAAACAAGGTAGATAATGATCTTAGTAGAAAAGAACCTTCTACCATATCCATGATGTGGATTGAGAAAGAACCTGTCTTCATGAAAATGAAAAGGATGAATCTGGAAATCATAAAAACATGGAAAATATCTTGCCTTTCCTAAATGATTTCCCAACCATCCATCCAAGAGAAGATCAAGGAGGCCCAAAGGGATGTTCTAGAGTTACAAAATAAGGTGAATGTGGTAAAGGAAGGTAAGATACATGTGTTCCATGCAAGGACCCAACCCCAGTTTCCTGATGTCAGTTCCTTATTTAATTACATTGGCATATAAACAAGGAATATGAATCCTGAAGGACTGAGTAGTTTAGTATTATTGGAAACAATATACATACATAAGTTCAACATTACAACTTGAAAAGAAAAAAAACATAGGAACTCCTTTGACAATATCTATAACTCCTAGGTTATTTCAGCATGTCATTCATAATAAAATTCTTCATGTCATGATAAAATGAAACATAAGAAAGGGTTGATCTAAAATTTTCAGAAAGGGTAATAAATATAGCGGAAAATATATAAATATTAGGCAAGTTGAATAACTAAAAACATGTGCCTTTAACAAAAACTTGAACACATTATGGAAGGAATAAGACATGAGTAAGTAATTCCATAATAAATCATAATCATGGGTATTATACTAGTCGAATAACGACATGAACCATAAATAATATTTTCATAATGAGAGAATGCATAATGTGGGGCATCATTACCATACCGTCAAGGCCTCGCGCCAAGACCATAAATAATCATTTTGTTAAGGCCTTGTGCCAAGACCATAGTTTGTCTCATGAGACCTAACGAAGCACCAATGGGCTATAATGGGCCCCACCCAACACTTAATATGTCAAATAAATTCCTCATATGAATGTGGATAAATATAAACAACATATATATTCATATTGAAACTAATATATGAAATGTAAATAACTTTCCCCAAACATTAAGCATAAACACTAACCATTCAGAGTAAATTGGTGAATGGTTTTAAGATAGCACATCCACAACCAAAATAATCATAAACCATTAAATTAAATATGGTATATGATACCATGAAATATTAATCCCAATAATACATAATAATCAACAGGAGTTTTGAAATAGATGAAGATACACTTATAAAATCTTCGAGTAATTCTTGAGATAAATACCCTTTTACTTTGAAAAGAAGAGTCATTTTGAAAAAATATTTGTATAAAAACATAAGTGAAGTAACATATTATTTTCATAATAAAATGAGTGATTTTATAAAGATAATGGTTTCCAAAAAACATATTATATGTTTCCCTTGAAAATGGGTGAGAATTTGAGAAATTCCATTGAATCAGCTTGTATTTTGGGAAAGATTTTTGAAAGATCCATTTAGAACATATAAATCCCATTAAATGAGAGTAGTATTATGGTTGGTAAACATATATAGAATACTAATACATAATATATTAGGATTATATAATAATACATAATAATTTAATTGAGGGAATTAGACAATAAAAATAACCCGAATGAAAAAGGAGGTTCGGGTAGAAAAACCCTTACCTTCAGTCCGAATGTGTTCCGATCTTAAACTTGAGATCATGGAATATGAAATTAGACTTATTAAAAACTTATTTAATAACCTATTAGAAATTTATTTATCTTATCATAATTTTTTTAGTTCATTTATTCACTTATTGATAAGTTATCATATTGAATTTCTTCATTCCAGAGTGTTTGTTTTCTTTATTTTCATAATTAGTTCACTTGTTCTTAAGTAATGGAGTTCATGTGGAATGTATGAAAATATCCAGAATTAAAATTAAATATTATTTATGAAAATAAATAATTTTTAATGTTAATTTATATCATTTTTTCACATGAAAAAAGGATGAATCATTCGATGAATTATTAATGACATACACTTAGATTATTTTAGTGGTATTTTGATTATTAGGAACTAGTTTGGTCATATTATTTAATAATATGTAAATATACTGGTTAATAAATATTAATTAGGTTATAATAAATATATTATAGTCTAGTTAAATCATCAAAATGGTTTCATGACTATAATTTAAGATGGTGATATAAATTGAAAACTCATCGTCCTTAAATGTGATAAATTATCACATCTCGGATGGTGTTTTAATATATAGTATAAAATAATGGGAAAAGAGATATGATGATTAATTACTCAATTATAAAAAAAAATAAAAATAAATTACATTTAAGGTAACAGAGATATCATAAAATTTTAATGAAAGGAGGTGAGGAAAGAAAGAAAAAAAAACTTGAAAATAAAAGAAAAGTTGAGAGATCCCCTACGAAAATTTTGCAGCAAAACAGCCATGCAACATGTTTTTAGAAAACATTAAAAAGAGAGGGGACAAGGTTAAATAATTCATAAAAGACCCATAAAATAGTATAGGGACAGAATAATATAGAAATAATAACATGGTGTGAAAAATTTAAATACATACTAGAAACAAGAGAACTTGAATGGAAAAGAGGAGTTGAGAATTCTCTTACCTTGTAGAGTAACTCCTAAGACTTGAAGGTTGGGACCTTGGGGGATTGAGGAAACCTTGGGAGGACTACTAGGGAAGTAAAATAACCTGATATTCAAGTATTATGAGTTTGGAATGAAGTAAAACAAAGGAATGAGTGGGCATTTATTGTAAATGAGAGGGAGTTTTTTATTAATTTAAAAAGACACCTCATTAGTGGTTTTTGTAAAAACATGGGCTTGACTATGGTATTTTACCATGGTATTATCCAATTGGGACACCTAATATATTATTTTACTGTAAAAAAGTCTAAAAACATTTAATTTTAATTATTACATCATTATGATGTCATTAAACATACTGAAAACTCAAAACTGCATTTTTACTATTCATGGAAAATTCAAGTATTTTAGAAAACCCCCAAAAAATCACCCTAACAATTTTTCAACATATAGATTTCAAAAAGGAACTCTATTTTTCAAAAATATTTTTCTAAATTCTATTAATTTAATTTTTACATAAAATCGTAGTTAATTTGAAAAATAACAATTTTAAAGGTATAATTAGTTTTGTATCAAATTGAAAGATTAATTAAGATCTCATTATCTTACTACCTTAAGAAAATAAAATAATATCATTATTTACTATTAATAAGGGTCATATTACTATTCATAGGGGTATGTTACTATTCACTAAAAAAACTAGTTTGTTCTATCAGACTCTAAATGACATACTGATCACAACTCTAGATGACCATTTTTCAAAATTCAAAACATTGTAGAGGAAACATTGTGTTTAAGGGATAGATTATAAAATGTTTGGTTTTGTAGGAAAAAATGTTTCATGTATTCAATATTTATTTTCAAAACCTTGGGGTGTTACATTCTCCCCTCCTTACAAAAATTTTTTCCTCGAAATTCACAAAATGTTACCTAAAAAGATTCAGGTATGTCTTCAACATATGATCCCCAGACACCCATGTTGCTTCCTCCATCTTATGTTTCCTCCAAAGAACCTTTACCAGATGAGTTGTCCAATTTCTCAATACTTGTTCTCTGGTATCAAGAATATTGACAGGCACTTCACAATAAGATAGATCAGGCTGAAGTTCTATTTCTTCATAGGTGAGTACATGTGCTGGGTCTGGCATGTATTTCCTTAACATTGATACATGGAACACATTGTGAACTTTAGAGAGACTTGGCGGCATTTCCAAATGGTAATCTAAGGCTCTAATTCAATCCATAATTTCAAAAAGTCCAATGTACTTGAGACTTAATTTTCCCTTCTTACCGAATCATATAATACCATTCCATAGAGATACCTTTAAGAAAACATGATCTCCTTTTGAAATTACAAATAATTCCTTCAGTTATAAACATAGATCTTTTTCATACTTTGAGTTATTTTGATATGGGTTTGGATAATCTTCACCTTTTCTGTTGTTTCCTCAACAAGTTCTACATGTACGAGATTTCTTTCACCAAAATAATCCCAGCAAGTTAGTGTACAACATCTCTTTATATATAATGCTTTATATGATTCTATCTAAATACTTGAATGGAAGCTATTGTTATAGGAAAATCCTACGAGATTTAAATACTGATCCCACATACCTTGAAAGTCAAGTGAACAAGACCTCAACATGTCTTCAAAAGTTTGAATAGTCTATTCTGATTGTACATCACTTTGTGGGTGGTAGGTAGTGCTCAAACAAAGATTAGTTTCTAGGGCCTTCTGAATACTTTTCCAGAATTTTGATGTAAAATGGGGATCATGATCAGAAAAAATTGATAAGGGTACTGTAGATGCCAAAAAAGTCCGTAAATCCCAGAGGAAGTTTTGAAATGATGAAGAAAAGTCATATTCGGACTCGGAGGCCCAGTCCGGATGTCCTGGAAGTGGTGTGAAAAATTAAGGAGGACCCGCGTGAAAAAATGGTGTTTGCGTGAAGGAAGTCCGGGATTCGCAGAAAAAACACCGGGATGTCGTGCAATTTTGCATGCCTGGTCCCGCACGCTGAGGCTTTGCGCACTGACTGGTCCTGGCATGGAAGATTTCGCACGCCACCTGGATTCCACACTGGCAGATGCCTATAAATAGAAGGCGACCCCAACCGTTTTGGGGTTGAGGAATACAGACCATCTCCCGTGCGCGCAATTTAGACTCCCATGCGCGCAAGATGACTTCCAGGTAATTCCCCTTTTCGCACAACCTTGCCCCGAGGTTCACCTTTGCGCGCAAACCCACTAGCTTAAGTGAATTTTCCAATGCCTTAGGGTTCTTCCTTTGTGCGAAATCCTTTCCCCTTGTATGCAATCCCCCTCCAATTGTGCACAATCCCTTCCCAATTGCGCGCATTCCCTCTGTTAGGTTTTTCCATTCCTTAGGGATCGACCCGTTCCCCCGCGCGCTATCGAGGTCCTTTGCATGCAATCCCCTCTCCGCGCGCAATCCAATCCCTTTGCACACAATCCTCTATCCACACACAATCCTCTATCCGAATTGCATTCCATCCCGGTGTTTTGCACGCAAACCTTCTCTTTGCGTGCAAAACCCAGGACCCCTCACCTTGATTCCCCTTGGTTGCCCCTCTGCGCCAGCGCCCAATTTCTTCTATGTCAGGCATGCACGTCATGCGTTGTTTTCTCATACGACCTTCCAGTCTCATACGAAGTAACCTCAAGGTCCCTTGGTTGGTGTTTCCCGTTGTGTTGCTTTGCCTTATGCTTCTCCGCATAGGCACGCTAACGACTATTGCTTCTTCACATAACCACACTAATGTGGACCCCTCGATGGTTCGCTCAGCGGCCCCCTTCACTACGGCCCTGCTGATGCCTTCCCTCCCAGAAGGGGTAAAGAGTGTTGGGAATGTAAGACCTAGGGGTGTGGAGCGAACCCACCTCATCCAAGCTACAGGATGTTAAACTACTAAGCACCTCGTCCTTAACACATGATGTTAAACTGTGGCCTGACCCCATGCCTCGCACGCAGTGTCCCCCCATCTTGGAAATTCTTTATGCCTCTCGTCTCCACAGGAATGGAATCTTCCTCACATGGAATGAGATCCTCCTTGTCGGAGTGGCGTTTGTCCATGGGGGAAGGGCTGCCTCAGAGCGTAAGCCCCTAGCCTCTCTTGCGGAAGGTTGCACCCATGCACCTCCGTACTTCCCCACTACCAAGGCCAGTGGAGTCCCTTTCCCACTGCGCTTTGTCGCACCACGGGCCTCCATCCTGGAGTAAGCCCTGGAACCAAGGGCTACTAACCACGCATAAGACCCTATTTCCTCTTTGGGCCGCTCAATGCGTAAGCCCCTTTCTGCTTCTCACGGATGCACCCTTTGCGACATGATCGTCTGGTCCTTGCTGCCTCTTGTTTCTCATACCGAACATGACTCACGTGGGCTTAGAGTAAGCATCGACCATGACATCCACTATCATGGGCTCCCTTCGAGTGTAAGCCCCATCCCAGCGAACTACGCAAACTTTGATTCGTGCTAACGCATGGTACGTAGGAAGCCTCCACGAGGTTCAATCCCACCACCCGATTGTTCTAACTTCTTCACGTTAGTTTGCCAACACTTTGGGCTGCCTCAGAGTGTAATCCCCAAATTCCCTCATCCCGTATGATGTTATACTGTATGCCCTCGTCTTTCATGACATTAAACTGTATCTCATCCTGCATGATGTTAAACTGTATGCCCCAAACTACGTGGACTTTGATCTGTGATAACGCATGGTACGTAGGAAGCCTCCACGAGGTTCAAGCCCATCACTCAGTTGTTACGACCCCTTCGCGTCGGTTCACCAGCGCCATTATGGGCCGCCTCAAAGCGTAAGCCCCGTATTCTCCATTATGGGCTACCTCAGAGTGTAAGCCCCATACCTCACACCCACGTCTCATCCTGACCTCTCCCTCAAGACCACGTGCCTCGGGAAGCTCATGCCCTAGCCCAGAGATCTTACTTCCTCCAGGCTCCAATCCATGCATTCATTCTCACGGGTCGCCTCTTTAGGTGTCCCACCATATCACTGAACTACATGGACTTTGATTCCCTGCCATGGGGATACATAGGAAGCCTCCACGAGGTTCAAGCCCGTCCCTCCATCACCCATCCCGATCCTTACCCGGGCTGCCACATCCTGGTGGGATCATGCCACCTCATTCCACTCCACAGTATCTGGGAAGCCTCCCACATGATGGCCCCAACATCGGTGTTCCCCTAGGGGGTCCTTCAATCTGATCCACTCTCCGTGTTCCGATCAGTCCGATCCGTCTCCGCAAGTCGTTAAAATCACGACATACCCCGTGTTAAACATGGGAAGATTATGAAAGCCTCAGATGGAACACAATTCCCCACATTTGATGTGGGATGCCTCAGGCTTCCGTACTTTCAAGAAGCCCTATAATAAGGGACAGAAGACAGACATGCCAATCCCCTAGCGTCAGGACATGCTGACGACACCCCAACATGACCATTCTCCTCACCAAAGGTTGCTTCCTCGACCATACCCCTTGGAGCGTCTCAGCAGAAGCATCGTAATTAACTAGAATCCATGTAGATATGGTTCCAGGAACGAGCTTCACGAACCCATCTTAAATCTATGAGGGAGACCCGGACTAGGTGACGAGTTCCGAGGAGGAATCCATGGATGGAAGAACCAACATCCCATCATCCCGGTTTTGATCAAGGAGCAGACGTCCCTAAACAAGGAACGAATGCCGCCCACCTTTGGAAAGAGGGAATGCGGGGCAACAAGCCGCACGTCCTCCCCCCGCATGACGGACACGCGCGCACACGCCATGGTATAAAAGCGTTGGAAATAGAAAATGGTGAACCCGACGTGAAGATCTTCTCCTCAATATGTGGACTGTTAGCGTTCGGGGTGTCGGAAGACTAGCATGTCACCAGGTCCGGGCGCCTAGCACCGGGACGTGAAACCCGCCAGTGGTTGAGGTAGTCAAGATGTTGATCAATCTGTTCTGTGACTTCGTCAGCGTGGATCCCTCTCACCGATCATGGAAGATGGAATGACGCTGGTCTATTGGTTGTCGACTTCTTCTTTTCCTTTTAGCGCTAATGGGTTCATCTCCCGGCTTCCAGGAATCAGATTGCTACATCTGGGACTCGATCGCCACCTGCCCACCGGTGTAGGGGCATGGGCAGTACCAATGCGGCCACCCCGGATGGCCCCACCTTTCCCACAGTTGCTCCAACTCCAACTGTCGCGACTGCCGGGCGCTCACGCCCCCTCTCCCCGTTAGAGATCATCCAATGAAGGGTGATCAACGACCTGGTTCTTAGGTACAAGGAGGAAGGGGTAATCCCAACCAGGGGCATGGCACGTTTGGATTTAGAGGCATCTGCACCTCACCACCATCGCCGCCCCCGAGGGCTGTGCTGGGAGCTATTGCTTCCCACTCCTACGTTCAACCGTTTTGGGAGCCTATCCCCAGAGAGCCTTGACACCTCCCTCCCCTACGCCGATGAGGTGGGGGATGTCTGGGTCCGCCCGATCGGAGACCCGTCCCAGGAGTTCACGGCAAGAGACCCCGCCAGGCTGCATCGATGCCGCCACCCGACTCCCCAGGCCAAGGAGCAGGCAATCTTCGTGCCCGCACCACCGACTCCAACCCATCTGACCCGACGACAGTTTCGAGCGTGAGCGGAAGAGAATGCCCGCCCTGGGGCACCAGCATCAGCAACCACTATGGCCCCAACCACTACAGACTCCTGTTACCAGACCCCTGCACACGTTGTGCAGGGGTGGTCACATGCCAGAATCGGATCGAGGCCCCGACCACCCTGCAGGCAGGTTGGGTCGACTCTCCCGGTCGTAGGCACAGGCAATGGCCACCGCAGACCAATCCGCGGTAGTGCCACCCACCATGAAGGCCCATTCCGTGCCACTGATCAGGAAAGCAGAAGGCTTCTCCGTGACAGATATGCTTCGGGTATAGATTTTCCCAGCGCTCATTGTACTGGGTATGAGGTCACTTCCCCTACTGCTGGATGTGAGTATGGAGCCGTTGCATATCTGGTCGCTCACCCACATGGAGGTCCTCCCCATGTCCCTTTCGACATCTGTCCTGGCGCTTCTCGCACCCTGGCCTTCAGTCCTCTCTACCCCAGCACCATTGCGGCTAGGGGACTCCTTGACGGAAATCATCCTTTCCCTAAGGAGCCACCCAGGGGTAGGAAGGCAGGACGTCATCTATGTAAGAGGAATGTCAGGGGAGTCTAGACACAAATCAGACCAGTCTGTTTCTCGGACTTTGAGGTGGAGTACGACTCGATGATGGAACCTTCCCCCCAACCCTTTGAGTCGAGGGCAGGGATGGGGATGCAACATATCAGTCTTGTACTCCCCGAATGTGAGATTTTCATGATTCTCGCCTCCCTCTGAAGGTATATCCAGGAGGACGAGGACTTGGCGTTCCCCCAGGGATCAAACTTGAAGTTACCATTGGCCTCCCCGGAAGCACCTTCCACCTCAGTCAGGGAGGGTGGGGAACTTTTTTGGGGACCGATGGAAGAGTCACGACATGACACACCCTCGGAAAGCACCGACGCTATGGAAGGAGGCCCATTCACTGGCCCATCCTATCGCGACGTGGCAGCTAGAACACTACAACCCTTAGAGGATGACTTAGGGATCGGCGGCCAATCGGCCTGCTCGTCGTATTCTCCGCCAGCCAGCCCACCGGCCCATCGGCCTGCCTCGGCACCGCTTCCAGTTTCCTGGCCATTCTCGGTTGATGAGAAGGGGTAGTAAGGGCTGGATGTCGAACCATATTCATGGAGCTTCTGTACTGTCCTCGCAACATGACACTTCCTCGAGAAGTTTTGGCTGGTCTCAGGATCAGATTTTGATATACCAGAGTCGCTCACCCTGGGAGAGTTTGAATGTTTCCACTAGACTCTCTGGGTGACTCACTCATGTATTCACTGTCAGCTAGCGCCTTATCCTGGGATTCAAGCACATCTCGAGGATATCGGCGAGCAGTATCGTTGGGTCGACCTGGCTGTACTCCCCACGGTTCGGAACCTTGAGTCACTCGGCCACCACAGGGCTCTCCAGCAAAAATGCGTCCAGAGTTTTCAGATACTCCACAAGGTTATCAAGGAAGCCACCCCTCACACGCACTTCTATGGATGGGGGCAGTACACTGCCCTTCTTTTCCGTGTGATTCACACCCAGCCCGACTCACTGGGCAGCTCTGAGGGAATGTCGCCAAGGGCAGTGGCAGTCAATATGGATGACCTTTCAGGTGAGGGAAACAATGTGGAAATCCTCAATGGGGACTCACCCCCTGAGGAAAAGCTGCTACTGGACCCATATGGGAAGATTACTCACCACCAGAGGAGCCTCCTAGGTCTTCCCACACCCACTGAGGCATTAACACTGAGCCAAAACATCGGCAAGGGTAAAGAGCATGTCAGGGCTGTCAAGCTTGCTGACCGATCTTCCTCGATACAGAAGGCAGAGGAAGATCCCAAGAAGGCCACGCCATGCCAACAGCTTGCTGAGAAAAAGAGGCTGGTTGATGAGCTCTTGGCCGAACGCATTGTAGAGCGGCGGCTTAACTACAGTAATCCTAGGCCAGGACAGAAGGGGAAGGAGCACCTACCCCTTGACGAGATTCCCCGGGAAACCGAAACCATGCCGTGTTCGCCGACAGGGGAGAGGCCAGAGCCTATGTAAAGCGGGCGTGATATGTTTCGCTGAACTCTCCCGAGTGGCGTGATCACCAGAGGGACCCCGCTCGGTTTTCTCCGACTGCCCTGAGAGTCGCTATGCCAGCCGCCCCACGAGCCGCTGAGCTTGACTATCGGATTGAAGAGCCCAAAAATGCGCTTGTGGTTAGAGACTCCCGTTAGGACAGGAACCCATGTCCAGACGATCTAATGGAAGCACTCATCGTTCGCTTAAAGGCCCTAGAAACTCAGTAGGTGGCAATACCACCAGACGGTAAGCCATACCCAGCATGTGTAGATGATATGCCGCCCCCCCGGGATTTGGGAACCCCACTTTCGCCCCCTTTAACGGGACCAAAGACCCACCACAACACCTGTCCCACTTCAACTCGAGGTGTGGGCCTATGTTAGGGACTCCGGCACAGCAGAAGGCTGCCAAGCTCCATTGCTTCGTTCAAACACTAGAAGGACCAACATTTGTCTGGCACAACCAGCTTCTTATCAGATCTGTGACTAGCTGGGAGGACCTTCGCAGGAAATTCCTCTACCAGTTTAGTTCCACAACTCAGAAGAAGAACATCGTAGAACTCTTCAGGTGAAAACAAAGGCCCGATGAGTAAGTCACGGACTTCGTCGCCTGGTGGAAGGGTCTCACGTACTCCCTTGACATGCCACTAACTCAGGATAAATTACTGAAAATGTGTGTAGGGAACATCAAGGCAGAGCTGGTTCCTTCTTTGATCACTCAGAATTACCCCGGAGGGTTCTGGGACTTCTCAGACAAGGCTCAATGCCTCGAAGAAGCCCTGAAACAGGCCAGTTAGGCACGCCCGCTGCCTCCTGTGATCCCTACAAGCAGAGCTTCCGGAGCCGAGCCCACTGATGTGGCCCAGGTAGAGGCCCCCAGGCAGTTAGAGTTTCTACCAGTGAGGCCAGCTCAGTAGCCCCATAGGGGTCCACCCCCATGGGCACAGCCTTCGGCCCAGCAACAACCACCTCAAAATCGGTAGGCACCTCCACGTAACACACCGCCACCACCAAGGCAAGATAATCAGGCTCCGCCTCCTCAGCATGCCCTCTGGCCCCTGGTCGTGGCTAGCCTCCAAGATCCCCCTTTCTAGACAAAAGGAATCGGACTTACTCATTTGACGAGGCCCAGGTCTCTGTTTATTTCTGTAGTGCCTCGGAGAAGAGGATAGTGCGACTGCCCGAGTGCTGGAATCTAGAAGAGGCGTGTCTCACTGATCACCCTAACTACTGCCCTTATCACTGGACCCTGGGGTACACCATCCAACGATGCTATGTGTTCAAGGACTGGCTCCAAGACCAGATTGACAACAACATAGTCAGGTTGGTCCCAACCCCGGTGCAAGTGGCAGGTGTCTTCGTGAGATCGGATGGTAGTAGTGGAAACGAGGACGAGTGGAAATAGGTTTCCGACCATGGGTCCCAAAAGTATAAGGACTGGATGGCCCGCAGGACGGTCACCCGTGCCCATGGCATCATCTGTGCCCGCCTGAGTCAGCCAGAGCCCTTAGAATCTGCGAGTGCCACTTCGACATCGTCTTCCCAGCCCACCTCTTCCCAGAAGAGCAAGCAGTGGCACAAGAATGAAGAATGTGCCATGCCAATGCCATCATCATCCCGCACTCTTGGCGATTTTATGCCCCCAGAAATGGGATCCCTCCAAGACTCCGTCCGGTAGTGGATGACTCCTCAAGTGAAAGCCCGGGGTACGCTTTGGTTAACACCGTAGAGTTGGTAAATCCCTTTTTGACTCCCGACGATGAGGAACTCCAGGTGGACCTTCCAAATGTCTCCAGCCGTCACCAACGTCGGTGGAGCCATGGCTACGTGAATCACTGGGGTACGACAGTTGGCACCTCTATTCAGGCCGTACACACTACTGAGACTAGGTAGCATGCCTAATATAGAGCTCAGCGCACGCGGCCCCTTCATCCAGCATTGACAAGTTCGCCTTTACCACCATTTGTGTTGCTAGATCAGGAAGAACCGCCTCGGCTGTGCCGCGACCATCTCTGCCCTGCCACCAGCCGACCTCAGCCTTCCGATCCTAATCCGGTAGCCACTCTCCGGGCTTTAACTAGTGAACGGCGAGACGTTCCTAGTACCAGTCAGCCACCGGTCCCGCCGGCAGGGCCTGTCGTGCCTCCAATCACAGAGCGGCCTCCTGTAAGCAGAAGCTCACATTTGGCTCGAAAGTATGATGTTCTGAAGCACCTGGCTGCCATTTTGGCAAGGATTTCTATCCTTGAGGCTCTTCACCTATCGTCTGAAATGCGTGAGGTGCTCGCTGAGGCTCTGAGGAGCCCCCTCCAGTTTGAGATGGAGGTAGCGGCTGCAGAATCCATCCACACCGAGGCAATTGAGAACACCAAATGTTAGGCGGTCATCTCATTCTCTGGTGAAGATGAAGACCCTACCATACATGGGAACATTCACCCATTGTACATCACCGGCCAGTTCAATGGTGTGGAAGTCTGACGCTGTCTTGTTGACACGGGTTCCAGGATTAACCTAATCCCAACTTAGACACTGTGGAATCTGGGGTTGTCTGAGGATGATCTAACCCCCTCTGACCTCAGGATCCGAGGGTATGACAGGACCGAGCAAACTCCACTCGGCAAGATTCGCTTGAAGACCCAGTTCAGAAGACTAATTGCCAATACCGAATTCATGGTTGTCTCCCAGGACACCACCTACAACGCGTTGATGGGCAGGTCATGGCTCCACATTCACGCAGCGGTCCCCTCATCATATCACCAGTGCCTCAAATACTCCCTTAAGGGTCGAGTAGGTGTGGTCCAAGGAGATGAGTCTCCTTTTGCCTCTTGTGAAGCCCGTTATCTGGACGCCGACTATTATAAGAGCAAGGACAAGAAGATCCTGGCAGGTGAGGTTGAGCCCGCCACTATTACAAGTGATCACTGGGCAGGTTTGGATGATGCTTATATCTTCCCAATCCATCTATTAGAAGCCACAACCCCCAACATGGGGTAGTGCTTTGTTGTTTCGGGTACCAGAGGAAGGCATATTTCCGGGTCGAAGTGGCGGCGGGAAATCACCTCGTACTCCTATACCAACCAGGCTCAGGTAATCCCCAAGCCTCCTACCCCTATACGATATCGGAATGTTAGGCTCATGGAAACAACGGTACATCATACGTGTCTGTTTCGCCGAGCTGGAATCGACCGACTCATGACGACACGCCACTACTACTTTGATGTCATAAAGCATGGACCCTTAGGCCGAAGTCCAGATGGGATTGGATCAACGGCCTTTGTCTCCATGGTCTCCGTAGTGCATGAGTCTCCCGACGTGATGACCTCTGCCGCCCAAGCCGACACCAGCTTCCCATCAGGGTCTGGCAGCCCCGAAATGGCTCCCCCCATGGATGATCCCTCCACAAGTGGAGAGGAGTACATGAAAGATGCTCCCCCTGCCTTTGAGGAGGGCGTCTCCACCATGGTTGACGAGTTAGTACAGGTGAACCTCAGTAGTGAGGCAGACCCAAGACCCACATTGGTCAGCACCGTTATGCCCCTCGAGGAATGGAAACAGTACGTAAACTTTCTTAGACAGCACCGTGATGTGTTCTCTTGGAGTTATGATGAGATACCAGGAGTAGATCCCCAGGTAGCCATCCACCAACTTGGCCTTCCAGAAAACCACCGTGGGTTCAAGCAACCTCCCAGAAAGATGCACCCCTCTCACGGTGCCATGGTTGAGGCTGAAGTTGATAAGCTCATCAAAGACAACTTTGTCAAAGAAGTTCAGTACCCCCGGTGGCTAGCCAACATTGTGCCGGTCAGACAGAAGAACAAACATATTAGGGTCTGTATCGATTTTCGCGATCTCAATCACCACTGTCCAAAGGATGATTTTCCCCTTCCAGTGATAGAGTTGTTGATCGATGCCACGACTAGGTTCCAAGTCCTCTCCTTCATGGATGGGTACTCCGGGTACAACCAGATCCGGATGGCCCTTGAGGATGAAGAGTTCACTACCTTCAGGGCCCCCAAGGTACTTTCTACTACCAGGTTACGCCCTTCGGCCTGAAAAATGCAGGTGCCACCTATCAACCGACCATGCACCACATATTCAAGCCGATTCTTGGGACACTGGTGGAATGCTACATGGATGACCTGGTGGTTAAATCTTTACAGTGCCAGGACCATCTCAAAGACCTTGAGAAAGTGTTCGGCTTCCTCCGTTCTCTCCACTTGAAGATGAACCCGTTAAAGTGTGCCTTCAGAGTCACCTCCGAAAAGTTTCTTGGCTTCGTTGTTAAATACTGAGGCATTGAGATCGACCCAGAGAAGATCAAGGACATCAGCCAGATGCCTCCCCCGAGTAATATTCAGGAGTTGAGAGGCCTTCAAGGCCACTTAGCCTATATACGCTGATTCATTGTGAATCTGGCCGACAAGTGTAAGCCCTTTTCCCAGATCATGAAGAAAGGCGCCACCTTTGAATGGGACGAAGAGTGTCAGATCACTTTTGAGGAAATCAAGCAGTATCTGCTCCAACCTCTGGTCTTGATGCCACCTGTTTCCAGAAAGCCTTTGGTCCTTTACATGACCACCTTGGAACGATCCCTCGACGCACTTATCACCCATAAGAACAACGAGGGAATAGAGAATATCCTTTACTACCTCATCCACATGCTCCTCGATACAGAAAATAGATATTCTCCCATCGAGAAGAGATGCCTGGCGCTCGTATTTTCCATGCAGAAATTACGGCACTACTTGCAGCACCATGAGGTACAACTGGTCTCTCGGGTAGACCCGTTGAAATAAATCCTGAATCGAGCTATGTTGACTGGACGACTGGCGCGCTGGGCGGTGATCCTCCAGCAGTTCGACATCAGGTTCGTACCTCAGAAGGCCATCAAAGGATAGGCATTGGAAGACTTCTTAGCTGCTCATCCAACCTCCATAGATCAGCCACTGGAGTTAGGATTTCTTGATGAGGTAATCCTCTCAGTCGATCATGCCATCCCATGCTGGCAGATGTACTTTTACGGTGCCTCCCAGAGCCCCACCGATAGAAGGCTCAATGATCCTAGGCTCAACAGAGTGGGCCTGGTTTTCGTATTCATCACCCCTGAGCAAGCCGTTCTACCGTATTCGGTCTAGTTTTCAGAAGGATGCACCAACAATGAGGCAGAATATCATGCCCTCATCACTGGCCTTGAGTTGGCTCTCGAGATTGACGTACCCCATCTTCATGTGAAAGGGGACTCCAAGCTAGTCATGAAGCAGGTCAATGGTGACTATGTTGTTAGAAATATAGAACTAGTGCCATTTCTAGAGTTCACCCTCTATCTAATGGCTAAGTTCCCCTCTCGGACAGAGGTCGTTCATATCCCCCAGTCACAGAACAGTCGAGCAGATGCTTTGGCCAGCCTGGTCGCATCACTTGCAGAGCCTGAATAGGACGACCTAATTATCCACATGTCACATCACAGATTCATTACTCTTGTTATTTTGGAGGATGATCATGGCCCGCGGGTGAACCATCTCACCACTGGTGCCCCAACGTCAGGATCCCCGGGGGCTTCCGATGCGGTAATCAAGACAGTTCCTGACTGGAGGACGCCCTTGGTTGAATATCTCCAGCATGACAATATTCCATCGGATTGAGTTGAGCACGAGCGAATCTGACGCCATGCACCGCAGTTTACCCTTCAGAGCAGTCCCAACCTTGAGCAGATCCTTTACAAATGCAGATTTGATGGTGTTCTCCTCCATTGCCTTGAAGGAGTTGAGATCCCACAGGTTATGCAAGAAGTGCACACTGGTTCCTGTGGCACCCATCAGCCCGGGTCGAAGTTGTCCCACCAGATTCAGAGGCTGGGGTACTTCTGGCCCTCCATGATCTACAACTGCATCAAGTTTTCCAAGAGGTGTCATGTGTGACAAGTCCACGCTAACTTTGTGCATCAACCACCGGAGCCTCTCCATACTACCAAGTATTCTTGTCCCTTTGTAGTCTGGGGGTTGGATGTCGTAGGACCTTACCCACCGGCGACAACCTGCCAGTGATAGTTCATCTTGACCGCTATGGATTTATTTTCTAAGTGGGAAGAGGAAATTCTGCTCAAGGAAGTCAAAGCTTGTTTTATCGCTGACTTCGTGAGCTCCAATATCATATATCAATTTGGAGTACCTCATGCTATCCTCACGGATAATGGAACCAACTTACGAGCAGCCGATCTGAAGAAATTGTATGCCAAGTACAAAATTCTCTCTAACCACACCTTCCGCTATCATGCGCAGGAGAATGGATAGATCGAGGCATTTAACAAAACCCTCTCTAACATTCTGCAAAAAATGGTTGGTCAGAACAAGAAAAGTTGGCCAGACAAGCTTCCCAATGCCCTCTGGGCTTATAGGATGAAGAATCATAACTCCACCCAGGTGACTCCGTATTCCCTGGTATACAGAGCTGAGGCCGTCCTGCCCATCGAGATTTAGTTGCCCTCATTGCGCACGGTGGTCTACAACCAGCAAGCACCGAATAGAGTTGCCAAAATATATCTAGCTGAATTGGAAGTGCTGGATGAAAATAGGATTCGCGCTTTACATAACTTGGAAAGGCATCAGAGCAGGATGGATCAGGCTTTTAACAAGAAGGTTCGCCTCTGCTCCTTCCTGCAAGGTGACCAAGTGTTGTATCTCAGAGCGCCAATGATTCTCAGCAGGAAACCACCCAAGTTGGATCCCAAATGGGATGTGCCTTTCATTGTCCATAAGGTCTATCCCAATGGCACATACTCCTTGGTGACTATGGATGGTGAGCATGTCACTCCTCCCACCAATTCCAGGTTCCTCAAATGGTATTTTTCTTGAGCCCCCTCTGGTCCGATTTATAAGACCTAAAACTAAGATCCTTTCACGGTCCTACATGACCCTAAACTGCATTTTCTCTATATCTAGGCCCCTATGGTCTGAGTTCTAAGACCTAAAACTAAGATCCTTTCACGGTCCTACATGACCCTAAACTACATTTTGACCTATATCTGGTCCCCTCTGGTCCGAGTTCTAAGACCTAAAACTATGATCCTTTCACGGTCCTACATGACCCTAAACTGCATTTTTCCCTATATCTGGGCCCCTCTGGTCTGAGTTCTAAGACCTAAAACTAAGATCCTTTCACGATCCTACATGACCCTAAACTGCATTTTTCCCTATATCTGGGCCCCCCTGGTCTGAGTTCTAAGACCTAAAACTAAGATCCTTTCATGGTCCTACATGACCCTAAACTGCATTTGGCCCTACATTTAGGCCCCTCGGGTTTGAGTTCTAAGACCTAAAACTAAGATCCTTACACGGTCCAGCATGACCCTAAACTGCATGCTTGTCCTCACTGCAAGACGTTAAACTGCAAGCTTGTTAGGAATCCCTGACCAAGGCCCAGCCTCAGGCCCCTTGGCCTTCTCGGGCCTCTCAGCCCCAACCTTCACCTGGAGCATGCGGTGCAGTGTAGGATTAGGTCCTCATTCGCAACAATTTATCCACTGAGCCATACGTACCCCCTAGAAGAATTTCCTCGTATCATCCTTCATGATGTTAAACTGCGATTCAAGAACTACGTGCAGCTTGATTCCCATACTAATGGGATACGTAGGACCGCCTGGACACCTAGATTTCAGGTCCAGCCCCATCTCTTAGGAGATCCCATGATCTCCCGGCCGCCTCAGTATTTTGGCCTATCCCTCCCCATGGGGGGACATATAGGTGTGGTACAAGGTTTTTGGCACTAAGCCCCCTTCCCATGGGAATCCGCCATCTTTTGGACGCTCTCAGACTGAGACCTTCGACCCTTTCCAGTGGTCTGCTAATGTGTTCAGAGTACTCTGGTCTAGGACCTGGAGTGTCAGATTCGAATTAGGCAAGTTTTCATCCACTTATCAAGCTTCGTGCTTCCCTTCATTTGGGCCCCATTATCTTTTACACCCGGAGGGACCCCCAAGAATGGCCTGGATACAACGCCTTAGGGATCTCCTATTGTCACGGGCCAACGCCCCCGATGGTTTCGAGTAACAAATTGTTACAAATCCCGCATTGCGAATGTGGTCAGCAGTTGATGCTCATTTGTTTGCCTTTATCTCTAGGATAACGTAACAGAATGCTGTGTTGCGAACATGGTAAGCAGTAATCCTTAGTCATAACGTTGGCTTCTTCGGGCCGTGATTGTTGGTTGCATGATTCACATTATGTTCCACCCCACCATGTCAAGGTGGAATCTCGACACTCCTTCCACTAACCCTCAGTGCACCCCCACACGTCAGACAGACCAAGCTGTGTAATAGTGTCTCTCCGGGCTCCTACGATACATTATGTTCCACCCCACCATGTTAAGGTGGAATATCGACACTCCTTGCACTAGCCCTCAGTGCACCCCCACACGTCAGACGGACCAAGCTGCGTAACGATGTCTCTCGGGGCTCCCGCGATCTGAGCGCTAGAGTATGTGCTTGGGTTTTTTCTTTAAGGATTGCGTACAACTTGACCCTCATACCCATGGGAAATGAGGAGTCACACAAACATTGCGTTTCGGGCCTAGCGTAGCTGGGAGCTAGCATCTCTTACCCCCTGATTGTTGCACCCTCATAGGCCCCTTTGGCCCGAGACCCCTCTCCTGGAATCTCCCGCAGTGGCGATATGAGGATATTCCCTCATCCACACCGGGTACGCCTCACCGCATCATACGTATTCCTCAGGTCCAAGCCATACGGCCTTAAACTGTGCTATCATGTCCCACCACATGACCATAAACTGTGATGACATCGTCCTGGCCGCATGATGAGAAACGGCGCTGCATTGTGGTGACCTCCCCATAGGGGACATCACGTTGGGTATTGGTCAATTGACATACCATTTTTCAATGCCTGTTACGGCTTGATTATTGTGGTGATTCCAGGAGTTCCGGCCCTAGGCCGGTCACTACACAAAAGAAAAACCACTAAACTTCAAGGACAAACAAGATATATCAAATGCCGCTTCTTTTGGTGCGAGGGCTAGACCCGCACATCCCCCTCGTCCTTTGCGCATGCACCATGTCATGCCACGCCACCTATTAAGAACTACGTATGGCTTGATTCTCATCCTAATGAGATATGTAGGAGTGCCCAGGAACTTCCCCATGGGCCCATCCTAACTTTTTGTGTTCGGCCCCTTGGCCTAAACACGTCCCTAGGAGCACATAGTAAGCAGGGCCTTGCCCCAATTCACGTCGGGTTTCGCAACCGCTTACCATGTGTCTCCCATTCCCTTTACCCGCTGGTTCAAGTTCTAAGACCATAAAATAAGATCTATTAAGAACTACGTATGGCTTTATTCCCATCTTAGTGGGATACGTAGGAATGACCAGACCTCCTGTCCTTGGGTCTAGCTCGAGTTCAGCTGATTTGTCTCTTCGGTCCCACCTTCGGGACCCTAACCACGAGACTGCGTGGCGTAGTGCGGGATCATGTCCTCATTCACATTGGGTTTACGACGAATGTACCCCGCACACCCTATTTTAAAGAATTATCCTTCTCGTCCTTTTGTACTACATGATGTTAAACTGTGATTTTAGAACTACGTGTGGATTGATTCTCATCCTTATTAGATACGTAGGAATGCCTGGACATTTCGTTTTGGGTCCATCCCCAGGGATTACCAAATCCCATCCCTCCTTACTGTCGGCCCCTCGACCTGACTTCTTGGGGAGTGGTGTAATCGTGACATCTACCCCGAATAAGTTCGGGATGCCCCATAGTAATGTTGGGAAGAAGCATATCTCTCTCCAGAGAGGTCCTGTCTGAAAATTGGGATGATCTGTGATCAAGTTGGTATGTCCGCCTAATGCACCTCCGTCATGGTGGCGCAATTTTGGGAGTGTTGGACTCTGTTCGAACAAACCACCACCCCACTTTCCACGCTTTGCGTGACCTTTTATTTCGGATCCTCATCCTCTTTCAAGTTCGATGGGACCCCCTAACAGTATGGATGATATACCTACGGTCCGCCTACTGTCCTGGGCCAATGTCCTGGAGGACTGGTCATGTTTGACGAGACCCCCTAACAGTATGGATGATAGACTTTGGTCCGCCTGCTGCCAAAATATGGATGATAGACCGTTGGTCTGCCTATTGTAGCAATATAGATGATAGACCTATAGTCTGCCTGCTGTCCTGGGCCAACGTTCCGGAAGACTGATCGGCGATATTTGAGTTAGGCCCCATGTTGTGAACATGGTCAACAGTCATCCCTCATTTATTGTCCCCATTTCAGGCCAATGCGATATGGATGATGCGTTTCCGCCAAGGTTAACAGTTGTCCTCCATCATTGCACCCCATTGTGTTACAAATTCGGGCAACGTGATTCACCTTTTTCATCTCCCTATGTTCGGATGAATTTCAATGCCCCCAGCATTGCCCCGCTCGTGTGTTAAGGCACAGGGAGGAGACGATACATCGATCGGTCCGAGGTCCCCTCCCATCGGCTGGACCTCCCTCTTCTCCTCAGAAATCCAGGGCCGAGTTCGGATGCCTGAAGCTTGGTTAATGCCCCATAGATTGGACGAAATGATAACATGAGCATCCTTTACTTCTCGCGTTGGGTGCGACCCACAGGAGTTTAGAGGTGAGTTGTTATTCATTTCAGAATTATGGTGAGCATATTAGACCAAAGGAACAGATAAATAGATTGGTCCATACACGGGTCAAAATGTTGAGCAGTAAAAGAAAAAAGTTTATGAGATGGCCGAAATAAAGTCCTTAAGGATCAACATGCTGGATCGATCTTTCCAACACTGTTACCCTTTGGCTGGTAGCCTCTAGGACTGCTTCTCACTCCTTGAAGACTCTCTCTTCATCAGCAGCCGCAGAGCGCAGCTCACCAACCCTGGCCTACACCTGCGCCCACTCGGTTTGAAGTATGGTCATCTGGTGACTCGCTTCCATCAATTTCTCTTGGGTGTCGGCCAGCTAGGCTGTCAGTTGTTCCACGAGTTCAGAGCATGTTGCGATGAAGGCCTCCTTCTCTGCCGCCTGCCCTTCGAGGCGCCGGACCTCCCGCTCCACCCTCAGAAACTCTCGGGTGCTCGCCGATCTTTACCAACACTGGGAAACGTCGGTGCACCGGCTACTCTCACGTATCTTCTCAGCCATGTAATCACGGACCTTCAGATGAAGGCGCTGAGCATCAGCCCCTCCGGCGCATAGGAAACGCAGCCAGGTCTGGAGTGATCCCATCCACCTCAGCCAATACGACTGGGGATGCCTAAGAAAGCACTGGATACACTTCCACCCTTTGCGCCACATCATCCGGATCTCCTTGGCCACTTCTGAGTTTGAGTCGTCTACCTCCTCGGGATCAGCGGGCCGATACACAGGAAAGGCAGTCAGCAGGTCGGTAGCAGGATCTTCCTCAAAGGTGTCTTCATGAGGAATATGATCCTTGACGTCTGGGAGACCTTCCTCTCTCGCCCCAATAGCGACGGTGCCTCCGTCATCTTCCATCCTCGCCTCAAGGACAACACTGCTGATGTCCGCCACCCCCTGCTCACCAATTTATGGGGCCGACTCAATATAGGAAGTATGTTCTGGACGAGGTGGTATGTCCACCATTGGTCTACTCACGGACGGCCCGGGCTCTGCAGCCTGACAAGCCTCCAATGTTGAGATCACTGTGCAAGGCGTACCCTGATTAGTTGGGATCTTTTGATAACAAGCACCAGTAGTGAAGCGTGGGACTTACAGGAACCCAGAGCGTCAACCTCTAGTGTTCCGGCCACTACAGGAGCTGCCATGACAGGAGACCCCTTTGCGCTTGTCAATTCAATGATGGGCGTCAGATCCCCATCCTGTCCCATCTGTTCCTATCCTCCCTCCTCTAGTGGGGATGCTTGACCAACACTTAGGTGCTCTTGAGTGGGGTAGAGAGATGGGTTAGAAGTTGCAAAGGATAATGGACGAAGAAGGAAAATGAATGAAGATGGAGACAGACCTTGAGTATCTTGGTTATGTCGAGATCAGAGTCGACAATCTCATCGCTCTCCCAGAGACTTCCTTGGTAGGTCTCCCCCTGCAACACTTCACCTTCAGGTTCTCCTTCTCCTTCATCTTCTCCTTCGCCTTCTTCCTCTCCAGTCTCCTCCTCCCCCTCCGACTCCTCGTCACTGTCGCCTTCTCCCGGTGGCATCACTTCCGGATCATGCTCTTAGACGAGAATCACTTTCACTAGGAAAGGTGGCTCTGCACACCGACCCCTTTGGCGCGCGTATGTTTCCATGGACGTCAGATAAGCATGATGCCGATGGAAGTTCACTCTGTCGATAACTTGAATGAGCCCGAACTCTGGTAGCTGGATCCCGTTCTGCATTATCTTCTGCCAGATGGCTTCAATGCCCAGTGATTGCCACAGGGTCATCCATGCCGACTATATTGCCGGGAAAATTGCATCTTGGGAAGGCTTGAGCAGATACCTTATCTGCTTCCTGGGTAGTTCCCTGACCGCATCATGTGACCCCCTGTAGGCAATGAGGTCACAGCGACACTGGGTGATGTTCCCACTACTGAGGTCCCGGCCTGCGCAGGCCTTGCTGCCTGACACACCCCTGGTTCCCCCCTTCTAGCAGCACCTTGTCTACTCCCCCATCGCCTGGTTTCCACGTGGGTAGCCTCGAGTTTCCAGACTCGCTTACGTAAAATCCCCTCAGGGTACGCAATGGTCCAGTGCTCGGCATACTCAATTGCTAGTCCTACGTCGACCCCGGTGGGAGGAAGAGTAATGACATCGTTGAAGCCGAAAGTGGTGAACATCAACCACATATGGCGTAGAACATAGGGATTCTTCTCCTCCCAGAGAGCCATGAATACCTTCTTCAGAATCCATTAGAGGCACCCAAATTACCTGGAGAAGTGGGATGGCACGTAAGGCTTTCAGATCACCTTCCCGTCGATCCGAGTCACGAGCATCCCGCCCCGGATGCTTTGAAAATACTCCTGCTGTTCCAGAGAGCCTCTCCCATTGTCCACCATCTAGCCGATTGGGGTGGGGAACAGGCTGAAGTTGAATTTGGTGTGGTTACCAATGCGGATCCTCACACCCTCCTTGTTGAGCGTCATCGGCGCCACCCCGGTGATGTTCATCAGGGATGGTCGCAGGCCATTTCCCGGAGGACATATGGCATTTGGGAAAGTGTACCTGCCGAGATGAGCTGTCACCCAGCCATGGAAGATCTAGAAGGGGCCACATACCCTACGAGTCGACCCCCCTCATGAGATGCGTCCTATGATGGCATACATCTTGGCTAGAACGGGGACCCCCAAGTTTAACCGTTTGTTGGCGGCCATGATGCCCGCCATCACCAGTGTTGCTGGAAGGACGCCCATCCTCTCATCCCGCGCCGGTAGGAGCCACCTGCTCAGGAAGGCAGTGAGGAACCCAGTGTACCAGATGTTTGGGTCTCGGGCCTCAATGATGCGGTAGCCCCATGATTGGTATTGCCCCGCCTCCAGGGTCCTCCAATACGACCCATACTTGCTCCTCTGAGCTGCGGTTGGGCACAGTTTACCCCGTCCCGACATCTTGATTGCCGGATCCTTCTCAAGGAACTGTCTGAACCAGCCCTTGTAGGCAATGTCCTTCAGGAAGTCCTTAACCCCCAGCCTCTCTTTGGCTAGCTCCAATAGGTGCCACGTCAGTATGGGGGTCCGTGACCTGTCTTCCCAGGTGTTCTTTGGAGGGACGAACTCGTCGTATTGGTAGCCCTCCAGTGGGATACCTCCTATGCAGTGAACATCCCAGAGGCTGATGCCAACTTTCCCATGGTGAAGGTGGAATGTGTTGGTATCAGAAGACCACCAGGTGAATAGCTCTGGCCAGAGCTCAGGTTGACGGTGGAAGTGGAACTGCGACATCCATACCGCCTCGAACAGGCCAATATGACACAACTCGGCCCCAAACTGGTCGCATGTATGGCGAACCCAGAATGCCCAGGCCCACTCACTGGTGAATTTTCCCCCAGACCACAGGTCCTAATCTTTCAGCCAGCCCTTAGTTTCATCTGTGATGCTCTGACGGAACGTGCTCACGTAGAGGGCCAGAGAGTTCTCTACGATAGGCTCATCCCCAGTAATGGTCCTGGTCCTCGGGTTCAGGACATATATGTCCATATGTCTGGTTTCTCTGGCAGGATGCCCGTTGTTGGTGATGTTGTAGTGGGGAAGCTCATCCTCCCAGGTCACCCATGACTGCGGTGTGTCCACCTCGAAGCCCGGCAGGGGAACCTCCTCCAGGATGCCAAAGTTCCAGAGCGGGAGGTTATCAGATAAGGGATATTCCTTTTGGGCGGGGGTCAGTAGGTTGAATAAGGTTAGTTTGTTGGAAATGATCACCTTGGCACCATAAACCTCCTCGTTCGCTGCCATTTCAGCTCTACGAGTGGCGGCTTCCCCCTCATCAACTTGGTTTGCAGCCATCTCGAATATTTCGGGAGTGGCGCGAAATCAGGATGTAGTGCGTGGAATCAGAGATATTTGTGAAAATTCTAAAGCGGCGGCGCGAAATATAGGAGTTGGACGTGCAATCGGCACGCTAGGCGTAGAATATCCTGAGTAGGTGCGCAAATGCGGCCAAAATTCGGAAGGAATTACGCACTGCCAAAGCGTTTTTACGCGCAGACGCGGGAGCGATTTCGCGCGTGAGAGCGGTATGCCTATCGCGCAGAAAAGATTGAGTACAGAACTTGGGACCCAGTGCCCCGTTTTATAGGCGAGGCCAGGGTTCCGCGCCATGTGGAAAGAAAATTCCGCGCTGATCCATCATTTTGTGCACCCCGTCGGATTTTTTTCACGCAAAATGCCCAGGAGATGCACTGCTTCGGCATGTCGGCATTTCCCTCGGAATCCAATCGTTGCAACCTCTCGCCGATCCAATTCCGAGGGAGGGCATTTGTAGATGCCGAAAAAGTCTGTAAATCCCAGAGTAAGTTTTGAAATGAAGAAGCAATGTCATATTCGGACTCGGAGGCCCGGTTTGGATGGACCAAAAGTGGTGCATGAAATTAAGGAGGACCTGCGCGAAAAACTGGTGTTCACGCGAAGGAAGTTCGATATTCACGGAAAAAACACCGGGATGGTGCACAATTTTGCATTCCCGGTCCCACAAGCTGAGCCTTCGCGCGCTGACTGGTCCTAGCACAGAAGATTTCGCGTGCCGCCTGGATTTTGCACCGGTGGATGACTATAAATAGAAGTCGACCCCAACCATTTCAGGGTTGAGGAATACAGACCAGCTCTCATGCATGCAGTTCAGACTCCCGCACGCGCAAGATGACTTCTAGGTAATTTCCCTTTTCGCGCAACCTTGCCCCTGGGTTCGCCTTTGCGCGCAACCACACTAGCTTAAGTGAATTTGACAATGCCTCCAGGTTCTCCTTTGCGTGCAATCCTTGACCCTTGCGTGCAATCCCCCTCCAATTTCACGCAATCCCTTCCCAATTGTGCGCATTCCCTCTGTTAGGTTTTTCCATTACTTAGGGATCGTCCCGTGCCCCCGCACGCTATCGAGGTCCTTTTCATGTAATCCCCTCTCCGCGCGCAATCTAAACCCTTTATGTGCAATCCTCTATCCGTGAACAATCCATTGGACCAATTGCACGCCATCCCGGTGTTTTGCACGCAAACCTTCTCTTTGTGCGCAAAACCCAGGACCCCTCACCTTGACACCCCTTGGTTGCCTCTCTGCGCCAGCGCCCGATGTATTCTATGTCGAGCATGAACGTCATGTGTTGTTTTCCCGTACGGCCTTCCAGGCCCATACGAAGTAACCTCAAGGTCCCTTGGGTGGTGTTTCCCATTGCATTTCTTTGCCTTATGCTTCTCCGCATAGGCATTCTAACGGCTATTGCTTCTTCGCATAGCCACGCTAACGTAGACCCCTCGATGGTTCGCTCTGCGGCCCCCCTTCACTACGGCCTTGCCGATGCCTTCCCTCCCACAAGGGGTAGAGGGTGTTGGGTATGTAATCCTTAGGGGTGTGGAGCGAACCCACCTCTTCCAAGTTGCAGGACGTTAAACTGCTAAGCACCTCATCCTTAATAGATGACATTAACTGTGGTCCGACCCCGTGCCTCGCATGCAGGGTCCCCACGGCTTGGACATTATTTACACCTCTCGTATCCATGGGAATAGAATATTCCTCGCATGGAATGATATCCTCCTTGTTGGAGTGGTGTTTGTCCACGGGGGAAGGGCTACCTCAGAGCATAATCCCCTAGCCTCTCTTGCGAAAGGTTGCACCCATGCACCTCCATACTTCCCTACTTCCAAGGCCAGTGGAGTCCCTTTCCCACTGCGCTTTGTCGTACCATGGGCCTCCAGCCTGGAGTAAGCCCCGAAACCAAGGGCTGCTAATCACGCGTAAGCCCCTGTTTCCTCTTTGGTCCGCTCAACACGTAAGCCCCTTTCCTCTTCTCACGGACGCACCCTTTGCGACGTGATCGTATGATCCCTGATGCCTCTTGTTTCTCACACTGAGCATGACTCACATGAGCTTAGAGTAAGCATCTACCATGACATACACCATCATGGGCCGCTTTCAAGCGTAATCACCATCTCAGCGAACTACATGGACTTTGATCCGTGCTAATGCATGGTACGTAGGAAGCCTCCATGAGGTTCAAGCCCACCACCCGATCATTCCGACTTCTTCACGTCGGTTCGCCAACACTTTTGGCTACCTCAGAGCATAAGCCCCAAATTCCCTCATCCCACATGATGTTTAACTGTATGCCCTCATCCCGCATGACGTTAAACTGTATACCATCCGGAAAAATGTTAAACTGTATGCCCCAAACTACGTGGACTTTGATCCGTGCTAACGCATGGTACGTAGGAAGCCTCCACGAGGTTCAAGACCATCACTCAGTTGTTCCAACCCCTTCTCGTCGGTTCACCAGCGCCATTATGGGCTGCCTCAGAGCATAATCCCCATATTCCCCATCATGGGCCACCTTAGGACGTAAGCCCCATACCTCACACCCACGTCTCATCCTGACCTCTCCCTCGAGCCCACGTGCCTCGGGAAGCTCATGCCCTAGCCCGAAGATCTTACTTCCTCCAGGATCCAATCCATTTGTTCATTCTCACGAGTCGCCTCTTCAGGTGTCCCACCGTATCACCAAACTATGTAGACTTTGATTCCCTTCCATGGGGATACGTAGGAAGCCCCCATGAGGTTCAAGCCCGTCACTCCATCACCCATCCTGATCCTTACCCGGGCCACCACATCCCGGTGGGATCATGCCACCTCATTACACTCCACAGTATCCGGGAAGCCATCCACATGTCGGCCCCAACATCGGTGTTCCCCCTAGGGGGTCCTTCAATCTGATCCACTCTCAGTGTTCTGATCAGTCCGATCCATCTCTGTAAGATGTTAAACTCGTGGAATACCCCGTGTTAAACATGGGAAGCTGAGGAAAACCTCATATGGCACACAATTCCCCATGTTCGATGTGGGATGCCTCAGGCTTCCATGCCCTTGAGAAGCCCTATAATAAGGGACAAAAGATAGACATGCCAATCCTCCAGCGTCAAGACATGTCGACGACACCCCAGCGTGACCATTCTACTCACAGAAGGTTGCTGCCCCAACCAGACCCCTTGGAGCGTCTCGACGGAAGCAGCGTAATTAACTGGCATCCATGCAGATATGGCGCTGGGAATGATCGTCACGAACCCATCTTAAATCTATGAGGGAGACCTGGACTAGGTGACGAGCTCCGAGGAGGAATCCACGGACGGAAGAACCGACATCCCATCATCCCGTTTTTGATCAAGGATCATATGTCCCTGAACAAGGAACGAATGCCGCCCACCTTTGGAAAGCGGGAAAGCAGGGAAACAAGCTGCCCGTCCTCCCCCCGCGTGATGGACGCGCGCGCGCGCGCCCATGTGTAAAATCGTCAGAAACAGGTACACCATTAAGTCTTAAAACTTCATTAATATATATAGTCTTGCTAAACTTTTAAGTGTAAAATCTTCTCTTATACCAAGAAAATGTGCTAATTTTGTAAGATGATCAATAATGAACCATATCACATCATTTTTTCTTAGAGTATTTGGTATCCCCATGACAAATCCCATCATAATATCATCCCATTTCTGTATAGGAATAGGTGGGGGTTGTATGACTCCTCCAAGATGTTTTCTTCCAACCTTCACCTATTGACAAACCAAACATCTCGACACATAATCAATTATCTCCCTCTTCATGTTTTCCCACAAAAAATATTCCTTTATATCTCTATACATCTTTGTGCTACTAGGGTGTATAGAGAAATTAGAGCTATGAGAATCATCCAATAATTCTCTCTTTAGATAAGGAATAGAGGGAACACAAAACCTCTTTACGAATATCAAAATTCCACTTACATATGTGAAGTCAATCAACTTCCCATAATTTACAACTTTAATTTTCTTTTGAAACTCCTCCTCATCAGTCTGAGAACTTTTTATCCTTTACAGTAAAGAAGATTTGTCAACCATTTGAAAAATTAGTCATGTGTTACCTTCCTTGATAATTCCCATATCCATCTTTACTAGATCCATGAACAAAAGATCCCTTTCAACTCTTATCTTGTTTAGAATTCCATGGTCCTTTCTACTCAAAGTGTCTACCTCCTTATTTTCCTTCCCCATGTGGTAGTGTATTGTGAAATCATAATACTTGAGTATCTCGATCCATATCCTTTTTCTCATGTTGAGTTATTTCTTTGAGAAGATATATTTAAAACTCTTGTGATCTGTATATATCTCACATTTTTTTCCATAGATGTAATGTCTCCAAATCTTTAGAGAAAAGATTACTGCTGCTAGATCAAGATCATGAGTTGGACAGTTTTGTTCATGAATTTTTAGCTTCCTAGATGCATAGGCAATCACTCTATCATTATGCATATGGACACAACCAAGTCCTTTATTTAATGCATTACTAAAGATCACAAATCCATTATTCCCTGATGGTAGAGTCAAGATTGGAGCATTCACTAATCTTATCTTAAATTCTTTAAAACATTTTCACATTCCTTTTTCCATAAAAACTTAACCCCTTTTTTTTGTAATCTTGGTCATTGGGTTGGCTAAACTGGTGAATTTATGAATGAAATGCTAATAATAACATGCTAAACAAATAAAACTATGTACCTTAGTTATGTTAATTGGAGTTGGCCATTCTTGCAAAGCCTTTGTCTATGTAGGATCTACAGATATTCCATCCTTAGAGACAATGTGGCCAAGTAAGGAAACTGATTGAATCCAAAATTCACACTCGTTGAACTTCTCATATAATTCATTTCTTTTAAGAGTCTTCAGAATAGTGCACAAGTGATTTTCATGATCTTCATAGCTTTTAGAGTATACCAAGATATCATCAATAAAAACACCAAAAATTCATCAAGATATTCCTTGAAAACTATATTCATTTGATCCATGAAAATAAATGGTGCATTAATTAGTCCAAAAGGCATTACTGTAAACTCGTAATGCCCGTACCTAGGTCGAAATGCTGTTTTTTTGGAATGTCTTCCTTCCTTACAAGCAACTAATGATATCCAGATTGAAGATCAATCTTCAAAAAATATTGGGATCCATGAAGTTGATCAAATAAATCATCAATGTGAGTTAGGGGATACTTTTTATTTATTGTTATAACATTGATCTCCCTGTAGTGAATGCAAAACCTCATAGACTTATCTTTCTTCTTAACAAAAATAATAGGGGCTCCCCATGAAGAAACACTAGGGTGAATAAATCCATTATCACTTAATTACTATAGTTTTTTATTTAGTTCCACTAACTCCATAGTGGCCATTCTATAAGGGGTCTTTGATATGGGCCTTGAACTAGAAATTAAGTCAATCAAAAACTCAATTTCCTGCTCTGAAGGATGTCCAGGTAAATCCTCTGGAAAAACATCAACATATTCTTGCACAATAGGTACATCCTTTACCTATACATTATTCTCCTCACCCATATTTATTTCATTCCCTTTATCCCCAATAATTGAATTCAGTAGATCTAATGGGGGTGGATCTAGATGAGAATCAGATGGTGATGTTTCTGCCCTAAAGATAAGCGATTCCACATCATCCTCAAAAATTGTAACCTATTTCCTCTTACAATAAAATTTCGCATCATGATTTGAAAGATAATACATACTAAGGATTATATAAAATATAATCATGGGTATGACAATAAAATCAATAGATAAATCATGTTTATATGACATAATAGGGACTTCCTGACACAACTTTGTTGTAATGATACTCCCCTTAAGAGTTTTGACTAAAAATACCTTATTAAATCAATTTGAAAATATATTATTTTCTTGGAAAACTGGGAAGATATGAAAGAATGCGATGATCTAGAATCAAATAAAGCATTGGCTAAGTTTGATGAAATGATTAATGTACCTTCTACCACTTTGTTAGGAACTTTAACCTTCATAGTTGTGACCGCATAAGCTTGGCCTTACTCCCTTGGCCTTATTTGGGGAATATTTCCCTGACGCTTAGGAAATTCATGTGCATAATGTCCCATCTCCCTGAAATTGTAGCATTGAACATTGATAGCTTCTTTCTTCCCCTTGAAATCCCAATATAGGTTCCTTTTTCTCTGCACTTGTAACAGACTCCCATTCCCTTCATGCAAGTGCCAAGGTTTTTCTTCCCACAATTACTACAGGATAGAAATTCAACTCTTCACTTATTCCCCATTTCCTTATTTCCTTTTCCAGATTTTTCGGAATCCCTCTTCTTCTCTTGTTTTACATTAAAGTTATAAGACATAGAAAATTTATTTTTTGTCATGATAGTACCTGAGACTATAACTTCATATGATGAGAAACTTTGGGAAACTAGAGCCCTTCAAAAGAATGGTTTTAAACCATCAAATAATTGATAAATTTTTCTCCTTGGATTATGTATGTAGTTTGCAGCATGCATTTCCAGCCTTGTAAAGTTGGTTTCATACTTGGAAACATTTTCATCCTCCTTCTGCCTCAGATTCAAGAATTTCCTTTCCATATCTGCTCGCTGTTCATGAGGGAAATATTTTTCAAAGAAGATTTCCTTAAAATCCCTCCATTCTATCTCTTCTATTTCTTCCTCCTCCTTTGTGTTTTGGATTAAATACCACCATTGATCTGCATCTCTCGATAGATGATAGACTTCCATGAAAACCTTCCCTCTTTCGTTACATCCTAAAGAGAGAAATATATTCTCTAGGGAACATATCCACTACTCTACTACAAATGGGTTTTTAGTCCCATTGAATGATGGAGGCTATTGTCACATAAAGCGATCTAACATAGCTCCTCTATGTGGTGGATCCAAATGCTTCATATGGTTAAGTTTATTATTCATAACATGAGTAAGTTTTCCCAGTATAATTATAAATTTCTCATCACTAGTCACAACACTAGAGTCCACATCATTATCTTACATCGGTGGGAAATCCCTACAGGGGACACGCATATTAGTATGGTTTCCATTTCTTCCACTAGGAACCATGTCCAAATAATTTAATACACTAGATTAGGGTATGAATCATAATGAATGTAGAAAAAATACGTATCATAAATCGAAATTCTAAGCATAGCTAATCTCTTAATCATAAACATGGTATCCTTTAGGAAAAATTTACATTTAAATCCTTCATAATTGCTTGTAAAGAAAATGTTAATTATCCAAAGCATATCCCTTAGGAGTGTCAATACCAAGAGTGCATCAAGGGCCATTGTCGTGTACCAGGATACCCCGGGTCAATCCCAAAACTCCTTGTTAGAGTTTTCCCTCATAGGTATATCTGTTCCAGAGCCACCTCTACCAGTTTGTATTCAAATAGGTATGTATTTACTAGAAATATCCACATAATCTATTCCTTACCAAGATTTCAGAATGTTCTTGTATGTTTTTCCTAAAATAATACCTTAGTGACTTGTTCCCTAATCTACATTTTCTACTATAGTTTCTAAGTTTGCTACTAAACATCCTTTGATACCAACTGTAAGGACCTAACCCTAGTTGCCCGAATTTGGTGCCTTATATAATTACATTGGCATATAAACAAGGAATATGAATCCCAAAGGACCGATTAGTTTAGTATTATTGGAAACAAGATACATACATAAGTTCAACATTACAACTTGAAAAGAAAAACAACATAGGAACTCCTTTGACAATATCTATAACTCCTAGGTTATTTCAGCATGTCATTCATAAGAAAATTCCTCATGTCCTGAGAAAATGAAACATAAGAAAGGTGTGAGCTCAAATTCTCAGTAAGGGTAAGCAATATAACAAAAAATATATAAACATTATGCAAGTTGAATAACTAAAAACATATTCCTTTTACAAAAACTTGAACACATTACTATAAGAAAAAGAGATGAGTATGTAATGCCACAATAAAACATAATTATGGGTATTCTACTAGTCTAATAACCACATGAACCAAAAATACTATTTTCATAATGAAGAAATGAATAATTCGGGACATCATCACCATACCATCAAGGCCTTGTGCCAAGACCATAAATAATCATTTTGTCAAGGCCTTGTGCCAAGATCGTAGTTTGTATCATGAGACCTACTGATGCACCGAGGAGAAATAGAAGGCCCCACCCAACAATTAATATGTCTAATACATTCCTAATATGAATGGGTATAAATATAAACAACATATACATTCATATTGAAACTAATATATGAAATCTAAATAACTTTCCCCGAACATTAAGCATAAACACTAACCATTAAGAGAAAATTGGTGAATGGTTTTAAGATAGAACATCCACAACCAAAATAATAATAAACCATTAAATTAAATATGGTATATGATACCATGAAATATTAATCCCAATAATACATAATAATCAAGAAGAGTGTTGAAGTAGATGAAGATACTCTTATAAAATCTTTGAGTAATTCTTGAGATAAATACCCTTTTACTTTGAAAAGAAGAGTTCTTTTGGAAAAATATTTGTTTAAAACCAGAAGTGAAGTAACATAGTATTTTCATAATAAAATGCGTAATTTTTTAAATATAATGGTTTCCAAAAAAAAGCAGATAATAGAGTGCCCTTGAAAATGGGTGAGAATTTGAGAAATTTTCTTGAATCAAGCTTCTATTTTGGGAAGGATTTTTGAAAGATCCTTTTAGAAAAGATAACTCCCATTAAATGAGAGTAGGATTATAGTTGGTAAAAATATATAGAAAAATCACAAATAATTTATGAGGTGTACATAATAATACACAATAATTTCATTGAGGGGATTAGACAATAAAAACAACCCGAATTAAAAAGGAGGTTTGGGTAGAAAAACTCTTACCTTAAGTCTGAATGTGTTCCACTCTTGAATTTATGGTTATGTAATATGAAATTATACTTATTGATAACTTATTTGAGAACCTATTATACATTTATTTATTTTATCATAATTATTTTTAGTTAATTTATGCCCTTATTGATAAGTTATTATATTTAATTTTGTCGTTCCAGGGTGTTCCTTTTCTTTATTTTCATAATTGGTTCACTTGTTATTATGTAATGGAGTTTATGTGGAATGGATGTAAATCTACATAATTGAAATTAAATATTATTTATGTTCATACATAATTTTTAATGGTCATTTATATCATTTGGTTACATGAAAAAAGGATAAATTTTTCGATGAATTATTAATGACATACACTTAGATTATTTTAGTGGTATTTTGATTATTGGGAAATAGTTTGGTCATATGATTTAATAATATGTACATATACTGGTTCCAAAATATTAATTAGGTTATAATACATATATTTTATTTAGTTTCAACAATCAAAATGGTTTCATGACCATAATTTAATATTGTGATAGAAATTGAAAACTCATCGTCCTTGAATGTGATAAATTATCACATCTCAGATAGTGTTTTCATTTATAGTATAAAATAATGGGAAAAGATAGATGATGATGAATTATTACATTATCACAAAAAAAATCCAGTACATGTAAGGTACTTGATATATCATAACATTTGGATTAAATTAGGTAAGGAATGAAAGAAAAGAAATAACTTGAAAATAAAAGAAAAGTTGAGAGATCCGTTACGAAAAGTTTGTTGCATAACGACTATGCAACATGTTTTTAGAAAACATTAAAAAGAGTGGGGAAAAGGGTCACAAATTAATAAACTAAACATAAAATAGTATAGGTACAGAATAATATGGAAATAATAACATGGTGTTAAAACTTGAAATACATACCATAATAAAGAGAACTTGAATGGAAAAGAGGAGTTGAGAATTCTATTACCTTGTAGAGTAACTCCCAAGACTTGATGTTTGGGACCTTGGGGGATTGAAGAAACCTTGAGAGGACTAATAGGGAGGTAAAAAAACCATATATTCTAGGATTATGAGTTTGGAATTAAGGAAAACAAAGTAATGGGTGGGTATTTATAGTAAATGAGAGGGAGTTTTTTATTAATTTAAAAGGACACCTCATTAGTGATTTTTGTAAAAACATGGGCTTGACCATGGTATTTGCCTATGGTATTAGACATTTAGGACACCAAATATATTATTTTACTATAAAAAAGTAGACCATAATTTAATTTTAATTATTACATCATTATGATGTCATTAAACATACTGAAAACTCAAAACTGTATTTTTACTATTCACAAAAATTCAAGTATTTTAGAAAAATACCAAAAATTCACCCTTACCATTTTTTGAAATGTAGATTTAAAAAATGAACTCCATTTTTCAAAAATATTTTTCTAAATATTATTAATTTAATTTTTAAATAAAATCATAGTTAATTCAGAATATAAGAATTTTAAAGGCATAATTAGTTTTATATCACATTGAAAAATTAATTAAAATCTCATTATCTTATTTCCTTAAGAAAATAAAATAATATCATTATTTAATATTCATAAGGGTCATATTACTATTCATTTTACTATTCATAAGGTTATGATACTATTCACCAAAAAACAATTTTGTTCTATCAGACTCCAAATGACATTTTGATCACAACTCTAGATGATTGTTTTTAAAAATTCAAAACACAGTAGAGGAAAAGTTGTGTTTAATGGATAGATTATAAAATGTTTTGTTTTGTAGGGACACAATGTTTTATTCATTCAATATTTATTTTCAAAACCTTGGGGTGTTACATTCCATATCGATGATGATTGTGTGATTTGGTTTGGAATGAGGCTTTGTGTTCCTGCATCACCTAAGATAAATAAGGATCTATTGGATAATGCACATAGATCATCTTTCTCCATGAATCCTAGAAGTAGCAAGATGTACTATGATATTCTAAAAAACTTATTGTGGGAAAACATAAATAATGAAATTGTGAAATATATCTCATAGTGTTTAGTATATTAGAAAGTTAAATTAGAGTGGCATAAGTCTAAAGGGATGATGCAACCATTGCCTATACCCATGTGGAAATGAGAGAATGTGACTATGGAATTTTTCACTGGTCTACTAAAAAAAACCAAAGGAAAAAATAATATTTAGATTATGGTTGATCGACTCAAAAATAATTACCACTTCATCACTATTTGGGAATATTTATATCTTGAACAACTTTCAAAGATATATGTGAAGGAAGTGGTGAGATTGTATGGGGTACCAATTTAGATCATATATGATCATGATGCATGGTCTACCTATAAATTTTGGAGAAGTCTTCAACATGCTTTGAGTACTAAATTGAATTTCTACATGACCTATCTCCCCCAAACTGATGGAAAATCTAAAAGGAATATTCATATGCTTGAGGACATTCTAAGAGCCTACTCAATGGAATTTAAAGGAGGATGGGATCAGTATCTCCCATTTTTGAGTTCTCATATAACAACAAATTCTACTCGAGTATTCAAATGGGTCCATTTGAAGCTCTGTATGGGAAGTGATGTATAACTCTAACTTATTGGGATGAAGTTGAGGAAGGAAAGCTACTTAGATCTGATCTTGTAAAAGTGGTGATAGAGAAGGTTGAATCCATCCAGTAAAACATAAAAAAATACTCAAATTCGGAAAAAGAGTTGTGTTGACAACCATCGAAGGGTGTTGAAGTTCTATGTTGGAGAAAAATTCTTCCTTCGAATATCACCATGGAAGAAATTCATGTGGTTTAGAAAGAAATGGAATCTTATCTCATGGTATATTGGCCCCTTTGAGATCCTTGATCGTATAGGAGTAGTGTCCTATTGGCTTGAACTTCCAAAAATCATGGCTCAAGTTCATGAAGTGTTGCTCATATCACACATGAGGAAGTACATACCCAATCCCTCACATGTACTGAATCTAAAGGTAGTACAACTATAGAATTACCTCTCATACAAAGAACATGCAGTGAATATATTAGATCATAGAGACAAATTTCTATGCAATAAGATAACTCACTTTGTCAAAGTGTTTTGGAGGAACCATAACTATAAAGAGAAGACTTGGGAACCAGAGGAAACAAATAAATAGAAGTACCCTTACCTATTCTCAACTGAGAACACGAGTTGAAATTTTGGGGATGAAATTTCTAAAATGGGGAAGGATACAATGACCTAGTGTTGTTAGTAAAATTTATTTCTTGAATAAATGAGTTACATTATATTATACACATAAAAAATATAGATAAACCAACGAAGACTTTTTTTCATTACTAAATACTATTACACTAATTAATAGTGAATCTAATTAAAATTCCAAACATTAAAACTTGAAAAAAATATATAATATAAAATCTACAATGGGAAAATAAGGATCTAACCAATCTACCAGAATCATCACCCCACTATAATCACTATATAGAATAAGAAAAATATTAGTAAACCAAGAAAAATTATAGAAAATGGAAATATATAACCTTGAGAGTAATTGATTTGAATATTAAGTGAAATAATGAAGTGGTATTTATAGGATGTAATGTGACCGTTCGAATAGTAACACGAACATTGGGAATAATAACTTGACCTTTAAGAATAGTAACCTGACCACTGGAATAGTAATTTCACCTCAAAATAATAAATTATGATATAAATAATATTTATCATGATTAATTTAAGTAAATATAAATTTTATAATTCCAATAAAATAAATATGAGTATTAAAAACTCAATGAAAATATAAACACATTTTTAATAAATTGTATTTTAAAGTATTTTGTAAAAATCATTATTTTTATTATAAAAATAAAAATTACCTATTTTAGAAATTTATTTTGATAAAATGAATATAAATTTTGAAATTATCATGTTGAAATTATTTAAGGTTTATTTTTTTGGTAATTTTCTGAAGTACATTGATTTTTAGGTGAATAGTAAAAGTACATTTTTTCACATAACCAGTGTAACTGAAACTACATCATTCATGTTGTAATAATGATATAATCCTTTATATAACCTTATATTAATCCATTTTAAATTCAATTTCACAAATGTTTCATTAAAATATAATAAAATCAATTTCTAAAACCTAAAAATAACTTTCCAAAACCTGAATTCAAAAGTGATTCTTTAAAATAACAAAATTTATTTTTTTTCCACTTTATTTTTTAAGAAACTAGTGAATTGGAATTATAAAGTGTATTTAAGGTCTTAAAATAATTATATTTTATTAATATATAATTTTTAATGTTAAAAATTTACTATTACAGGTCTTACCTTTAATATATTATTTTATTCAATATTTTACTCTAAAAATACCCTCTCCTTAAGTATAAATAACCCCTCTCCCTCCCTCTAGAAAAACACTAATACCACCCATTCCAAAGCCTAATATCTACCCAAATACTCCATATCGATACCCTTATAATACTTAGAGATTTTCTGGAGAAATCCAACTCCAATCACCAAGGAGTTAAAGTGTCGTATAAGAGAAGGTACACCGTGGAGAGAGTAAGTATCTATTAACTCTTCCCTCTTTTATTATTCTCTTTATTATTTTACCCTATTCCTTTCAAAACCATATATAAAAAAATTGGTTATAAATCAAGTTAACATAATATTTATGATGTTAACCTACTGTAATTAACATATTTATGATAAATATAAATTTCATACTTCCCTTTTCCTCCCTTTCGATAATGTCCTGTTAAAGGTCGGTTAACCACCTACAAATACATTTCCAATACATTTATTATAACCACCTTCATGGATGGAAAATATGAATTATATATAATATATAAATATATTTAATTTCATTTATTCTATGATTTTTTAATTAATTATACTAATTTATAAATTAAATTTAATAAAATAGAGAAATCTTTGCAAAATGGGAATTTTTTAAGTAAAACATGATGTCAAAACACTTCAATTCCATCTACAGAAATTAAGAAATATAATCTAATGATTATAATTGATAAATAGTTATTATAAATGATAGTTATTCACTTATGTATCATGTTTTAATAGACATAAGTTTATTATTTAGGATGCACAAAAGCGGTGAAATTAAGAAAGAATTAAGGTAAGGGGATTCTCGAACCCAACTCAATTTCCTTGAGATTTCCAAATTCCACATAAATTTCAGTATGGATATTCATTTAATGTTACTTAAATGTAATTTAATTATCCTTCCATTTTCTTTTATAGTATATACATGTTTCCAACTTGTTTTTATGATAAATATACATCTATTTTTTTAAAATAACTCTTCTTTTTAAAAACACGTCTTTTACTTCTCTTGAGGTTGCTTCTTATTCACTCAAGATTGATGATTCTTTTACCAAGTTTGTTATTCCATTTTTCTTTTGGGAACCCCAATGTTTATTTACAAATGTATTATTTATGAAATTATTATGAAATCCATTCCTTTTCACGGGTTACTTCATGACTTTGAATGATATACATTCTATGTGGCATTCATGATTATGTAAATGTTACAATGTGATGGGTGTGACCATAATTATATATCACTACAATGAATTGGATAATGTGTTTTATATCATGATATAATGTGTAATATTCATTAACATGATGCTATTTTTTTTCAAAATGATGATTTTATGATTATGAACATATGTTATGCGTGAAAATGATGCTATATTTGTTCACAACTATGTTTGGTATTTGACCACTAAGACATGATATTTAATTTTTTATGCATCACCACATTTCAATAATTTATCTAATTCTTCCTCTCATTATTATGATGATTATACCATGCTTATGATATGATGATGATGTTTATGCTCACCTATGTTATATTGATCCATGTACCTTATTTATACCCTTACTGGGCTTTTAGATCACCCATTTCATTGATATGTATCCTTAGATGATTACTTGTACTAAGGAGAATATGAGGGACACTAAGAAGTTAGAGAAGAAGGAATTAAATAATGTTTATGTTTTAATATGTATGATCATAATTTTACCAAGACACTAAACCATTTGATCTTGGATTTGTAATTATATTATGTTTTTATCTTTAAAATGATGTAATAATATTGAAAGATAAAGTAGGGTCACTATAAATAAACCATATACAATTAAATTTTAAATAGAAAAGGAATAAAAATCCATTTTTTACATTTTTATTCAAATAATATTTTAAGTTTAAAATATGGAACATATATGAAAACATTATTTAATGAAAATTTTTCATAAAACAAAAAGGGCATGAATAAAATAGTTATATAATCACTAAAATCTAATAATAAAATCAAAATCGAGAAACATGTTCATAAGACCTATGGTTAGTCAGTTCTGGGCCATAAGATCCTTACACGTGACAATCAATCATTATGGCTTAGTGTGTGTTCAAACATCCCTAGGATCAATCCATCAATATATAATAAATCAACACCCCATTAGGGGAAATCATGATAAACTAGATTTAGTTATATTTTTCATCATCAATCCATTATAAGTGAGTTAGATTCCTAATGTGATTTTTTATCCACCCACTAACTACCTAGGATCACATGTGCTTTAATCAATCAATAATTCATGGGAAAATAATGCATTTTAATTCAATTCATCATTTACAATCCAAATACCCAAATTCAAGTTCAACATTCCATTTAAATTTCAAAAACCAAAACAATGGTTTTTATAAAGTTAATTTCTTTAAAAACCATATTTCATTTTATGAAATTTTTCACAAGAATAAACATTTAGTCATTTCAAGAAATCTTTTCTCAAATCACAACATATTTTTAAATCCTTTGAAAATAGGTTTTATTTAAAAAACCTTATGAATTTGAAATCAATCATTAAGTCATCAAAATTAAATTTTTAGAAAATAGTTGAAAATATATTTCAAATTAGTTAATAAATTATTGTTTCAACTTTAGTGAATATAATTACTATACCACCTACCTTTAATCATGATATTAAATAATCACCCGAATTGAGGACCGCCAATGGAGCATCAAAGGTGAGGGAGATGAAAGAGAGGTCCCCTGAATCAAAATCCATAAAAACAAGAATACAATTTATCAAAAACATGAGGATTCATCACTCTCAAGGTATGAGAGAAGAAAAAAATAATTCCAAGACATAGAGAAGGCCCCCTTACTAGAGAGAGATTAAACTCATCCACCAGCACTTTAATCCCAGAAGAAATGAGGTTAGAGAAGACAAAATACTGTCTAGAGAGCCTTCAAAATTCAAGGGTTTGAATCAGTTTTGAATGGGAGGATTTTAGAGTAATAAAATAAGTTCTAGATTTTAGAGTTTGTAAATAAAAGGCCACACCACACCCCCAAGACTGTAACACAAAAGCTCTGAAGATGGCTAAACCACTATGCAGTTTAAGAGGCTACACCAAAGCCACCAACAATCCTGCTAGTACCTAAACCCATGGTGTAGTTTTCACCCATATCTTATTTTACCAGGGTAATGATATATTATATACCACACACCACACCACAAACACCCTCAAAATTAAAGAGGCTCTAAAAATATCGACACCGTAGCTATCCATCCACACCATAGTGGTGCCCAAAATGGTAAAGGCATAAAAAATACAACCTAGGAATCCATGCCATAGCTATCCGTACATACCATAGTGGTGAAAAAATGGAAGAGTCATAAAAAAGTCTATCCCAAGGCTCCACTCCAAAGATAAGTCCATATTCCTGAACTTAGCTTAAATTGAAAATGTCTTCAAGACTCACTACACTACAATCAGAATAACTATACCATAGTCCTTTACACCATGGTGTATTCCCTTGTCAAACACCCAGAAAGTTACAAAAAATTTAAATAAAACTCAGAACCAAACCCAAACAATAGGTGATCAAAGAAAAGGTTAAAGTTGTACCTAAAAGTGGTAACGGGACATCACAACCTCCTCGCCATAAACTATTTCTAACTCCAGGAATCCTATCAAGAGGACTCCATGTCAAAGTGATTAAGCCACTGATCTATCATCAGCGCCTCATGCTCCCACATGTCATGTAAATCAGAACCATGATTTAATATCACTCAAACTAATGATATAAAATTCCCATAAATAACCTTTTTCTTATAATTAATGATCCAAACTGGATTCTCAATCATAAATAAATCAGGTTCAACATCATATCCATCCTAGCTAAAAACATGAGATGAGTCAAAGAGATACTTTCTATGATGTGATATGTGAAAGATGTTATGAATCAACATTAACTGAGATGAAAAAACCAAGTGGTAGGCCACCATGAAAATTTGACCAGCAACCTCAAATAGTACCACATATCTCAGTGCAATCTTTCCCTACTTACCAAGCCACCAGTGACCCAACTGAGGTAAAACTCTCAAAGAAAACTAATTACCAACTAAAAAAAATCTAAAGGGAATCTATGATGATCAACATAATATTTTTATTGACTCTAAAATTTCACCATTCTCCAATGATTCAATTGAATCTTCACTATTATCTCTTAGACCAAACTAGGCCCAATCAAGGAAGTTTCACCAATTTCTAACCAATATAAGGAATATTTTCACAAATGACCATATAGGGCCTCAAAGGGTTCCATCCAAATGGAAAACCAGTAACTATTGTTATAAGAAAAATAAACTAGTACCAGGTGGCTATCCTAAGATCCACCAAAGTCGAGTATGAAATCATGAAGTATGCATTCAAGAATATTTAGAGCTTGTTATATCTGTAAATCCATCTACAGATGGTATCCCATGTTCAAAATCAATAGGATCCCATCTCCTCCTAGAGGACTCTATAAAAATGATAATTAAATCAAGGATCCCAATCAGAGACTATAAATAATGGAACTCCATGCATTCTGACAATATTCTACACGTAGAGACTTTCCTTGACCTCAACTTTGATTATATCACATATGGATTTAAAGTGAGTTGAGTTGTTCATCCAACCAATCAATACCCATATCGTATTCTTACCTAAAGGTGTATGAGGTAACCCAACCAAGAAATCCATCAAAATATCATCCCACTTACAAGTCAGTATTGTAAGGGGATGAAGAAAACTTTAAAATTATTGGTACTTTTATTTGGCTTGTTAGTAAGTATAAAAATGAGAAACAAAATTAGTGATGCATCATCTCATACTTTACCACTTGATTCATTACTTCATGTCATAGAAAATATTTTTGGTTCTAGGGTGTAACATCCACTAGGAATTTTGGACATATCCCATCACATCCTTTCTCATAGGACAAGGTAAAATGTACCAATTCTATAAAATATAATACCCTCATAAAATAAAAAACACTCACTGATGGTCTCCATATTATAAAGAGAGTACCTAATGAAATGGAAATTATCATCATGCTGTTGTTCCTGAAGAATCAACTCTAGAAGAGAGGAGGTTAACTATACACTTTCTAGGAAAACCTCAGTCCCATCCCACCAAACTCCCAAATGGATATAAGTAAAGAGATCTATTATCTTCCACTACTTTGATGATTATTTCATAGTTTGTGGTGTAATTTTTCTTCTGAAAGTATCCTCAATGTCATTCCCCTTACTCAGGGTGTAGGTGCTGTTAAAATAAAAAACTGCAGGTAATCCAACCATTGCCTATTTTAAAGATTCATATATTTTTGAGAGAAGATATAACTCATGATTTATTAGTAAGAAAATATGGTAAAACATTCTCTAAAAAGGAAATTCTGCCAACTCTTGAGAGCATTCATTATGGCTACAAGTCCAATATCATAGGTAGGATAGTTTCTCTTTTGTGGCCTAAGCTTTCAGAAACCTTAGTCCACCATTTGGTCACCCTACATGAGAACAAAACCCAAACCCAGACCTAATATGCCACAAAATACCTCATAGGCCTACCCAGCCTCTAGAGGATCCAACATTGGCATAGAAGTCCAGAGAGGGTTTCACTCATCAAAAAATTATTAGATTTATATTCCCATTAGAACTTCACTAATTTCCATGTGGTTGCAGTCATGGGAGAATCCAACTTTGAGAAATATTTAACAAAATTGAAATAATACCCTGCTAATCCCAAGAATCTCTAAATATCAAAAACATTATGCAGTTCTTCCCATGTCATAACTGCATGCACCTTCTCAGGTTCAACTAAAATACCATGTTCTGAGACCATGTTTCCCAAAAAATTTACTTCCCGAATCTACAAATTACATTTTTACATCTTAGTATAAAGTTAGTGATCTCTCAAAATTTCTAGAACTACTCTCAAATGACACACATGATCCTCCTCAGTTTTAGAGTAAACCGATATGTTATCCATGAATAAATATTTTAATAATCGATTTACTCATGAATTATACAATTCACCAGTTCCATAAACACCATAGGATAATTGGTTATAAAAAAAAGACATAACAAGGTACTCACAATGGATATACCTACTCTAGAAGGAGGTCTTTGAAATATAATATTATTTGATTCTCAACTGGTGGTAACTAAACCAAATATCAAACTTTTAAAACCACTTTTCCCATTTCAACTGATCAAACAAATCATTAATATATGGAAATATATATATTTTTTTTTACCATAACCCAATTTAGTTTTTGGTAATCAACATAAAGGAGAAGTGTTCCATCATATTTTTTTGTAAAAATCACAGGCTCCGACCAAGGTGACACACTATTGAGAATAAATCCTTTATCCAAAAAATCACACAATCAAATATTTAGCACCTTTAATTTAGATGGTGCCATGTGATAAGAAGGAATATATATGGGATAGGTACCTGGTACCAAGTCAATAGAGAACTCTACCCCCTTTACTGGTGGCAAGCTAGAAAATTCATATGGAAACACATCGATAAACTCGATGAACACTGATGGAAGATCAACACTCAAATATTATTTCTCTATATCAAACATAAACACCAATATAAATCTTCATAATTTCAGAAGAGGTGGTATCACTCTACTCTATATCAGGTCCCACTCTCCTTGGAAAACATGAAACCCCATTGGGTGTAGTAAAGTATACATGAAAAATATAATATTCAATACATGATTTATAGGAAATAAACCAATCCATCCCATGAATGATGTCTAAAGGTTTCATGTCAAGGAACATAAAATTCCAGGTAAGCTCAATATCTGACAAGGAAAAAGTATAATAAGTGCATTGGAGAACCCTCTCTCTCTTCATTTTGAGGGGCATAGAAATATATATCACATAATAAAAAATATCCATAGGAAGGTTTAGAAAATTCACAATATGATTTGATATTAATGAATGAGATGCAATAGTATCAAATAAAAAAGACACTAAAGATGAATCTATAGTGATGGTACCTATAATTTTCATTAGACCCACATCAGCTTCCTCTAGAGACTCTTCCAGCACATAAATAAACTTCATTCTAGATACCTATGGATGGAACCCATTAATTGTTGAAGTATCCAATTGAAATGCCATAAATATTGGTGCTGATGATCCTGTTACATTTCATGGGGTATAAAATATATGAAAAAACTTATATAAATAACCTAAGAAACAACAAAAACCACAAATATTTGATACTTCAATAAAAACTAGCTTTGATTTTCCATCCTTGAAACACTATAAGAAATTTAAAGGGCCTCTTCTAGACATAACCTAAGTTTCGGATGATGTCTCTTATCATGATCTTCTAGGAGACTCATCAAAATTCCTCTTTTCTATATTGAAACTAATATAACAACCACTAGAAGTAAGTGAAACTCCTATCATCCCTAACTTACCAACCAGTTCAAGATCCACCATTAATTATCTATCAAGTATGTTCAAATAATAAGTGAACTTGATCATGAAAACCTATGATCAAATTTCAAATAAAATTCCCATATAAAATCTTCATACCTTTATCTTCTCATTTATCACCACCTCATGAGAAAAATGAAAAAGTTTAACAAAATATTTTTCATACTAATTCATGCTGTTATCATGACATTTAATTTTAATAAACTCCATATAAATTTCCAAAAACATCAGTTCTATATATAACTGTCATGTGAAAATAACTCTTAAGTATTTTTACTCCATGACCTTATCTTTCTTTTCATAACCATCAAATCCCACCATCTCTCACCAATCCCTTCAAGATTGAAGGTATCACATTTAACCTTTATGAAATTAGGTGTTTATAAGAACTAAAAAATCATCTCAATATCTTTCAACCAATCCTCTAACTCTTGAGGATCATTTGATACTTGGAAAGTTATTGGTTTCTACTAAGTAAACTCTTGAGCATGATCTATAGTTTTATTCCTTTGAGATTATACAACGGGAGCTTGAATGGGAATAGGTTCAGCTACCTGTCTGAGTGCCTGGAAAACACACACCACTATATCCATAAGGTTTTGATAAACTGGAGAGTTCAATTTTCATGGCCCATTAATAGCTCCTTCCTGAGGCCTGATCAAATGTATTTTTGGGGGAATTTAACTACACAACATCAATTTACAACACAAAAACATCTAAAAAGATACTCAGATAATAAAATAAATTAAAATATATGGGAATATCAATTCCATTAGAAATAATTCAAACTTATGGAATTTTAAAACACTCAAATCAAATTGAAAAAAAATAAAATCATATTAATTTACTTCTTAAGACACCTTATTTCCAAACACTCATAGTGAATTAAGACTCTATAAGATGAGAGATAACTAGGAACTTGCTCATAAATACCCCTTAAGTCCTTAAAATCCAACCTTCTCTGAATTGGGGAATCCTTAATTGCATACTAAAAACAAGGAAATAAAGTATACCTACCCTTTGATACCATTTTTTTCACGAACCAGCTGGGATACCCTTGTACACTGATACCTGAATTAGACCTAACATATCTCGAAGGGAATTCATAACACCTATAGGTTGGAAACTAGATATTGGAATCCATTAGAATTCAAATGGAATGTTTTTTCCATGGCAATTAACAATAAGAAATAACAAAAAAAATTAAAACAATAAAAAATCAATAGTTGATATTCTAAACACTCCTAAAAGAAAAAATCACCATAAAAAGGTAGATAATTATCCCAAAGTAAAAAATCATCTAATAAACATAACATCATAATCAAGAAAAGATATCACAAGTCTATGTAACGAGTGGATTAGAACTTCACTAGTTACCTCCACCATCCAAGTCTTATGATCAAGCGTAATCACCACCTCTAAATAGTGCTTTCCCTTTTCCTAGACCTAGAATAACAAAATCTACAAATTCCCCAAGTTAAAGGTAGTGTATAAGAAAAACATCCTAGTAGGATTCCACCAAATAATCTATAAGAATTTATAATACAAATAAACTATATATCATTAATTTTTAAATAAAAAAGGAATGAAAATACATTTTTCACATTTTTAGTCAAATAAAATTTCAATTCAAATATATGGAACATATATCAAAATAGGATTAAAAAAATTTCTCCTAAAAAAGGAAATGAATAAAAAATCCATAATCACTGGAATGTAGTAATCAAATCAAAACCAAGAAACATGCTTATAATCCCTATAATTATTTAGTTATAGGATACATGATCCTCACACTTCTTGGTCAATCATCAGGGGTCAATATTTGTGCAAAAATCCCTAGGATTAGGCCATCAGGATAGAATAAATCAACACCCCATCGAGGGAAATCACACTGAACTAGATTTATTTATAGTTTCCATCATCAATACATTTCTAGAGAGGCAGAGTCCCAGAGTTCTTGTACTAATAACCCTCTAACTACCCAAGGTCACATGTGCTCTATTAAATCAATAAGTCATGGGATAATAATTTATTTCAATGTAATTAATAATTCACAGTCCAAATTCCCAATTTAAATTTCCGCACAACATTTCAATTTCAAAACCAAAATAGTGTTTTTCATCAAGTTCATACCTTTAAAAATCATCTTTCATTTTAATCCATTTTTCTCAAGAATCAACATCAAGTCATTTTAAGCTATCTTTTCTCAAATCATGACATATTTTCAAATCCTTTGAAAATATATTTTTTTCAAAATCCTCATACCTTTGAAATCAGTCATAACATAATCACAATTCAAGGTTTAGAAAATATTTGATAATATATTTCAATCAAGAAAGTAATTATGGTTTCAATTTTAGGGAAGAGTGTTACTAAACCACTAGCCTTTAATCATAAGATCAACTAATCACCTGAATTAGGTACTTCCAATGGAGTGTCAAATGTGAGGGAGATCAAAGAGAAGTACATAGAATCAAAATCCATAAAAAAACAAGTATCCAACCCATAAATGACATTAGGATTAATCACTCTCAATGAAGGATGTAAGATAGAAAGAGGATTCCAAGACATAAAGATGATTCACTTACCAGAGGTATATCAAACACATTCACTAACACTTCAATATTAGAAGAATAGAGGTTAGGGAATAAAAAAGGGATCCTCTAAAATTCATAAGGTTGGGTGGGAGTTTAAATTGGATGATTTCATATTAAAAAAAGGGTTTGATATTTTTTATTCTGTAAACAAAATATCACATCTCATCCCCCCAATACATCGACACAGAAGTGATGAAAATGGACATACCACGACACGTTGCAAGAGTCTATACAATATCCACCCCTAATATAGTTGGTCCCTGAATCCATGGTGCAATCGATTCCCAAATTATATTTTCCTAGGGTAAGGTTACAATACAATCCATACAACACTTTTCAACCACCCATAAAATTGAAGAGGGTCTAAAAAGATCCACTCCACAACTATCAATCCACACTACAGCAGTGACCAAAATGGAAGAGGCATTAAAATCTACCCCAATCACCATGAAACAATTTTATATCCATTCATCTTGGTGCTTTAAATGGTATATGCATCAAAAAATCCATACTAAGGCTCCTTTACATAGACAAGTCCTTAAGCCACAACCCTGTATAAATTAATAGAGGCTCCAAGACTGGTTATGCCAAATCTAGGATGAAAATGACATAGTACTTTACTCCATGGTGTATCCACTATGATAAAACACTATTTTATTGAATATTTTATTGATAATAAATGATATAATTTCCTCACATTGTGTTAAATATGTTTATTTATAAAATATTTGGGATTTGATCATTCATTTGAAAATTTGGTGAAAATTCCAGTTTTACCCTTTATAGTGCATTGTAGTATTTCGATGATAAATATTTTTATATTTATTATTTGAATTTTAAATTTTGTAACAGTGTTACTAACTTAATTATATACAACTTGTATTCGGGAAACTAGAGCTAAAGAGTGCATTTGGTTGTTTAAAATGGGCCATGAAATCAAAGTTGGGCTGGACTCGCCAGAATAGAGAATCTTCTGTATTTCACCCATAACTCCTTCATCGAGGCCTGGATTGAGCCCATATTTGTAGATGAGACATATGACCCATATTCTTACATTTTATCCTTCTGGAAGGCCGGCCAATTAACGTTTTTTGGTGGTCAAATGGGCAGTGCAAGTTGGCATAAAATATTTGGCCGAGATTCCCCATTCACACATGAAACCAATTTGAACCTAACCTCACCACCACTCTATAAATTGGTGTTTTTCTAATTTGATGGGGTTGGGAAGTGAATTGGTAAGTTGAGGGCAGATGATAAGTGGATCCACTATAATTATCCAACCATTCCAATAAGGGTAGCTCTTGAAGCAAGGATCCCTTCGACGAAGCCTTCTTCTTCTCCTTCATGTTGTAATGATTTTGTTTATGTAATAAACTTTGTTCTTATTTTATTTCTTCTCTTTTATTCTGTTTTGTTTAACTTTCTTCTCTTAATATTACTCTTTGGGCTGGAATTCTTGAGTAGAATCATTATTGAGTTATACCCATTATAAACCTTTGCACATGCAAAACGCTTCTACGATGATTATGCCACCCATGGAAGAGTAGTTAATTTTAGTAATCGATCGAACTCTATCCTTATTCATTCATTTATTTTGAATCAATGAGATAATTTAATTCACATATTATGATATATTAATTGAGTTTTTAATTTAAATGAAACAAAGCAATCAATTGAATAGTTAACACAAAACACGTGAGGTCGGGAATTGTGTGAACTGTGAGAGCGCAACCTTAACTGGTAATTCAAAACAACACGGGATCAATTTGTAGAGTTCAAATATAATCCCTAAAATCAATTGATCGTCATTTCTAGATTGTTTATGTGCCTTAATTTACCACTTAACATAATCTAATTTTAGAACATCAATCAAAGCAGGGTGTTGCGATTGCTTGTTCCGAAGTTAGCCTAAGGTTAAATTCACTTCATCTTTGTGGTAAAGTTAATTCTCATAGGGTTCGGGATTTAAAAAATTAAGGAATAATAATTAAGTTAATATCAATTTAAATGATAATGATTAATAAATGATTGAAGAGGTAGAGTTAGAACGATTACGCCTTTTAAAATATTTTCTAAAAAAAACATCTTTTTATCGTGTCATTTTAATCGAGCTTCATTTCAAAACTAAAAACAAAAAAATATACAATCTTCTTCCAGAAAACTTCTTCTAGATTCATAAAATATAACCAACCACCATCCTTTAAAGTAGTGTTTTTATTATATTCAATTTTATTTATTTTAGAATACCTTTAATAAGTTGTCAAATTCACTTCCTCCTTTGAGAGACGACCTTGGTCAGCCACTCTGCTGCACCTAAGAACCCCAAAATCACATTAATAATTTGGGGGAACCCACGACAGCGCTCTATCAAATTGGAGCCATTTCCGGGGAGGCAAATAATTATTTCAACCAATTAGATCTATTTATTTTGTTTTACATTTTAATTCTCTTCCTCTCTTATTTCTTCCGTCTTTACCCAATCTGATTTTTTTCCTTCTTCTTTTATTTCATTCTACTTCTTCTTGGACCATCAACTCAACTTCTCATTTTTATTTTACTATGGTCCACTCACTTTCTTTTCATTTTTATTTGATTTAAGACATGAACTAATCCCGAAGATCTCTTAGATCTTGACCCTGAGATTGAACGTAGCCTTAGGGCTCGAATCAGACATTCTCAGTCTATGGGAAGTTTAAATATTCAACCAGTTGGTGAATTCCTCTCTTTTGGAAACATTGAAATTGGAAGAAATTCAATTTCAAACATAAAATAGGAACCAATGGCTGGAAATAATGGAAATGAACTAAATAGAACCATTCGAGAATTGGTTGCACCAGATATTAACTATCAACCAAATTGTATTGCATACCCAAACCTCGAATCAGACTTTGAATTGAAATCTGGATTAATTCACCTTCTTCCAAAGTTTCATGGATTATCTGGTGAGGATCCCAACAAACACCTTAAGGAATTTAATGTGGTTTGATCAACTTTAAAACCAAGAAATGTTTCAGAAGATAAAATCAAATTAAGAGCATTCCCATTCTAACTTGATGGAGCTGCAAAAGACTGGATGTATTATTTACAACCCGAAGATGTAACTTGTTGGAACAATTTGAAATGTCTTTTCTTGCAAATATTTTTTCCAGCATCAAGGACCAATTCCATTCGAAAGGAGATATTAGGGATCAAGAAATCACAAGGGGAGTCAATGTATGAGTATTGGGAGAGATTCAAGAAGTTATACGCAAGTTATCCGCATCACCAAATCAGTGAGAAACTCCTCATTCAGTACTTCTATGAAGGACTCACACCCATGGAGAGGAGCATGGTGGATGCTGCAGCTGGAGGAGCATTGGTGAACAAAATACCATCATCCGCACATGCATTGATCGACCCGATGGCCCAAAACTCCCAACAATTTGGTGATCAAGGTACACCACATATCAGGGGAGTACATCAGGTAAGTCCTTCTTCTCTTGAAAGTAATTTGATTGATACCAAGTTGGAATAATTGACCACTATGGTGAGGAAACTTTATTTGGAACAAAAGACATCTCTACCCCCTCCTTCAAGGCCTTGTGGCATTTGCACTGAGACAAGCCACCCAACTGACTATTTCCCACAACTACAAGAGACAGAGGATTGCGCGGCAGTATTCCCAGGGAGACCATTTCAGCAACAACAACAACCATATCCCCAAAATAAGTTTGATTCATTTGGTCCAACATACAACCAAGGGTGGAAAGATCAACAGGACACGAGGTATGTCTCTGGACAACAACAAAGGCCCCCTTTTCAACCAAACTTCCAGCAACCTCCGCCTTACCAGTAGGGTTTTCAACAACCCCAAAGGAGATTTGAAGCTCAAACATCAACAAGCCAACAACAAGGTAATCCCCCACCCAAGTTAGATTCTAATACTGATGATCTTTTGAAGAAAATTGTTCTTAATCAACATAATGATCTGAAGAGTCAAGGTTCAGAGTTGAGGGAGTTGAAGACTCAAATGATCCAGATTGCCACCGCCCTCCATGAACTTGTGAGTAAGAATTATGGAAATCTACCTTTTCAATCCACTCAAAATCCAAAGGGGAATGTTAGTGCCATCACATTGAGAAGTTGGAAACAAATGAATGATACATCTGGACCTACCATTCCACCGGGATTCACCTCAACTCCAGAGCAGCCGCATTCCAAACCAACTGATGAGCAATCAAAGGAGAAAGATAAAGGTAAGAAAAATATTGATGATGTTCCTCCTAAACCCCTTCCTTTTCCAAATAGGGTTTTTCAAACCAAGAAGATGGCTGAAGAAGCAATGCAAAAGGAGTTTTTGGACACATTCAAGCGTGTGGAGATCAATATTCCTCTACTTGAAGCCATTAAGCAAATTCCAAGGTATGTGAAATTCTTAAAAGAACTTTGTACCAATCGAATAGGGATCAAGGGAAATGAGAGGATCAACCTTGGAAAGAATGTCTCGGCACTCATTACACCAACTCTAGCAATGCCAACAAAGTGCAAGGATCCCGGGACATTCACCATCCCATGTACCATAGGGGAGTTTCACTTATCTGATGCTCTTTGTGATTTAGGAGCTTCAATAAATGTGATGCCTCACTCTATATTCTCTTCTTTACAGTTTGGTGAGTTGAAGACGACGAGAGTAGTGGTGAAATTAGCAAATAGATCTACAACATATCCAGCGGGAGTCCTTGATGACGTACTTGTCCGGGTAAGAGACATGATCTTTCCAGCAGACTTCTATGTGCTTAACATGGAGGATGATCAGGTAAGTTCTCATGGCCCCATTATCTTAGGTAGGCCCTTCCTCAAAACTGCAAAAACTATCATAAATGTCAATGAGAGTACACTTTCCATGGAATTTGGGGATGAAGTTGTGATATTTAATGTTATGGATTCCATGAAGTACTGCTCAGAGGACCATTCTGCTTTTGTTATCTCCCATTTTGAACCACCAAATAAAAACTCCATAGAATTTGATTGTCCTATGCTTAGGGAGATTATGAGTATTGGTTCGAGTTTGATGTCTAAGAGCACTTCCACACATGTTTTTGATACACAATCCTATCTTGGATTTCATTTTGATGTGGATTCATATTCTGTTTTTGATCATGTTCACTCTGATTATGAAATGGATGTTGAGTATGCTGATGGATTTGATGCTTTATTCTCTAATTTTGATGATGTATATTCTGATACTGATGCTCTTTGTGCACATATTTTAGTTCCTTCAATGTCTCCATCCATACTACACCCTCCTTCATTAGAACTCAATCCATTTCCACCAAATCTGAAATACTCATACTTGTTGAGTGGTGAGATATTACCTGTTATCATTGCTAACAATATCCCTTTTGAACATGAAGAAAATCTTTTGAATATTTTGAAGGAGAACATCAGGGCGATTGGGTGGACCTTGGCTGAAATATCAGGTATTTGCCCCTCCATTTTCATGCATAGGATTCTCTCGGAGGATGGGGCTAAACCGGTGAGACAACCACAAAGGAGACTCAATCCCACCCTCCTGAAAGTTATTAAAAAAGAGGTTGAAAAATTTCTCGAGGTAGGTATAATCTATCCCATTTAATATTCTTAGTGGGTAAGTCCTATTCAGGTTGTGCCTAAGAAAAGTGGTGTTACTGTTGTTAAAAATGAGAAAGGTGAGTTAGTTTCAATGAGGGTGAAAAACAGTTGGCGTGTGTGTATTGATTATAGGAAACTAAATCAGTCCACTCGCAAGGACCATTTCCCCCTCCCATTTATTGATCAAATGCTTGAGAGACTAGCTGGGAAAACACACTATTGTTTCTTGGATGGATTTTCTGGATATTTTCAGGTTTCTATAGTTCCAAAGGATCAGGAGAAGACTACATTCACCTATCCCTTTGGCACATTTGACTACCGGAGGATGCCATTTGGACTTTGCAATGCCCCAGGTACCTTCCAGAGATGCATGGTGAGTATTTTTTCTGATTTTATTGAGACTTGCATGGAGGTATTTATGGATGATTTTACAGTGTATGGATCCTGATTTGATGAATGTATAAAGAGTTTGGGAAAGGTATTGAATCATTGTATTGAGAAGAATCTGGTCCTAAACTTTGAAAAGTGTCATTTCATGGTAGAGAAAGGCATTGTCTTAGGGCATGTAGTGTCAAAACATGGGATAGAAGTTGATATATCTAAGATAGACATTATTTCATCCCTGCCATATCCTACATGTGTGCGTGAGGTTCAATCATTACTTGGACATGATGGATTTTATCGACGCATCATCAGATATTTTAGTAAGATCGCTCTACCCTTATCTCGATTGCTTCAAAAAGATATTGACTTCAATATTGATGATTCATGCAGGGTATCATTTGATGAACTAAAGAAGCATCTGACCACTCCACCTACCATACAGCCCCCACGATGGGAGATTCCTTTTGAGATTATGTGCGACGCCTCCAACTTCACGGTTGGAGATGTCTTATCTCAGAGGGTGGAAGGATGTTCACATGTGATCACCTATGCATCTCGGACACTGGATTAAGCACAATCAAATTACACAACCACGGAAAATGAGTTTCTTGCTGTCATATTTTCTTTAGATAAATTCCGTTCATATTTATTGGGATCTAAAGTAGTTGTTTTTTCTGACCATGCAGCTTTGAGGTACCTCCTAAATAAGCCAAATGCAAAGCCACGACTTATCCGTTGGATGCTCCTTTTTCAGGAATTTGATATTGAGATAAAGGAAAAGAAGGGTTAAGAGAATTTGGTGGTAGACCACATGAGTAGGCTTACTCACACACTAGAGGATGACACCTTGGACCAGGTACCAGTTCAGGACACTTTCCCTGATGAACATCTTTATTCCATCTCAGGTATGCATCCTTGGTATGCTGATTTAGTTAACTACCTTGTTGCTTCTGAAATCCCTGAAAATTTAAAGAAACATCAAGTCCAAAAATTAAAGAGTGAGTCAAGATTTTATGTGTGGGATGATCCATACCTCTAGCGCATGTGTAGTGACCAAGTCATTAGGAGGTGTGTTCCCGATCATGAGTTTGAGTCTGTTTTTCATTTCTGTCATACACTTGCTTGTGGTGGACACTTTGAACCCCAACAGACAACTAGGAAGGTTTTTGACTCTGGATTATATTGGCCTAGCTTATTCCATGATGCCCATGTGTTTTGTAAGTCATGCTCTCATTGCCAACACACTGGGAACATTTCTAGGAGACATGAGATGCCCCAACAAACCATACTATTCTGTGAGATTTTTGATGTATGGGGAATTGATTTTATGAGTCCTTTTCCTAGTTCATTTGGATTTTTGTATATTTTGGTTTCTGTGGATTATGTGAGTAAATGGGTGGAGGACAAGGCCACCAGGACTGATGATTCTCATGTTGTAGTGGATTTTGTGAAGGCACAGATTTTTTGCAGGTTTGGAGTACCAAAGGCCATCATCAGTGACCAAGGGACACATTTTTGCAATAGGAATTTTTCTTCCCTCCTTCAGAAGTATAGGGTGACACACAAAACATCCACACCATACCACCCCCAAACAAATGGTCAGGCTGAGGTTTCAAATCGTGAGTTGAAACAAATTTTGGAGAAAACTGTGCAGCCAAATAGGAAGGATTGGAGCAAGCGCTTGGATGATTCATTGTGGGCTTATAGGACAGCTTACAAGACCCCCATTAGTATGTCCCCATTTCGGATTGTTTTTGGGAAAGCATGTCATCTCCTAGTGGAAGTCGAGCATCAGGCATATTGGGCTATAAAGAAATGCAACATGGATTTGGCCCAAGCTGGAATTCAAAGGAAGTTACAAATTCAAGAGCCTGAGGAGATTCGACTATCATCATATGAGAACTCAAGGCTCTACAGGGAAAGATCAAAAGCAGCTCATGACAAAATGATCCAACAAATGGATTTTAATGTTGGAGAGAAAGTCCTTCTCTACAGTTCACAACTGAAGCTAATGCCTGGTAAGTTGCGTTCCAGATGGTTAGGTCCTTATATTGTATCTAATGTTTTTCCTTATGGTGAAGTGGAGATCATACAAGAGGACACTAGAAGGAGATTTACAGTCAATGGGAAACGTTTGAAGTGATACATTGAGGGGCATCCTACTGATGCAGTGGATTTTATCACACTGCATGACCCCATCATCACTTGAGCACATCAGGCTGTTCCTAACCCTTTCACTTTTATATTATTTGTCCTATTTAAAAATTCTGCATTTCATGTGAATATATCATCTCATGGGTTCACATTGAGGACAATGCAATATTTTAAGTGTGGTGGAGGGAACCTTTTAGTTTAGTAATTTCAATTGTTATCCTGTTTAAAAAAACCAAAAAAAAATTTGTGTGTTTTTCAAATTTTGTGTGTTTATTTTCTATGTTTTTTTGAAACATTTCGAGCTAAAATGATTCTCATCACCATTTTTAAATCCATATCAATAAGTGAAACAATTTACCCCTTGAAACTAAGCTTAAATGAATGCTGAAATGACTTTGTTTCAAGTTCAAATATTTAGTAATTTCATGAAAAGTACACTGAATTTTGAATCCCATGCCACATCTCACTGTCTTTATATTTGAAATCACTTTATTGTGAGGCTTCTAAACCATTATTTTCATATTATTTACATTCACCTCACTTCTTTAGAGAACCAAACCTTGCTTGATTTAACCAGAATTTGATCTATTCCTGTCAAAACTTGAGGGTTTGAGGTACTTATGTTTAAATGATTGAGGCATTTGTTTGGTATTAAAGCCCCTATTTAAATGAATCATTTTTTATAATATCCTACCATGAATATTTAATCCTTGTAGCCCTTATAATCCATGCACATCCTATTAGGTTAGCCACATTACAAGCCAATTTTCCCTATCCAACCAACTCTTGAAGTGAAATTGCATAATCTAGTTGAGCTTAAGTGTGGGGGAATCTATCTTGTGTTGTGCCACCACATTCTGTGATGCTTTGGGTGGAAAATTAAATTCTAAAGAGATGAGTTTTCTACTAAATAAATTAATTATATTTTAAGCTGTGCCTTTTCTAGAGCTTTCATGACAAGTGAAGCTGTGCCTTTTCTGGAGCTTCTAATTGAGGTGGAACGCTGTGCCTTTTCTGGAGCTTTCAAGAAAATCATGTTTGAGAAGATTGAAATTTTTGATGCTGAAATGATGAATGGTGTAAACTTTTCATGTCTTTTCATGATTATGGAGCTGAATTGATACTATGAGGATTGAGGAGAAGACCATATTTAAGTGAAAATTAGATTAATGCAATTTTGCTTCAAAAAGAGTCAAGCCCACCTTATTCAGCCTCATAACTTTTCACATATAAATCCTACAAAACGAAAGCCACAGAAAAACCCTAAAAAGTCCTCATGATAAACATATGTCCTTTACTCACATCGGGTAGCGATGTATGAATCTATCAAGCCTATGGTGACCCTTGTATGAGTTTGTATGAGAAAGACATTGCAAAAAAAATTGATATTTGAGTGATGAGAGAAAATTCAAGCGAGGTAAGTGTTTTGTGCATGGGCAGATAAGTGAAGTGGAAATATATTGAATGATATAAATGGAGAACTTGAAATAAGGTTTTTATGAGGCATGATATCTTTTGATTCTTGGTGTTAAATTGATTGATCTTAAGGATATGTGTTTTAAAATTGGTTTTGATTTGATATTGATGTTTACTTGATATGAGGTTTTGCCCAGGAGTGAAAAAGGGTAAGTGTGGGGGAGTTGATAAAAAACTATTTTATTGAATATTTTATTGATAATAAATGATATAATTTCCACACATTGTGTTAAATATGTTTATTTATAAAATATTTGGGATTTGATCATTCATTTAAAAATTTGGGGAAAATTCCAGTTTTACCCTTTATAGTGCACTGTAGTATTTTGATGATAAATATTTTTATATTTATTATTTGAATTTTAAATTTAGTAACAGTGTTCCTAACTTAATTATCTATAACTGTTATTCAGGACACTAGAGCTAAAGAGTGCATTCGGTTGTTGAAAATGGGCCATGAAGTCAAAGTTGGGCTGGACTCTCCAGAATAGAGAAGCTTCTGTATTTCTGTCATAACTCCTTCATCGGGGCCTGGATTGAGCCCAAATTTGTAGAGGAGATATAGGACCCATATTATCACATTTTATCCCCTAGAAGTCCGGCCAATTCACATGTTTTTGTGGTCAAATGGGTGGTGCAAGTTTCCATAAAATATTTGGCCGAGATTCCCCATTCACACTTGAAACCACTTTGAACCTAACCTCCCCACCACTCAATAAATTGGTGTTTTTCTCATTTGGTGGGGTTGGGACGTGCATTGAGAAGTTGAGGTAAGATGATAAGTGGATCCACTCCAATTCTACAACCATTTCAATAAGGGTATCTCTTGAATCAAGGATCCCTTCGACGAAGCCTTCTTCTTCTCCTTCATGTTGTAATGATTTTGTTTATGTAATAAACTTTGTTGTTCTTATTTTATTTCTTCTCTTTTATTTTGTTTTGTTTAAATTTAGTCTTGTAATCTTACTCTTTGGGATGGAATTCTTGATTATAAGCGTTATTGGGTTATACCCATTATAAACCTTTGCACATGCAAAACGCTTCTACGATGATTAGGCCACCCATGGAAGAGTAGTTCTTTTTAGTAATCGATCGACCTCTATCCTCATTCATTCATTTATTTTGAATCAATGAGATAATGTAATTCACATATTATGATCTATTAATTTAGTTTTTAATTTAAATGAAACTAAGCAAGCAATTGAATAGTTAACACAAAACACGTGAGGTCGGGAATTGTGTGAACTGTGAGAGCGAAACCTTAACCGGTAATTCAAAACCACACGGGATCAATTTGTAGAGTTAAAATATAATCCCTAAAATCAATTAATCCTCATTTCCAGAGTGGTTATTTTCCTTAATTTACCACTGACCATAAGCTAATTTTAGAACATCAATCAAAACAGGGTGTTGCGATTGCTTGTTCCGAAGTTATCCTAAGGTTAAATTCACTTCATCTTTGTGGTACATTTAATTCTCGTAGGGTTCGATATTTAACAAATTAAGGAATCATAATTAAGTGAATATCAATTTAAATGATAATGATTAATAAATGATTGAATAGGTAGAGTTAGATCAATTACTCCTTTTAAAATATTTTCTAAAAAAACATCTTTTTGTCATGTCATTTTAATCGAGCTTCATTTCAAAACTAAAAACAAAAAAATATACAATCTTCTTCCAACAAACTTCTTCTAGATTCATAAAATATAACCAACCCCCATCCTTTCAAGTAGTGTTTTTATTATATTCTATTTTATTTGTTTTAGAATACCTTTAATAAGTTGTTAAATTCACTTCCTCCTCTGAGAGACGACCTTGGTCATCCACTCTACTGCACCTAAGAACCCCAAAATCACATTAATCATTTGAGGGCACCCACGACAGTGCTCTATCAAATTGGCACCGTTTCTGGGGAGGAAAATAATTATTTCAACCAATTATAGGTATTTATTTTGTTTTACATTTTAATTCTCTTCCTCTCTTCTTTCTTCTGTCTTTACCCAATCTGATTTTTTTCCTTCTTTTATTTCCTTCTACTTCATTTTGGACCATCAACTCAACTTCTCATTTTTATTTTAATATGGTCCACTCACTTTCTTTTCATTTTTATTCGATTTATGACACGAACTAATCCCGAATATCTCTTAGAGCTTGACCCTGAGATTGAACGTACCCTTAGGGCTCGAATCAGACATTCTCAGTCTACGAAAAGTTTCAATATTCAACCAGTTGGTGAATTCCTCTCTTCTGGAAACATTGAAATTGGAAGCAATTCAATTTCAAACATAAAAGAGGAACCAATGGCTGGAAATAATGTAAATTAACTAAATATAACCATTCGAGAATTGGCTGCACCAGATATTAACTATCAACCAAATTTTATTGCATAGCCAAACCTTGAATCGGACTTTGAATTGAAATCTGGATTAATTCACCTTCTTCCAAAGTTTCATGGATTATCTGGTGAGGATCCCAACAAACACCTTAAGGAATTTAATGTGGTTTGCTCAATTTTAAAACCAAGAAATTTTTCTGAAGATCAAATCAAATTAAGAGCATTCCCATTCTCACTTGATGGAGCTGCAAAAGTCTGGATGTATTATTTACAACCCGAAGATGTAACTTGTTGGAACGATTTGAAATGTCTTTTCTTGCAAAGATTTTTTCCAGAATCAAGGACCACTTCCATTCAAAAGTAGATATCAGGGATCAAGTAATCACAAGGGGAGTCAATGTATGAGTATTGGGAGAGATTCAAGAAGTTATGCGCAATCTGTCCGCATCACCAAATCAGTGAGCAACTCCTCATTCAGTACTTCTATGAAGGACTCACACCCATGGAGAGGAGCATGGTGGATGCTGCAGCTGGAGGAGAATTAGTGGACAAAACACTCAGCTGCACGTGAATTGATCAACAAGATGGCCCCAAACTCCCAACAATTTGGTGATCGAGGTACACCACATATCAGGGGAGTACATCAGGTAAGTCCTTCTTCTCGTGAAAGTAATTTGATTGATACCAAGTTGGAAGAATTGACCACTATGGTGAGGCAAATTGATTTGGCACAAAAGACATCTCTACCTCCTCCTTCAATGCCTTGTGGCAATTTCACTGAGACAAGCCACCCAACTGACTGTTTCCCTCAACTACAAGAGATAGAGGATTGCACAGCAGTATTCCCAGGGAGACCATTTCAGCAACAACAACAACCATATCCCCAAAAGAAGTTTGATTCATTTGCTCCAACATACAAACAAGGGTGGAAAGATCAACCGGACATGAGGTATGGCTCTGGACAACAACAAAGGCCCCCTTTTCAACCAAACATCCAGCAACCTCCGCCTTACCAGCAGGGTTTCCAACAACCCCAAAGGAGATTTGAAGCTCAAAAATCAACAAGACAACAACAAAGGAATCCCCCACTCAATGTAGATTCTAATACTGATGATCTTTTGAAGCAAATTGTTCTTAATCAACAGAATGAGCTGAAGAGTCAAGGTTCAGAGTTGAGGGAGTTGAAGACTCAAATGATCCAGATTGTCACCGCCCTCCATGAACTTGTGAGTAAGAATTCTGGAAATCTACCTTCCCAACCCACTCCAAATCCAAAGGGGAATGTTAGTGCCATCACATTGAGAAGTGGGAAGCAAATCAATGATACATTTGGACCTACCATTCCACCAGGATTCACCTCAACTCTAGAGAAGCCGAATTCCAAACCAAATGATGAGAAATCCAAGGAGAAAGATAAAGGTAAGAAAATTATTGATGATGTTCCTCCTAAACCCCTTCCTTTTCCAAACAGGGTTGTTCAAACCAAGAAGATGGCTGAAGAAGCAATGAAAAAGGAGGTTTTGGACACATTCAAGCGTGTGGAGATCAATATTCCTCTACTTGAAGCCATTAAGAAAATTCCAAGGTATGTAAAATTATTAAAAGAACTTTGTACCAATCGAAGAGGGCTCAAGGGAAATGATAGGATCAACCTTGGAAAGAATGTCTCGGCACTCATTACACCAACTCTAGCAATTCCAACAAAGTGAAAGGATCCCGGAATATTCACCATCCCATGTACCACACTTCTCTGATGCTATTTGTGATTTAGGAGCTTCAATAAATGTGATGCCTCACTCTATATTCTATTCTTTACAGGTTGGTGAGTTGAAGCCGATGCGAGTAGTGGTGCAATTAGCAAATAGATCTACGACATATCCAGTGGTAGTCCTTAAGGACGTACTTGTCCGGGTAAGAGACCTGATCTTTCCAGAAGACTTCTATGTGCTTAACATGGAGGATGATCAGGTAAGTTCTCATTCCCCCATTATCTTAGGTAGGCCCTTCCTCAAAACTGCAAAAACTATCATAAATGTCAATGAGGGTACACTTTCCATGGAATTTGGGGATGAAGTTGTGATATTTAATGTTATGGATTCCATGAAGTACCCCTCATAGGACCATTCTACTTTTGTTATCTACCATTTTGAACCACCAAATAAAAACTCCATAGAATTTGATTGTCCTATGCTTAGGGAGATTATTAGCATTGGTTCGAGTTTGATGTCTAAGAGAACTTCCACACATGTTTCTGATACACAATCCTCTCTTGGATTTGATTTTGATGTGGATTCATATTCTGTTTTTGATCATGTTCACTCTGATTATGAAATGGCTGTTGAGTATGCTGATGTATTTGATGCTTTATTCTATGATTTTGATGATGTCTATTCTGATACTGATGCTCTTTGTGCACATATTTCAGTTCCTTCAATGTCTCCATCCATACTACACCCTCCTTCATTAGAACTTAAGCGATTGCCACCAAATCTGAAATACTCATACTTGTTGAGTGGTGAGAGATTACCTGTTATCATTGCTAACAATCTCCCTTTTGAACATGAAGAAAAGCTTTTGAATATTTTGAGGGAGAACATCAGGGCGATTGGGTGGACCTTGGTTGACATATTAGGTATTAGCCCCTCCATTTGAATTCATAGGATTCTCTTGGAGGATGGGGCTAAACCTGTGAGACAACCAAAAAGGAGACTCAATCCCACCCTCCTGGAAGTTGTTAAAAAAGAGGTTGAAAAATTGCTTGAGGCAGGTATAATGTATCCCATTTCAGATTCTCAGTGGGTAAGTCCTATTCAGGTTGTGCCTAATAAAAGTGGTGTTACTGTTGTTAAAAATGATAAAGATGAGTTAGTTCTAATGAGGGTGCAAAACAGTTGGCGTGTGTGTATTGATTATAGGAAACTAAATCAGTCCACTCGAAAGGACCATTTCCCCCTCCCATTTATCGATCAAATGCTTGAGAGACTAGCTGGGAAAACACACTATTGTTTCTTGGATGGATTTTCTGGATATTTTTAGGTTCCTATAGCTCCAGAGGATCAGTAGAAGACTACATTCACCTATCCCTTTGGCACATTTGCCTACCGGAGGATGCCATTTGGACTTTACAATGCCCCAAGTACCTTCCAGAGATGCATGGTGAGTATTTTTTCTGATTTTATTGAGACATGCATGGAGGTATTTATGGATGATTTTACAGTGTATGGATCCTCATTTGATGAATGTCTAAATAGTTTGGGAAAGGTATTGAATCATTGTATTGAGAAGAATCTGGTCCTGAACTTTGAAAAGTGTCATTTCATGGTAGAGCAAGGCATTGTCTTAGGGCATGTAGTGTCAAAACATGGGATAGAGGTTGATATATCCAAGAGAGACATTATTTCATCCCTTCCATATCCTACATGTGTTCATGAGGTTCAATCATTACTTGGAAATGCTGGATTTTATCGACGCTTCATCAAAGATTTTAGTAAGATTGCTCTACCCATATCTCGATTGCTTCAAAAAGATACTGACTTCAATTTTGATGATTCATGCAGGGTATCATTTGACGAGCTAAATAAGAATCTGACCACTCCACCTATCATACAGCCCCCACGATGGGAGATTACTTTTGAGCTTATGTGTGACGCCTCCAACTTCGTGGTTGGAGCTGTCTTATCTCAGAGGATGGAAGGATGTTCACATGTGATCGCCTATGCATCGAGGAGACTGTATTCAGCACAATCAAATTACACAACCACGGAAAAGGAGTTTCTTGCTATTATATTTTCTTTAGATAAATTCCGTTCATATTTATTGGGCTCTAAAGTAGTTTTTTTTTTCTGACCATGCAACTTTGAGGTACCTCCTAAAGAATCCAGATGCAAAGCCACGACTTATCCATTAGATGCTCCTTCTTCAGGAATTTGATATTGAGATAAAGGATAAGAAGGGTTCAGAGAATTTGGTGGCAGACCACATGAGTAGGCTTACTCACACACTAGAGGATGACACCTTGGACCAGGTACCACTACGGGACACTTTCCCCGATGAGCATCTTTATTCCATCTCAGGTACGCATAGTTGGTATGATGATTTAGTTAACTACCTTGTTGCTTCTGAAATCCCTGCAAATTTAAAGAAACATCAAGTCCAAAAATTAAAGAGTGAGTCAAGATTTTATGTGTGGGATGATCCATACCTCTAGCACATGTGTAGTGACCAAGTCATTAGGAGGTGTGTTCCCGATCATGAGTTTGAGTCTGTTTTTAATTTCTGTCATACACTTGCTTGTGGTGGAAACTTTGGACCCCAACAGACAGCTAGGAAGGTTTTGGACTCTGGATTATATTGGCCTAGCTTATTCCATGATTCCCATGTGTTTTTTAAGTCATGCTCTCATTGCCAACACACTGGGAACATTTCTAGGAGACATGAGATACCCCAACAACCCATACTATTCTATGAGATTTTTGATATATGGGGCATTGATTTTATGGGTCCTTTTCCTAGTTAATTTGGATTTTTGTATATTTTGGTTTCTGTTGATTATGTGAGTAAATGGGTGGAGGCCAAGGCCACCAGGACTGACGGTTCTCATGTTGTAGTGGATTTTGTGAAGGCATAAATTTTTTGCTGGTTTGGAGTACCAAAGGCCATCATCAGTGACCAAGGGACACATTTTTGCAATAGGAATTTTTCTTCCCTCCTTCAGAAGTATGGGGTGACACAAAAAACATCAACACCATACCACCCCAAACAAATGGCCAGGCTGAGGTTTCAAATTGTGAGCTAAAACAAATTTTGGAGAAAACTGTGCAGCCAAATAGGAAGGATTGGAGCAAGCGCTTGGATGATGCATTGTGGGATTATAGGATAGCTTAAAAGACCCCCATTGGTATGTCCCCATTTCAGATTGTTTTTGGGAATGCATGTCATCTCCCAGTGGAAGTTGAGCATCAGACATATTGGGCTATAAATAAATGCAACATGGATTTGGACCAAGCTGGAATTCAAAGGAAGTTGAAAATTAAAGAGCTTGAGGAGATTCGACTGTCATCATATGATAACTCAAGACTCTACAAGGAAATATCAAAAGTAGCTCATGAAAAAATGATCCAACAAAGGGATTTTAATGTTGGAGAGAAAGTCCTTCTCTACAGTTCACGATTGAAGCTGATGCCTGGTAAGTTGCGTTCCAGATGGTTAGGTCCTTATATTGTATCTAATGTTTTTCCTTATAGTGAAGTGGAGATCACACAAGAGGACACTAGAAGGATATTTACAGTCAATGGGCAATGTTTGAAGAGATACATTGAGGGACATCCTACTGATGTAGTGGATTTTATCACACTACATGACCCCATCATCACTTGAGCACATCAGGCTGTTCCTAACCCTTTCACTTTTATATTATTTGTCCTATTTAAAAATTCTGTATTTCATGTGAATATATCATCTCATGGGTTCGCATTGAGGACAATGCAATATTTTAAGTGTGGGGGAGGGAACCTTTTAGTTTAGTAATTTCAATTGTTTTCCTGTTTAAAAAAAACCAAAAAAAAATTGTGTGTTTTTCAAATTTTGTGTGTTTATTTTCTATGTTTTTTTGAAACATTTTGAGCTAAAATGATTCTCATCACCATTTTTAAATCCATATAAATAAGTGAAACAAGCTACCCCTTGAAACGCTTAAATGAATGCTGAAATGACTTTGTTTCAAGTTCAAATATTTAGTAATTTCATGAAAAGTACACTGAATTTTGAATCCCATGCCACATCTCACTGTCTTTATATTTCAAATCACTTTCCTGTGAGGCTTCTAAACCATTATTTTCATATTCTTTACATTCACCTCACTTCTCGAGAGAACCAAACCATGCTTGATTTAACTAGAATTTGATCTATTCCTGTCAAAACTTGAGGGTTTTAGGTACTTATGTTTAAATGATTGAGGCATTTGTTTGGTATTAAAGCCCCTATTTCAAAGAATCCTTTTTTATAATGGCCTACCTAGAATATTTAATCCTTTTATCCCTTAGAATCCATGCACAACCTGTTAGGTTAGCCACACTACAAGCCAATTTTCCCTATCTAACCAACTCTTGAAGTGAAATTGCATAATCTAGTTGAGCTTAAGTGTGGGGGAATCTATCTTGTGTTGTGACACCACATTCTGTGATGCTTTGGGTGGAAAATTAAATTATTAAGAGATGCGTTTTCTACTAAAGAAAGTCATTATATTGAAAGCTGTGCCTTTTCTAGAGCTTTCATGACAAGTGAATCTATGCCTTTTCTAGAGCTTCTAATTGAGGTGGAAAGCTGTGCCTTTTCTGGAGCTTTCAAGAACATCATGTTTGAGAAGATTGAAATTTTTGATGCTGAAATGATGAATGGTGTAAACTTTTCATGTCTTTTCATGATGATAGATTTGAATTGAAACTACAAGGATTGAGGAGAAGACCATATTTAAGTGAAAATTAGATTAATGCAATTTTGCTTCAAAAAGAGTCAATCCCTCCTTATTCATCCTCAGAAATTTTCACATCTAAATCCTACCAACCAAAAGCCACAGAAAAAACCTGAAAAGTCCTCATGATAAAAATATTTCCTTGAATCACATCGGGTAGCGATGTAGGAATCTATCAAGCCTATGGTGACCATTGTATGAGTTTGTATGAGAAAGACATTGCAAAAAAAATTGACATTTGAGTGATGAGAGAAAATTCAAGCGAGGTAAGTGTTTTGTGCATGGGCGGATAAATGAAGTGGAAATATATTGAATGATATAAATGGAGAACTTGAAATAAGGTTTTTTATGAGGCATGATATCTTTTGATTCTTGGTGTGAAATTGATTGATCTTAAGGATATGTGTTTTAAAATTGGTTTTGATTTGATATTGATGTTTAATTGATATGAGGTTTTGCCCAGGAGTGTAAAAGGGTAAGTGTGGGGGAGTTGATAAAACACTATTTTATTGAATATTTTATTGATAATAAATGATATAATTTCCTCACATTGTGTTAAATATGTTTATTTATAAAATATTTGGGATTTGATCATTCATTTGAAAATTTGGTGAAAATTCCAGTTTTACCCTTTATAGTGCGCTGTAGTATTTTGATGATAAATATTTTTATATTTATTATTTGAATTTTAAATTTTCTAACAGTGTTCCTAACTTAATTATATATAACTGTTATTCAGGACACTAGAGCTAAAGAGTGCATTCGGTTGTTGAAAATGGGCCATGAATTCAAAGTTGGGCTGGACTCTCCAGAATAGAGAAGATTCTATATTTCCACCATACCTCCTTCATCGGGGCCTGGATTGAGCCCAAATCTGTAGAGGAGATAGAGGACCCATATTTTCACATTTTATCCCACTGGAAGGCCAGCCAATTCACGCGTTTTGGTGGTCAAATGGGTGGTGAAAGTTGGCATAAAATATTTGGCCGAGATTCCCCATTCACACTTGAAACCACTTTGAACCTAACCTCCCCACCACTCTATAAATTGGTGTTTTTCTCATTTGGTGGGGTTGGGACGTGAATTGGGAAGTTAAGGGAAGATGATAAGTGGATCCACTCCAATTATCCAACCATTTCAATATGGGTATCTCTTGAATCAAGGATCCCTTCGACGAAGCCTTCTTCTTCTCCTTCATGTTGTAATGATTTTGTTTATGTAATAAACTTTGTTGTTCTTCTTTTATTTCTTCTCTTTTCTTCTGGTTTGTTTATATTTGTTCTCTTAATCTTCTTATTTGGGCTGTAATTATTGAGTAGAAGCGTTATTGGGTTATACCCATTATAAACCTTTTCACATGCAAAACGCTTCTACGTTGATTACGCCACCCATGGAAGAGTAGTTCTTTTTAGTAATCAATCGACCTATATCCTTATTCATTAATTTATTTTGAATCAATGAGCTACTATAATTTACATATTATGATCTATTAATTGAGTTTTTAATTTAAATGAAACTAAGAAAGCAATTGAATAGTTAACACAAAACACGCGAGGTCAGGGATTGTGTGAACTGTGAGAGCGCAACCTTAACCGGTAATTCAAAACCACATGGGATCAATTTGTAGAGTTCAAATATAATCCCTAAACTCAATTAATCCTCATTTACAGAGTGGTTATGTGCCTTAATTTACCACTGACCATAATCTAATTTTAGAACATCAATCAAAGCAGGGTGTTGCGATTGCTTGTTCCGAAGTTAGCCTAAGGTTAAATTCACTTCATCTTTGTGGTAAAGTTAATTCTCATAGGGTTCGGGATTTAACAAATTAAGGAATCATAATTAAGTGAATATCAATTTAAATGATAATGATTAATAAATTATTGAATAGGTAGATTTATATCGATTACTCCTTTTAAAATATTTTCTAAAAAAAGCATCTTTTTATCGTGTCATTTTAATCGAGCTTCATTTCAAAACTAAAAACAAAAAAATATACAATCTTCTTCCAGCAAAATTCTTCTAGATTAATAAAATATAACCAACCCCCATCCTTTAAAGTAGTTTTTTTATTATATTATATTTTATTTGTTTTATAATACCTTTAATAAGTTGTTAAATTCACTTCCTCCTTTGAGAGACGACCTTGGTCAGCCACTCTGCTGCACCTAAGAACCCAAAAATCACATTAATCATTTGAGGGATCCCACGACAGTGCTCTATCTCCCTCACCTCCATGGCATAGTCCTCTTCCAAACACATCAAAAGTTTCAAAAAGTCCAGAAAAACACAAAATAACACCCAAACAATTAGTGATCAAAGACAAGGGTTAAACAACACTTGAAAGTAGTAATGATATGTTACACATTAGGTTATCTAAAAAAAATTGGTGGAATCAGATCAAGGTCATTCAATTTGATACTTTAAATAATACTTAAACTAGAGTTTGGAGTTATACTAATGGAATACTAATCATCATATATTAATTGTATATTCAGTGAGTGACATTAAAAAATACTGCATTGTGGTTGAGGAAGGTTAGCATGAGTTAATCCTAGGAAATCTTTTTAATCACCCTATCATTCTTACGTGAAATTATATTTCAACTTACATGAAATAACCACTATGTTAGATATTTCTTATTCAATCCTACACAGGATCAAAAATGGTTTAATTTATTCTTACATGAGGCTTGTTTTAATCTAATGCATACCCCGATGCCACTTATTTATTCTTATGCGTGATAACCACTATGTCATATACCACATGTTTAATCTCATACAACCCAACCAACACTATATTATTCATAAATAGGTTAAACATGCATAAGAATAACTTTGGATTAATAGTATGCATACCAACACTTCACAATATTTATCACACACAAAAACCTTTTTCAGAACACTTGTTTTAATCTCACATGAGGTTTCCAATGTAGGTTGATTATTAAATAGGATTAAGAAATGTGAATTTATTCACACATAAGACCCTATATCATAGCATTAATCGTAAGTAAGGATTCCAATTTGGTCTTCATTATTCATTATTTGTTTGATTGGTTTTGAAAAAATATTGAAAATAATTTCAAATGGTTTTATTTTGAAAAAAATGGTTATGTTACTTATTAATATGGTAATTTTGAATTTTTAAGCCTTTAGTTACTAATGGGTGATGACTAAATGGTGTTTTTTCTTGTTATTGTGAATTGAATAGGGTATGCGTCATAGAAATCAACCGAAAGAGGCTGCTGAAAATATTGTTGCACTTGAGCCAAAAGTAAACCAAAAACATGTCCAATGCATAGTAAAAAATTTTCAGGCCATGGATAGGGTCTATAATGATGATCCTTGACAAGTGGACCATTTAGTTTAGTTCTAAAAGCAGAACTCACCCTCCTTTCTGGGGGATTTTGAACCAAAAAATCATAAGTCTAATTAAATAGGATGTATCAAATATTTGATTTACTTGGGACACCAACATATATGAAAGTAAAGTTATAAAACTATATTATAGAGGATCTATCACATCAATGGTTGGATTTATCTATTTAGGATATAGTTGACCAAGGGATCACGTTGGATGATTTTGAAATTTTTTTCAGTAAACAATTATGTCCTCACACATTCAGAATTGTTAGAACAATGTAATTATTCCAATTGAAGCAAGTGAATCTCTTGGTAATAGATTATAAAAATAAATTTATGAATTTAGTTCATTTTTCCTATAATTTGCTACAAGTGAATCCTTGAAGACACACATTTTTGAGTAAGGGTTGAGATTGTAAATTTTCTTAAAGATTGTTGCTCTCTATATTACAGACAATATAGAAATGATCAACTGAGAAACAATGAAAAAAAGAGATATATTGATAAACGCGGTTTAACGGAGAAATTTTATTCCTATAGGAATAGGTGGAAACTCCAATTATGGGAATAAAATGAATAGGGAAACCTACTTACAGAGTGGTGGGACACATTAGAATCAAATCATGAGATCGGTAAACATTCCTCCTCGATCAAAAAGTAAGAAAATATGTTTTCAATGTGGTTATTTTGATCATATAAAGTGAGATTGTATTAAACCACATAGATCTTGTCACAATTATAATTATATGGGACATATTTAGCATTTTTTTTGTAATAATCGATGGTCTAGTACATAGATACTTTTCATGTTTCTCCCACATCATATGATTCGACTGAACGAGCTCACCAGAATAAATATCATCATCATAACCAAGAGATCCAAGGTGATTCTAGGAACACGATGAATTCTCAACGTATGCAAATATCAATAGGGCAATAAATAGAAAAACACAAAAAGTAAGAAAAAGTATGGAGCTAATAAAGTGATAAGAAATGATAAATTGGGTCCTTCGATAGTGATAGGCATGATTATTTTGAATTATACCCTTATGGAAGATTTTATTGATACCAACACTTGATTCATGTGTTTTTGGTAATATGTGTTTTCATGTAGTGATAATGACTTCAATTTTGAAACATCAAAGTCCTGTTGGACAAAAGGAGTGTAGAGCCTTTTTGTGTAAGCTTGTTCTATAACTATCGACGGGGATGATTTTATTTGTTATTTCTATGTTCCTGAGATGGATGTCTATGAATTGATATTGGGTATGGATTGGTTGACATTATTTAAGGCCCACATTAATTGTTAAGCCCAAAAGGTTAGTCTCACATCTCTTGATGGCGTCAAGAAACTATTTAAATGATATTGGGATGTAAAGTCAAGTAGAACAAGACTTTTGGAACCAATGGTTAAAACCATATCTTATTAGCTGGCAGCGATTACCTTGACATCTATGGATGAGATCATAAATATAGATTTTCGAACTATCATTGACCAATTTTATGATTGTTTTCCTAAAAATTTCTCAGGATTTCCCCCTTAAATAGAAATGGAGTTTATGATTGATCTTCTATCAGAGATTGGTCCTATTTCACTACTGTGTCATAGGATGGAACCAACAAAATTGAGGGAGATAAAAGTTTAGTTGGAAGATTATGAAATTAAAGGGTTATTTCAATCAAGCATGTCTCCGTGGGAAGCACTAGTTATTTTCGTAAAGAAGGAGAATTGAACTCTAAATCTTTGTGTAGATTATTGTAAGCTTAACCACATTATGATAAAAAATCACTATAATCTTCCATGAATTCATGACCTATTTGATCAATTGAAGGAATCCCAATGGTTCTATAAAATTGAATTATGTTTGTGATATCCCTAACTGCGAGTTTAGAAGGAGGATTTTCTGAAGACGTATTTTAGAAAAAGATATGACCATTATGAACTTTTCATTATTACTTTTGTTATTACGAATGAACCAAACAACTTTATGGAATTGATGAATAAAATATTTTAGAGGTGTCTGGATTCCTTTGTGGTATTGTTTGTTTATAATATTCTAGTTTATTTTAGAACAAAAGAGAATCATGAAAAACACTTGACTATAGCGTTGGGTATCTTATGGGAGCACCACCTTTATTCTATGTTATCAAAGTGTGATTTATGGATACAAGAGGTAAGTTTCCTTATCTATGTAATTTATGAAGAAAATTTTCTATAGATCCTGATAAGATATAAGTGTGTATCTCTTGACAACCAATGAATAATGTTCTTGAGATACATAGTTTCCTTGTCTTTAGGGGATACTACAAATGTCTTGTACATGATTTTTCATGTTTGGAATCCCCAATGACATCATTGATGAGGGAAAGTATTCCTTTCCTATATAATGAGGAATTATAGAAATCATTTTAAGAACTTTAGGTTAGAATTACATCAACACCTATCCTCAAGTTTCCATAGTTTGGATTAGGCTATGTATTCTATTGTGATGAATTAGGATTTGGGTTGGAATGTGTTGTCATGTAGGGAGATCATGTTATTGCTTATGCCCCATGAAAATTATGGATAAATGAGAAGAAATACCTAACAAAAAATTTGGAGTTGGTTGTTTTAGTTCATGATTTAAATACTTAGTGTCCCTATCTTTTTGGTGAGAAATTTATAGTTCATACAGATCATACAAGTTTAAAGCATATTTTCATACAAAAATATTTGAATATAAGGTAATGAAGATGAATGAAATATCTTTAAATGTTTTAATTATAATTTTGGTATACACCAGGGAATGAAAATTCTATAGTAGATGCCTTTAGTAAGAATTCATATGACCAGTTGTCTAAAAAGGCATCTGATCAATGGTATCTTATGTCAGTCATAACCGATATGAATCTGGATTATACATAACAAGGTAATGTTTCAGTTTTCTTTCCAGATTATGTTATTCCGGATTTAGTTAAGAAGGTTAGAAATTCTCAAACATTTAATCCTGAATGTGTTATTATGTGGTCAAAAATCATGGGTGGGAGACTATTTAGGGATATAAGATGGATGGGAGTTTAGTGTTATGACCTATCAATTGGATAGTCATACCTTTTGAATATTAAGAATAGATTGTTCATGATTGACACTATTCAAGATGGTATATTCATCATGAAATTAAAAAATGTATAGAGTAATGAAAGCATAGTTTTGGTGGGTGTACATGAAAGGGAAGTGATAGAGTTTGTCTCGAGATGCCTCACCTGTCAATAGGCCAAGGTAGAGCACCAATGACCAGTAGGCATGTTTCATTCTTTATCGATCCCCATATAGAAATGAGAAGATATAAAAATTGATTTTGTTTCAATTATACCAATAATAGTTTGGATGCATGATGCCATATGGGTGACTATGGATAGATACATGAATTTATATCACTTCATCCCTATTCGTGAATCTAATAAGGTGGAGGATTTGTCCAAACTCCACATTTGGGAGATTGTAAATATGCATGGGGTCCAGGTTTTGATAGTGTCTGACCAGGATCCTAGGTTTTAAACATGTTTTTGGAAATCCTTGACCATGAGTAAAACTTATCATCCTCAAATGGATGAAAAATCTGAAAGGAAGATCCAAATGTTAGAATACATGCTTAGAGCTTATGTGATGGAATTTAGAGAATCATGGGAAGATCACATATCGTTAGTGGATTTCTCATACAATAACAACTATTAGGCCTTGATACATATGTATCCTTTTAAATAATTGTATGTATATCCCTATAACACCTTGATATTTTATGAAATTTTTCTTTCAAATATATTTAACGTTTTCGATATATTGTGTTACACGCAACCATGAGTTTAATCGAACTGTGATATACTATTTAAAACATTTTTATTACCTAGATATTAAATTAGTGGGTATGAATAAAATTAACTATTTTATTAATTATATAAAATTCCCTACTCAATATAAATACTTAGTAATCAATAAATCAAGTTTTAGTAATGTAATTTTATTTTTCAAATTATGTGTTTTTTGAAAAATGAATTTTCATTGATTTTTGTGAGAAAATATTAAAATTAATTTTTGGAAATTTTATAAAATATATTTTATAAAATTAAATTCATTTTTTAAATCAACATATCAAAATTATCTTTAGGTGAAATTTTGGCATTTTTCTGAAAATGTTGATTTTTCAGTGAATAGTGAAAAATACTAATTTTTATAAAACTGTCATTTTTATTTTCATATAAAGTATCATTATTATTTGAATTTTATAAGTATTATTTAATTATATATAATCTAATTAACTTAATTTTAATCTTCATTATACATGATTTTGCTATAAGTACATTTTTATGCTTAAAAACACATTTTTCTAAAAACTGTTTTTCGTTGCGTTTTATGCATTTGTATTAAAAGTAATTTTTTCCACTTCTAGAAATTGTACCTTGAAATATGTATTACATATTTAGAATCATTATTTTCAAATTTTATAAATACACCCCTTTTATTTTTTGTTAAAATAAATAGTAATCGTGGTAAAAAATTATTACCTCAATAAAGGGTAAATCAGATAAATATAGGTTACCACTAAGTGATAAGGTCATAATTATTCATCTTAATTATTATTGGATAAATTAAATTATACCATTATATCACCTTATCCTCACCTTATCCTTGAATTGTATCTATTTAATGGACACTTGTCCATGGAAATGATATATATTATTTAAACCAAAGGAAGTGGAAAATTGTCACTCTCTTAGTTTTAAATATAATTTTTGTGTTAACATAGGGAAAACAATTACTTATGAATAAATATTAATAGTAATTATGTTACTAATTAAATTATATTAATTATAGTAATTTATTTATAAATTTTAGGGATTAAATAATTATATTAAAAACTTACATAATGCTGATGTAGTAATTATTCAATTTATGGAAAAAATAAAACAAATGACATTAAAATTATTAAGAGTATTATAATTTGAGATAATTAAGATGATAAATTAATTTTAAATATTACCATGATATTTTGGGGATGTTTTAAATTTTTTTTTCTAATTCTATGTTTTTTTAATGTTATTAAAGTCAATGTAATGAATAGTGTCAAAATTGACAATAATGATATTTTATGAAAATAATATTTTATTAAATTATCTAAAAATAATAAAAATATTAAATAAAGAAAAAGGGGATAATATATTATTAAAAATGTTACCCCTTATCAATTTATGAGTAAATAATTACCTTTTATGTGAAATTGTATCCTTTTAAGAGTGAAAAGTATGTTACCACAGTTAATGTTAAAATAGGCTAATTAAGTAGTTAAACCAAAAGATAAGGTTTAAAATAGCATGTAAAACTAATTTTTTTATGATATTTAAACTATATAATACCCTAGGTTTGAATTCATGGCAATTTTAAAGTATCTAGTTCTAGAATAGTCTTATTATATTTTATTTTTTAAGAAATCCCAAAAGTGATCATCACCTAAATTATAAAAGGATACCTCATCCCAAACTTCATTACACCACTTTTAAACTTATATATAGACCATAATCTTCCAAATTCTCTTCTAAAATTCCCTATCCACATTCTAGAGGTGTTGGTATTCTGAAAAAATGAACCCTAGAGGCCTTAGAGGAGATCTAAAGGTGTCATTTCAAAAAAGATGAGGTTTGAACGTGAATGAGGAAATGTGAGACTTGAGGTAAGGGTTTATTTCAAAATATCATCATTATTAAATATTTTTTATGTTTAATTCCTCAGTGGGGATTATTTTTCTTCCATGTCTATGTTTTCTAATTTTTTTTCAAAAAGGATTTTACTATTCTTATACAATTATTTGAAGTCATTTTTACACATGTTTGACTTTTTACTAAATGGGTTTTAAGGAATATTTTTTGTCATTTTCCAAATGAGGTACTTAGTGAATTTTTTGAAAAAATATGGTTGGAATGTTTTTTAACTCATATGGCATAAGCATATTTTCCTACCTTTATGGAGGCTTAATTATTTAAAGTTTACTTTATAAGTTTACATGTTTATTTTTAAAGAATTTTTTTTCATTTATAAGTGCACAAATTTTTAAAAAGATAAGTGATTTTAAAATGGAAAAGTTATTTACCTAAAGAATTATTCTAAGTGATCTTTTAAAATCATTTTTATATCTAATATAACATCCTTTGATGATACTTATGTTTTATTAGGGATATGATCCAAGGATTGTATCCTTATTCTTTTTATATATGGTTATTTTTATGGTGAAATGATTTTGATGAAACCCATTCCTTTTTTCACGGGTTATATTTTGATGAAATTCATTTCTTTTCATGAGTTCTAAGATAATGAATGTTTTATGAACTTATGGGACACATATATATGATTTTCTTTATGTGATAGGTGGGACCTATATCTCCTTCCAGTGCATTAGGTAAATATTAATAACACGTGAGGTAAATATGTTATGTGTGAACCTGATTTCACTACTACAAAATTGAGTTTATCCAGCCCTAGGGTTTTAACAGCACTAGATAAAAGTGCTGTTAAAAACCCCCTTTCTTAGCACTAGAAAAAGTGTTGTTAAAGGGGGATTTTAACAGTGATTTTTAGGGCTTTTAAATGGGGTCTTTAATAGTTCTAAAAAATCACTGTTAATGGAGGCCCTTTATAAGTGCTTATAAAAAATTCTTATAGAACCCCCCTTTACTAGTAATAGTAAAAAAGTGCTGATAAAAATGGAAATTATCAGTGCTTCTAAAAAAGCACTGATAAAGGGGGGACTTTATCAGTGCTTGTAAAAAATCATTGATAAAGGAAATTGGGCTTTATAAACACTTTTTTTAAAGCATTGATAAAGACACCCCATTTATCTGGGCTTCTTCACTAGCACTGATAAAATGGTATATTTCTAAAAAATTATTTCATTAAAAATAATATATTAATATATAAATATAATATATATATTTTAAATATGTTTTAGATAAGGAAAAATAGGAATTTACACATAATATATAATATATTTAGTGAAAATGGTGATAATACCCCGCTAAGACCATGAAGCTTTGAATTTTGAAAACATTGTGCGGTTCTTCCCATGCCATAATGGCCTCCACCTTCTCAGGTTAAATTGAAATACCATGTCTTGAGACCATGTTTCCCAATAAATTCACTTCCCAAATATAAAAAGATCATTTTTATAGCTTAGTATAATGTCAATGATCTCTCAAAATTTCCAGAACTGCTCTCAAATGACACACATGATCATCCTTGGTTCAAGAGTAAACCAAGATGTTATCCATGAATACATATTGAATGAATCGATTACTCATGAAATATCATATTCACTAGAACCATAAAAACTATAGGATCATTGGTTATACAAAAAAAACAAGAAAATCACAATATACATACCTACTCTAGAAGGCGGTCTTTGGAATATCAGGTTATTTGATTCTCAACTGGTGGTAACCAGACCAAATATTAAACATTGAAAACCACTTTTACCATTTCAAATCATAAAACAATAATCAATCTATATAAATGGATATTTTTTTCACCATAACCTTATTTAATTTTTATTAATCAACACAAAGGCAAAGTGTTCCATCATATTTTTTATAAAAAGCACAGGCACCAACCAAGGTGACACACTAAGGAGAATAAATCATTTATCCAAAAACTCATACAATAAAATATTTATCTCCTTCAATTCAGATGGTTCCATGTGATAAGAAGGAATATAGATGGGTTGGGTACCTGGTACCAAGTTAATAGAGAATTTTACCTCCCTTAATGGGGGTAAGCCAGAAAAGTCAGATGAAAACACATTGAGAAACTCAATGAACACTGGAGGAAGATCACCATTCAAATATTATTGATCTAGATCAAAAATAAACACCAATATCACTCTTCATAATTTCAAAATATGTGGTCTGAATCTACTCTATCTTAGGTCCCAATCTCCCTGGAAAACACAGCACACCCCATCAGGTGTAGTAATTTATACCTGCCAAAGATAATAGTCAATATAGGATTTATAGGAAACCAACCAATCCATAAAAAGAATAAAGTCTAAATTTTTCATGTCAAGTAGCATAAAATTATAGGTAAGCTCAATCTCCAACAAGGAAAAAGCACAAGAAGGGAATTGGAGACCCTTCTCTCTCTTAGTTTCGAGGGGCGTGGTAATATCCATCACATAATAAAAATTCTTCATAGGAAGGTTTATAAAATCAAAATATGAGTTGATATGAATGAATGAGATCCACCATTATTAAATAAATAAGTCACTAAAGATGAACCTATAGTGATGGTACCTCTCTTTATCATTGGACCCACATCAGCTTCCTCTAGAGACTCTTCCACCACATGAAGAAACATCATTCCAAATGATTATGGATCGAAAACCTTAATTATTTAAGTATCCTATTGAAATGCCATAAATTTTGGTAATGAAGATTCCATTACATTGTGTGGGGTATAAAATATATGGACAAAATTATATAAATAACTTGAGCGACCACACATACCAAATATATTTGATACCTCAATAAAAACTCTCTTCGAATGTCCAGCCTTGCCACACTAGAAGAAAGTTATAGGGGATCTTCTAGACACCACCTAAGGTCTGAATGGTGTTTGTTGTCATGATCCACCATGAGACTCATCACAATTCATCTTTCCATTATTGAAACTAATAGAACTACCATTGGGAGTAAGTGGAACTCCTATCAAAACAGACTTACCAATCAGTTCAAGCTCAACCATCAATGCTCTATCCATCATATCTGCAAAAGAAGTGAGATTCATCATGAAAATCAATGATAGAATTTTATATTGAATCCCCAAATCAAATATTCATGCCTTTAGATTCCAATTTATCACCACCACAAGATAGAATAGAAATATTTCAACAAAATAGTTTATATACAAATTCATTGTCTTATCATTCCATTGAATGTTAATAAACTCTAAATAATTTTCCAAAAACATAAATTATAGATATAAATATCCTATGAAAATTACTCTTAAGTATTGTAACCCCAAACCCTTATGCTTATTTTCCTAACCATCAAATCCCACCATCACATGACAGGACCTTCAAGATTAAAGGTATCACATTAAACCTTTATGGAATTAGGAATATCCAAGAACTAAAAAAGAATATAAATATTTTTCAACCAATCCTCTACCTCTTGATGATAATTTGATCCTTGTAAAGTTATTGGTTTATACTAAATAAACTCTTGATCACGATCTCTAGGTTTATACCATCTAGGTTCTACAACTGGAGCTTTAATGGGAAAGGGTGAGGCTACCTATCCAAGTGCCTAGACAACACACACCACTATCTCTACAAGGTTATAATAAAATAGAGGCTTAACTTTCCACAACCCATTTAAAAATCCCTTTTGAGGTATGCTCAAATGTATTCTAGTGGAAATTTAACTTCACAACACTAATTTACTATATAAAAACACCAGAAAAGATACTCAGATCACCAAGTCAATCAAAATATATGGGAATAAAAATTCCATTAGATAAAATTAAAACTTATAGAATTATAAAACACTAATATAAAATTGTGAAAAGACTAAAATTATATTAATTTACTTCTCTAGACACTTTATTACCAAACACCCATGGTGACTTAAGACTCACTACGATGATAGATATCTAGGAACTTGCTCATAACTACCCCTTAAGTCTTGAAATCTTACGCCCTATCTATTGGGACATCCCAAGCTGAATACAGACAACAAGGAAAGAAGGTAAACCTACCCTTTGATACAATTTTTTTCATAAACTGGCCTAGATAACCATGTATAATGATTCCAAAATTGGTCCTAACATGGATCGATGGTCATTATTGATCCCCACAAGTTGGAAACTAGATCCTAGAATCCACTAGAATTAAAAAGGAATGACTTTTTCATGGAAATAAACAACATTATATAACAAAAAAAAATAAAACAACAAACAATCAATTATTGATATTCCAAACACCCCTTAAAGAAAATATAACCATAAGTAGGTAGATAATTATCCCAAAGTAAAACATCCTACAATAAACATCACATCATCATCAAGAAAAGATATCACCACTCTGTGCAATGAGTGGATAAAAACTCCATGAGTTACCTCCATCATCCAAGTCTCATGCTCAAGAACACTCACTACCTCTTAGTATCACTCTACCTTTTCCTATACCTATAATAATCCTAGACCTAGAATAAAAAAAATCTAAAAACTCCATAATTTAAAGGTAGGGTGTGAGAAAAATATCCCAGTAGGATTCTACCAAATTATCTATAATAATTTCTAATGAAAATAAACATTATATGATTAAATTTTAAATAAACCAAGCATGAAAATCCATTTTTCACATTTTTAGTCAAATAATATTTCATGTAAAATATATGGAACATATATAAAAAGATGATTAAATGAAAATTATCATAGAAAAAGGACATAAATAAAAAATTCATAATCACTGGAATGTAGTAATGAAATCAAAACCAAGAAACATGTTCATAAGCCCTATGGTTATTTAGTTCTAGGATATAGGATTCTCACACTTCTTGGTAAATCATCATGGCTCAATGCGTGTGCACACATCCCGAGGCTTAGGCCATTAGGATATAATTAATAAACACCCCATCGAGGGAAATCATGCTGAACTAGATTTAGTTAGATTTTTCATCATCAATCCATCTCTAGAGATTTAGAGTCCCAATGTTCTTTTCCTAATAACCCACTAACTACCCAAGGTCACATGTGCTTTAATCAATCAATAAATCATGGGAAAATAATTTATTTCAATTAAATTATTCATTCAAAATATAAATGACCAATTTAAAGTACAACACACCATTTAAATTTCAAAACCAAATTAGTAGTTTTCATCAAGTTCACGCCTTTCAAAATCATCTTTCATTTTAAGACATTTTTCTCAAGAATCAACATCAAGTAATTTCAAGCCACATTTTCTCAAATCAAAACGTATTTTCAAATCCTTTGAAAATATTTTTTATTTCAAAATCCTCATGCCTTTGAAATCAATCATTAAATCATCACAATTCATGGTTTAGAAAATATTTTAAAATAAATTTCAATAAATTAATTAATTATAGTTTTAATTTTTGGGAAGAGTGTTACTAAACCACTTACCTTTAATCATAAGATAAAACAATCACCTGAATCAGGTAGTGCCAATGGAGTATAGAAGTTGAGGGAGATCCAAGAGAAGTCTATAGAATCACAATCCACAAAACAAGTATCCAATCCATAAAAAACAAGGATTAATCACTCTCAAGGAAGTAGAGAAGATAGAAATAGGATTACAAGAAATTAAGATGATCTAATTAATAGGGCGAGACAAAACACATTCACTGAATCTTCGATCCAAGAATAAGAGAAATTAGAGAAGAAAAAAGGGAGGCTCTAAAATCCATGGGGTTGAGTGGGATTTGAATATGAGGATTTTAGATTAATAAAAATGGTTTGATATTTTTGATTATGGAAAAAAAGATCTTGTCGCATCCCCCTAATACCATGAAACATAAGTGATGAAAATGGAAAGACCAAGAAACATTGAAAGAGGATACATAGTATCCACCCATAGTCTAGTTGGTCCCCAAATCCTTGGTGAATTCCATGCAAAAATCATATTTACCTAGGGTAAGGTTACATCGCAACCCATACAACACTTTGCAACCACCCTCAAAATGTAATAGGCTCTAAAAATCTCCACACTGCAACTATCAGTCAACACCGCAGTGGTGCCCAAAATGGTAAAGGCATCAATAACTCTATCCCAATCTATATGACACTATAGTATGTCCATGACACTATTTTCCTAAAAGGGTAGATTCATTTAAAACTTCATACCATGTCTCCATGCCATAGGAAAGTCCTTACTCCATAACCCTGCATAAATTGGAAGAGGCTCTAAGATTGGATAAGCCACAACTAGGATGAAAACACCATAGTCCATAATACATAGTGTATCCCCTAACCTCCATGTAATAGTCCTCTTCAAAACACATAGAAAGTTACAAAAATTCCAGAAAAACTTAGAACCAAACCCAAATAATTAGTGATAACATATAAGGGTTAAGAATCACTTGAAAGCGGTAAGATATATTACACATTAGGTTATTTAAAACCCATTTGTGGTATCGGATCAAGGTTATTCAATTTGATACTTGAAATAATACTAAAAAATGGAGTTTTGAATGATACCAGTTGAAGACTAATCATTATATATTCATTGATTATTTATTGGGTGTCATTAAAAAAGAAAACATTGTGGTTGAGGAAGGTTAGCATAGATTAATCCTATAAAAGACATTTAAGAACCCTATTATTCTTACTTGAAATCATATTTCACCTTATGTGAAGTAACCACTTCATTAGAAATTGCTTAGTTAATCCTACATGGGACCAGGAATGGTTTAATTAATTCTTAAATTAGGCTTGTTTTAATATAATACATACCCTAATTCCACTTATTTATTCTTACATGTGATAGCCATTATGCCAGATACTAAAGGTTTAATATCATACAGTCCCAACTAACACCAGATTATTCATACATAGTTTAAACACACATAAGAATAATTTTGGATTAATAGTATGCAGAACAATACTTTACAATATTTATCACATGCGAGCACCTTTTTCAAAACACTTATTTTAATCTCACATAAGGTTTCCAATGCCAGTTGATTCTTAAATAGGCTTAAGAAATGTGAATTTATTCTCACATAGGCTCATATATCATAGAATTCATTGTATGTAATACTTCCCGTTATTATTTCATTATTCATTATGTGTTTGATTGGTTTTAAAAAAATATTGAAAATAATTTCCGATGGTTGTACTTTGAAAATTATGGTTATTCTACTTGTTAATATGGTAATTTGGAAATTTTAATCATTTAGTTTCTAATGGACGATGAATAAATATAGTTCTTTCTAGTTATTGCGAATGACATAGGGTAGGCGTTATAGAAATCAATCGAAAGAGGATACTGAAAATATGGTCTCACCTAAGCCACAAGTGAACAAACATCTTGTCCAAAACATTGTCTAGGATTTTTAGTCTATGGATATAGTCCATAGTGATGATCCTTGAAAAGTATACCATTCATTTTAGTTCTAAAAGAATAACCCACCCACCTTTTGAGGGGATTCAGAACTGAAAAAGGATAAGTCTAGTTAAATATGATGAATCAAATCTTTGATTTACTTGGGACACTAATAGATTTGAAAGTAAATTTGGAAATGTATATACAGAAGGATATAACACATCAATGGTGGGATTTATCTATTTAGGATAACGATCACCCTGGGATCATGTGGGATGATTTTAAAGATTTTTTAAATAAAAAATTCTATCCTCACACATTCAGAATTGATAGAATAATGAACTTATTCAGATATAAGAAAGTGAATCTCTTGGTAATAGATTATGAAAATAAATTTAGGAATTTAGTCCATTTTCCCAAGAAGTTACTAAAAGTGAATCCTTGAAGACACACATTTTTGAGTCACGATTGAGACTATAAATTCTATTAAAGATTTTATTTCTATATATTACAAACTATAAATAAATGATCAATAAAGAAAGAGTTTCAAAATTACATATCTCAAGAAATATAGCTATAGGGAGAAATTTTATTCCAAGGGGAAAAGGTGGAAACTCCAATGTTGGGAATAAGAGAAAGAGGGACACTAACTTCTAGAGTGGTGGGACACCTCAAAATCAAATAATGAGATCATTAAACATTCCTTCTCCATTGAAAAGTAAAAATATGTTTTCAATGTTGTTATTTTGATAATATGAAGTGAGATTGTATGAAACCACCTAGATGTTGTCATAATTGTAATCATATGGGAAATATTTAGTATTATTTTTGTAATTATCCTGGGTATGGTACTAGAAACACTTTTCATGTTTCTCAAATTGTAGGCTTTGACTAGATGAGCTCAGCATAATGAATCTCATCATCAGAACCAAGAGATCCAAGGTGGATCTAGGAACACCATGACTCCTCAACATATGAAAATCTCAATTTTGTAACAAAGTGTAATGAAAAACAAATAAGAAATTTTATAGAGATAATAAAGTGATCAAAAATGATAAATTGGGTCCTTCTATGGTCATAGGTATGATTATTTTGAATTATACCCTTATACAAGCATTTATTTATACTAGATCTTGCTTTATGAGTTGTTATTTATATGTGTTTTTATTTAGAGATAATGCATTCTGTTTTGAAACATCAAACCCCTCTTGGAAAAAAGGATGTTGAGCCTTTACATATAATCTTATTATATAATTATCGATGGGGATGAGTTTATTTATTATTTCTATGTTCTTGAGATCGATGTATATGACTTGATCTTGGGTATGGATTGGTTGACATCGTTCAAGGCCCACATCGATTGTTATTTCAAAAAGGTTAGTTTCACATCTCTTGATGGCATTGAGAACCTATTTAAAGGTGTTTAAGATGTAAATGAAAGTAGAGTAGGATTTTTTCCCTAGTTGTTGGAACCATATCTTATCAGTTGGTAGCTCTTATCTTGACATCTATAAATGAGACCAAAAATAGATATTTTCTAACTATCACTGACCATTTTTCAATTTTTTTCCTGAAAATTTCTTGGGGTTTCCCCTTAAAAAAGAAGTGGAGTTTATGATTGATCTTATATCATAGATTGGTCCTATTTCACCACCATATTATATGATGGAACTAATAGAATTGAGAGAGTAAAATGATTAGTTGGAATATTCAAAAAGTAAAGAGTTCATTTGATCGATCATGTCTCTGTTAGAAGCACCGATTCTTTTTGTGAAGAAGGTAGATTAAACTCTTAGGCTTTGTGTGGATTATTATAATCTTAACCAAGTTATGATAAAGAATCAGTATAATTTTCCATGAATTTATGATATTTTTTGATCAATTGAGGGAATCCTAGTGGTTCTATAAAATTTAATTACATTTGAGACATCACCAACAGTGATTTTAGAAGGAGGATATTACAAAGACATATTTCAGAATCAGATATGACCATTATAAATTTGTCGTTATGCCTTTTGTTATTATGAATGAACCAGACATCTTTATGGAATTGATTAATTGAATATTTCAAAGGTATATGAATTCCTTTATGGTAGTGTTTTTATGACATTCTATTGTATTTTAGGGAAAAATTAGATCATGAGCAACACTTGGATAAAGTGTTGGGTATCGTGTCAGAGAATCACATTTATTCTAAAATATCAAAGTGTGATTTTTGGATACAAATGGTATGTTTACTTGTCCTTATCATTTTTTAAAAAGGAGTTTTTATAGATCTTGAAAAGATAGAAGCAGTTATCACTTGACAACTACTAAAGAATGTTCTTGAGATACATAGTTTCCTTGGCTTAATTGGATACTACAAATCTTTTGTATGTGATTTTTCATGTTTAGAATCAACGATGATAGCCTTGATGAGGAAAAGTGTTCCATTCCTATGGAATGAGGAATGCCAGAAATCAGTTTAAGAACTTAAGGCTAGACTTATATCAGTACCTATCCTCACATTCCCATATTCTGAATAAGGATATGTATTAAATTGTGATGCATTGAGATCTAGGTTGGGATGCGTTGTCATGTAGGGAGATCATGTTGTTGCTTATAACTCACAAAAATTATGGATTCATGAGAATAACTAAATAATATATAATTTTTATTTGGATACTGTAGTTTATTCCTTAAAGACTTGGCATCACTATCTTTTTGGTGAGAAATTTATGGTGTATAGATATCATAAAAGCTTGATGCATATTTTATCACAAAAATATTTGAATATAAGGCAAAGAAGATGGATAAAATATCTTCAAATGTTTGACTTAGACTTTTTGTATACCCTGGGGGAAAATTCAATAGTATATTACTTGAGTAATAATTCATATGATCATTTGTCTAAAAAGGCATCAGATCAATGGTAGCTTATGTCAGTCATAACTGATACAAATATAGATTATTATGAACAAGGTAATGTTGCAGTTTTCTTTCCAGTTTATATTATTCCTAATTTTGTTGAGAAGGTTATAAATTCTTTAACATATGATCCTGAATGTGTTACCATGAGGTTAAAAATCAATGGCGGGGATACTATTTTGGGATAGAATCTTGACGAGAGTTCAGAGTTATGACTTAGATATTGGATAGTCATACCATTGTCATATCAGGAATTGATTTTTAATGCTTACATATATTCTAGATGGGTTATTCATCCTGAATTTAAAAAAATGTATAGAGAGATAAAAATATAGTTTTGGTTGGTGGACATGAAAAGGGAACTGATAGAGTTTTTCTTTAGATGCCTCACCTATCAGTAGGTCAAGACAGAGCACCAGTGAACAGTAAGCATGTTGTATTCTTTACTAATCCCCATATGGAAATGGAAATAGATAACTATGGATTTTGTGAAAATTATACCAAGAACTATTTGTAAACATTATTATGTATAAGTTATTGTGGACAAACACATGAATTCGACGCACTTCATCCCTATTCACAAATACAATACGGTGGAGGAGTTATCTAAACTCTATATTTGTGAGATTGTAAAGATGCACGAGGTGTTCATTTCGATAGTGTTTGATCAAGGTCCTAGGTTTACATCATATTTTTAGAAATAATTGACTATGATTAAAAGTTATCATCCTCAAATAGATAGAAAATCTAAAAAGATGATCTAAAAATTAGAAAACATGATTAAGGCTTATATAATGGATTTTAAAGGATCATGGGAAGATCACATATCATTAGTGGAGTTATCATACAATAATAGCTATTAGGTCTTGATAAATATGGATCATTTTAAATCATTGTATGTTTATCCCTATAACACCTTGAGATTTTATGAAATTTTTCATTCAAATATATTTAACTTTTTCGATAGCTTGCATTACATGCAACCGTGATCTTAATCAAACCACAATATACTATTTAAAAAATTATTATTACCTAGATATTAAATTTGAGGGTATGAATAGCATTAACTAATTTATGAATCATATACAATTTCCCTACTTAGTATAAATACTTAGTAATTAATCACTCAATTTTTAGTAATGCAATTTTATTTTTAAAAAATATGAGTTTTTTCAAAAATGAATTTTTATTGATTTTTGTGACAAAATATTTTAATTAATTTTGTAAATATATTTGATTAAATTAAACTAATTTTTGAAATCAGTGTATACAAATTATCTTTGGGTGAAATTTTGGAAGTTTTTTAAAAATGTTGATTTTCCAGTGAATATTGAAAAATACCTATTTTTATAAAATCATCATTTTTATTTTCATATAATGTATCATTTTTATTTGAATTTTATAATTAGGATTTAATTATATATAATATAATTAAATTCATTTTAATTATCATTATACATTATTTTCTTATAAGTACATTTTAGTGCTTAAAACGCATTTTTTAAAAACTATTTTTCATTGCATTTTACGCAATTATATTAAAAGTAATTTATACCACTTCTATAAATTGAATATTGAAAAATAGATTCCATATTTAAAATTAGTATGTTATTTTTTTTAAATATATCCTCTTTTATATTTGGTTAAAATGAATAGTAACCATGGTAAAATTTATCACCTCAATAAAGGGAAAATCAGATAAATCTAGGTTAACACTAAGTGATAAGAACATAATTATTAATCTTAATTATTATTGGATAAAGGAAACTAGACCCTTATATCACCTTTAGATCACCTTAGTCTTGAATTTGAGTCGTTTAATGGACACTTTTCTATGGAAATGACATATATTATTTTAACCAAAGGAAGTGACAAAATGTCACCCTCTTAGTTTTAAATATCATTTATGTCTTCACATAGAGGGAAAAATTACTTATGAATGAATATTAATAGTAATTTTTTACCAAATAAAATTATATCCATGATAGTAATTTATTTATAAATTTTAGGGATTAAATAATTATATTTATAACTCACACAACATTGATGTGATAATTATTCAATTTATGGAAAAATCAAATAAATGATATTAAAATTTTAAAATTATTATAATTTGAGATAATTAAGGTGATCCAAGAATTTTATAGTTGAAAATGACATGTTGGGGATTTTTTAAAATAATTTTTTCTAATTCTAAGTGTTTTTAATGTTATTAAAGTCAATATAAATAATAGTGTCAAGATTGACAGTAATTATATTTTATGGAAATAATATTTTATTAAATTATCTGAAAACATAAAAATATTAAATCAAGACAAAGGGGATAAGATATTGCTGAAAATTTCACCCCTTATCTATTTATGAGTAAATATTTACCTTTTAAGTAAAATTATAACCGTTTAGAGTGGAAAGTATGTTACCATAGTTAATGTTAAAATAGGTTAATTAAGCAGTTAAACCAAAAGATAAGGTTTAAAATAGCACCTAAACCTGTAAAAATCTTATTAGTTGATGATATTTCAACCATATACTACCCTAGGTTTGAATTCATGACAATTTTAAATTATTTGGCTATATAATAGTCTTATTATATTTTATTTTTTCAATAAATCCCAAAATTTACCCTCACCTCATATATAAAAGGATACCTTACCTCACCCCACTTCATTACACCACTTTGAACCTTCTAGATCGACCATACTCTACTAAATCCTCTTCTCCACCTCCCTATCCTTATTCTAAAGGTTTTGTTATTCCCAAAAAATGATCACTATATACCTTTATATGATATCTAATGGTGTCGTTTTGAAGAAGAGGAGGTTTGAATTTGAATGAGGAAATGCAAGACTTGAGGTAAGAGTTTATTTCACAATCTCATCATTATTCAAGATTTTTTATGTTTAAGTCCTCACTGGGGAATATTTCTCTTCCATGTCCATGTTTTCTAAAAATGTTTTCAAAAATGTTTTTACTATTCTTCTATAATTATTTGAAGTCATTTTTACCCATGTTTGACTTTTTAATAAATGGTTTGAAAGGAATATTTTTTTCATTTTCCAAATGAGTTACATTGTGACTTTTCTAAAAAAATATGGAAGGAATGTTTTTTAACTTATAAATTATGAGATGTTTTTTCTGACTTCATGATGCCTTAATTATTTGAAGCTTCCTTTATAAGTTTACAAGTTTATTTTTAAAGAAAATCTTTTCATTTATTAGTTCTAAACTTTTTAAAAAGTGAAGTGATTTTAAAATTGAAAATTTATTTACCTCAATAATTATTATAAGTGATGTTTCAAATTTATTTTTCTATCTAAGATGAAATCCTTTGATGATACTTAAGTTTTACTGGGTATATGATCTAAGTATTATATCCTTATTATTTTTATGGATGGTTTATGTTTATGATGAGATGATGTTAATGAAACCCATTCCCTTTTCCATGGGTTATGATTTAATGAAATTCATTTATTTTCATGAGTTCTAAGATGATGAATGTTTTATGATCTTTTGGAACATATATATATGATTTTATTTATGTGACAGGTGAGACCTATATCTCCCCACAATGCATTAGGTAAATATGGATAACTAATGAAGTAAATATGTTATTCTTGAACATGACTTAACTACTAAAAAACTAGGTTTATCCAGAGCTAGTGTTTTAACAACGCTAGCTAAAATAACTATTTAAACCCCCTTTCGCAGTTCTTGAAAAAGTGTTATTAAAGGGGGTCTTTAACAGTGTTTTTTAGTACTGTTAAAAGTGTTCTTTAACAACACTAAAAAATCACTGTTAAAGGGGGACCGTTATCAGTGCTTGTAAAAAAAGTGATAATAAATTCCCCAAATTTATCAACGCTAGTAAAAAAGAACTGATAAAAAGGGAATTTATCAGCACTAATAAAATTGCACTGATGGGGGGGGGGGGGGTATTATCAGTTCTTTTTTAGAAGCATTAATAAAGACCCCAACTTTATCAGTGATTTTTTACTAGCGCTTATAAAGGGTTTATTTCAAAAAAAAATCATTAAAAATAATATATTAATATATTAATATATTTATATTAATATAAATATAATATATATATATTTTTAAATACGTTTTAGATAAGGCTATGTAGGTATTTACACATAATATATAACATATTTAGTGAAAATGGCTAATAAAGTGATTAAAAAAATATTTTTAATTAACAATTTTAAAATTATTATTGATTAATAGTAATTTAATAACAATTTAAAGATAAAAAATAAAAAAATTAATAAAAGATCTAAATTATGCTGAAAACGTAACTCGAACTTCAAATGACCATAAATTTGGATTTGGGTGTCCGTTTGGACTCTACCACATATCAAATCGAAGCCTATGAAATGCTCTACACTGCAGAAGTCTGGACGAAGCTCTATAAGTGTTTTCCCATTTTTCAACACCCAAAAGGCTCAAAAGGTCTCCCAAACTGAGTTTTTAATCAGGCTACGTCAATTGTTTTTTAAATTTGATGGATTTTCAGCCTTGTTTAATGGGGGTATTATTGTTTTTTTTGTTGGGATTGAATTTATTCTCAGGGATTACATTCATATTGATATTATGGATTTTAAATTTTATCATTTTTCATAGTGTACTATTATTTATAATCAAATATATAACAATATATACATGTTTTTTATATATTCACACATAAAAATTTAATTTTATAAATAAATAATTAAACATATTTACATATAAAATATATTTCTAAATATATAAACCTTATCTAAATAAAAATTAATATCCATTTAAAAAAAATATATAAATAAATTTGCATTTTTAAAAAAATATATAAATATATAAATATATGGATAAAAAAATACAATGAAATATATATAAATATATAGATATATCATAAAATTTAAAACAAAATAGTATAGTGGAGTGAAAAATATATTGATGTATAAGATGGAGGTCTCAGGTTTGAAACTCGCTAAAGGTAGGGAGCACACGCAGGGGGGTGGGATTATCTAAAGCATTGATAAAGGGGTGGGGGAAGTGCTGATAATGGTGGGGGGGGGGGTGTGAAAAAAATATATACACTTTATCAGTGGGGCATTTATCATCACCTTTTTTAGCTATATTAAAGGGGGTCTTTAACAGTGCTAAAAAAAAGTGCTGATAAATGTGGCCTTTAACAGTGCTAAAAAAGCACAGATAAAGGCCCCATTTATCAAAAAAAAAATTAGTGTTGTTAAAGGGGGCCATTATTAGGGATTTTTATGAGATATATTAAATCTAACCCTTTAAAATTTCTTACATTATCAACGCTTCTATAGCACTGATAAATCCATTTTACTAGCACTGTTAAAGGCCCGATTTGCAGTATTGTTTCACATTCATAATTTTATGTGTGGACCTAGATTTCATGTCCATAAGTTTATGAGTGGACCTATATTTCATGTCCATTATTTTATGTCTGAACCTAAGTTTCATGTTCATAATATTATGCATAGACCCGATTTCATGTCCATAAGTTTATGCAAGGGCTTGATTTTATGATCTTAACTTGATGAGTGAACCTGTTTCTATTTATACATGTTCAAAAAGTTATAATTTTATGTATATGCCAAAAATACATGTATTATGTCAATGTTATGATCTCATGACTTTTTTTCTTTAATTCATTTATCATTCAAGTATTATGAAATGCCAATATTTATTCCATAACTGAGTATTATGATCTATGATATGCAGGGTTTAGATTTCAAGTGTTAAGTTCATGTTATCACACCCTTATTCTCATGTTATTGTTATGTGATTGTTATCATATCTATTATTTACCCTTATTAATAATATAATCTCACATTTTCTTGTATTTATTTTTCCTAGGTCATTAATAAAGGTTTTAGAAATGATGTGTCTATGAAGGGTGCTAGTTTTGAAGAATTTAGTGAGATACAATATAGATCATTTATGAACTAATGTTGTTTGTGTACTAGTTTCTAATGACACTAGACCTATATGATTCTAGAATGGATCAAAATGTTATGTAATGAATATTCATCTACTTAGATGTAATAACTAAGTATGAAAATTATGGGTCATTATAGTTGGTATCAGAATAAGGTTTAGTTAATCTTTGGAATGTAGGATGAGAAAACTTTAGTAAGAACTCTAGGGATGGGTCTAATAATAGGATTAAATAATAAATGTTTTGATCATGTATGAAATAGTTTAAACTTATGGTTTTGTAGATTTAAAATAATGTGCCTTGATTTAAGCATCCAATGAATGATATTTCATGATTATGTGGGTTTTCACTATGATTATCACTATTCACACTATACTTTTTGGTTTTAGTCATTGGATAGATCCTGATGGAATCATGTGAACAATGAATGTAATGACCAATGAAATGAATTTTGTGATGATAAATCAAATGGATTAAGATATGGGATGAAATATCTTGTGAATATGATCACTCAACTCTCTCTATCTATCAATGTAAACATAGATCATGTTGAACTTCTAAATACACCAAGTAGGTATTGAATATTTTATGTGACAATGACCACCATTATTATATGGGTCTTATAATACATTATTTTTTTAGTATTGGATCAATTTTATGGAAAATATATTTTCTATTCTTCAGTTCTCAGATTGTGAAAAATTTTCCCTAACTATTTATCATTTTGAAGGAAAAGTAGATCAATGGTGGAATCTTGATCTGAATACAAGGAAAGAGGAGGAAATTATCTACATGGTATGGGATGAGTTTAAGGGAATATTTTTCAGTAATTATTTCCCTTGTATTCTTTGTACAAAAAATAGAGAGGGAATTTATTGAGCTTAACCAAAAGGATGATGAATCCATTGATACCTATGAGAATAATTTTACAAGAATTTCAAGGTATTCTTCAGGTTTAATAATCACCCTAAAATAAAAATTAATCAATTATTTATAGGTTTGAAACCAAGTCTTTGAAAGTTATTATCCATAAGTGACTTTGTAATCTATTAATAAATTGTTTGATGTGTATTGAAAGTGGAAATGGAAGATAGAACCCTTAAATATTCTAGTGATAAGAAAAGTAAGATAGATCTTCATAGAAACTCCATTAGTTTTCCACATAGAGAGAAGAAAATGTTTTAAACTCCTACTTTCCAAAAATGTGGGAAGTGGCACTTTGGTGAATGTCTGAAAGGAACAAGAAAATGTTTCAAGTGTGGTAAGTCTGACCATTGAGTGAAAAATGTCAAAGTTATGTGAAGAGGCCTGTAAATAAAATGAATGGAGAGAGATCTCAAAAAAATGCACCACACACACTTCAGTGTTATAAATGAGTGTTTGGAAACTATACAAATCAATGAATTAATCTAAGGGCTATTAAATATAATAAGCCACAACAACCTCTAAAGTAAAAGGATAAAAGGAAATCTTATGAAATTAAAATAGTTGAAGAGAATCATGATGGTTAGGGAAAAACTATCCTCCACTCAAGAATAGGGGCTTCCATGTTGATGTCTTTATGAATAATACCTATTAAAATATTATCCTTTAGTGAAGTTTGATGTGATTCTGAGTATTTATTAGATCTCCCTAAATAGATTCCATATATATTTCTGGAATAAAGAGATATTTTTTTATTATGAATCATTGAATTAGTATCTATCAGTGAAAGGATAAACCTAAAACTCCAATGGAAATATTCTTGGCTAAGATAAGTGTTTATTTAAATAATAAAAGGTGAATTATCTTTTATAAGCATATATGATTGTAACATTTTGGGAAATGATTATTACACCTTTGAGAATATTAGATCAAGGTATATTAATTTTGGAATAAGGATTTATGAGTAATTGAAATTATTGTTATGTTGATCATGGAAGGATATGAGATCAAATTATTTTTTGGTTTTGAATATGGTCGGTAATATTTTGGATCCTTAAGGTTAAATACATGTGGAATGGATTAAGTTGAAAATTTAGATATTTTTTCTTGAGGTTAAAGTATGATTTATCATATTTTGTACTAAACATTTTGTTTTTTTGCTAAATATTAAAGGATGGAGGAATGAATTATGAGTCATATGATTTGATTAAAAGTTCTTCAAGTATGAAAAATTCATCTCAAACATCCATTTATTGGAGTAATATATTAGGTGGAAATACATCGAAGTATAACCAAAGGATGAGATTATTCTTATGACATAAAAAGAAATAAAGTAAGTTTATTTTCTTGAGTGTTTTATTTGGATTGTAAAATAATCCCTAGAATTTAAGAAAAGTACCTTGAAATAAAAACTTTATCTTTTTTAATTTTCTTTCCAAGAAATCAATGGTCTTTTAACCCATAACATATTTATAGTTTTGTGATGGTTAACTTTATACTGACCAAGATCTCTATTACTCTCTATTAGTCCTTGGGAGTTAGGTTTTTCTTTCATATCCATGTTTTCACTTCCCATATATTTTCTACTATCTAGAAACAGATTTATGTGTTATTCTATATGAATTTCACACTTCTATTTCTCTCTTTCCAAGAAGAAGTTTTATTAACCCTTGTTATGAAGTAGGTTTTCAAAAAGAAATTTTCAAATGAAAAACCTTTTATTACTGATCAAAAATTGTGAGGTTTCAATTTATTGGGGGGGGGGGCGATAATGTAACACCCCCTGATTTTATGAAATTTTTCTACAAAATATATTTAACTTTTTTGATAGATTGTGCTATATGAAACCACAAGTTAAAAAAACCGTGATATATTATTTAAAATATTATTATTACTTAGATATTAAATTTTAGGGTATTAATAGTATTAACTAGTTTATGAATTATATAAAATTCCTTACATAAAATAAATACTCAGTGATTAATCAATCAATTTTTAGAAATATCATTTTATTTTTCAAAGGTATGTTTTTTTCAAAAATAAATTATTATTTATTTTTATAAGAAAATATTAAAATTAATTTTTTAAAATTTTTAAAAATATATTTGATAAAATGAATTCATTTTTTAAATCAATATGTTAAAATTATCCTTGGATGGAATTTTTATATTTTTCTGAAAAGGTTGATCTTTTAATAAATAGTTTAAAATAGCAATTTTTATAAAAATATTATTTTTATTTTCATATAAAGTATCATTATGAATTGAATTTTATAATTATTATTTAATTAAATATAATATAATTAAATTTATTTTAATCATCATTATACATGATTTTGGTATATATATATTTTTGTGCTTAAAACACATTTTTCTAAACACTATTTTTCATTGCGTTTTACAAAATTATGTTAAAAGTAATTTATGATAATTATAGAAATTCAATATTAAAAAATGGATTCCAGATTTATAATCACGAGGTTCAAATTTTATAAATCGACCCCTTTTATTTTTAGTCCAAATGAATAGTAAACGTGGTTTAATTTATCACCTCGGTAAATGGAAAATCAAGTAAATATTGGTTAAAAATAAGCGAAAAAGACTTAATTATTCATATTAATTATTATTGGATGAATTAAATTAGACCTTTATCACCTCAGGATAAAATTTTAGTTTTTTAATGGGTAGTTTTCCATGAAAAGTACTTATATATTATTTAAACCAAAGGAAGTGACAAAATGTCACTTTTAGTTTTAAAAACCATTTATTTGTTCACATAGGGAAAAATAGTTATGAATGAATATTAATATTAATTTCATGAATAATGAATTTATATTAATTATGTTAATTTATTTATAATTTTTAGGAATTAAATAATTACCTTAAAAACTTACACAATATTGATGCAATAATGATTCAATTTATAGAAAAATAAAATATATGAAATTAAAAATATTAAAAGTATTATAATATGAGATAATTATGATGATACAATAGTTTTATAAATTAACATAACATGTTTTTAATGTTTTATAATAATTGGTTTAAATTATAAGTGTTTTCTTGATGTTATTAAGGTCAATTTAATGAATAGTGTCAAAATTGACAATAATGATATTTTATGAAAATAATATTTTACTAAATAATTTAAAAATAATTCGAATATTAACTAAGAAAAAGGTGATAAGATATGGTAAAAAATTTCATCCCTTATCCATTTATGAGTCAATAGTTACCTTATATGTAAAATTATAACCCTTTAAGAGTAAAAAGTATATTACCGGGGTTAATGTTAAAATAGGTTAATTAAGGAGTTAAACCAAAAGATAAGGTTTAAAATAGCACTTAAACCTATAAAATGTTTACTATTTTATGAAATTTAAACCATATCCAAAAATAGGGTTGAATTCATGAAAAATTTAAAGTATTTGGCTCTATAATATCTTATTATATTTTATTTTCTTGAGAAATTATAAAAGTTCCCCTCACCTCAATAAAAAAAGTAGACATACTCCCTAAATTAATTACACCACTTTGAGAATTATAACTTGACCACAATTTGTAAAATAATATTATCCACTTCCCTAGACACATTCTAGTGGTGTTGCTTTTCCAAAAAAATGAACCCTAGATCCATTTAGAGGAGATATAAAGGATTCATTTTGAAGAGGATGAGGTTTGAATGTGAATGAGGAAAGGAAAGACTTGAGGTAAGATTTTATTTCACAATATCATAATTATTCAAGATTTTTTATACTTAAGTAATTACTGAGGAATCTTTCTATTCTATGTCCATGTTTTCTAAAAAAATTCAAAAAGGCTTTTTATATTATCATATAATTTTTTAAAGTTATTTTTACCCTTGTTTGACTTTTTAATAAATAATTTTATAAGAATATTTTTGTCATTTTCCAAATGAGATATTTGTGACTTTTCCAATAAAAATATGGAAGATTTTTTTTTAAAATTATATAGAATGAGTTAATTTTCTTGCTATCATGGAAACTTAATAATTTGAAGCTTATTTTATAATTTTAGAAGTCTATTTTCAAATAATTTTTTATTTATATGTGCACAATGTTTTTTAAAAATAAGTGATTTTAAAATGAAAAATTTATTTACCTCAAGAATTATTCCAAGTGATCATTAAAACCCATTTTTCCATTTAATATGAAATTATTTTATGATACTTAAGTTTTACTAGGGATATTATCTAAGGATAACATCCTTATTCTTTTTCTGGATGGTTTATGCTTATCATGACAAGATGCTGATGAAACCCGTTCCCTTTTTCACAAGTTATACTTTGATGAGATTCATTTATTTTCATGATTTATGAGATTATGAATTTTTATGATCTTCTAGAATATGTATGTATGATTTCATTTATGTGATGGGTGGGACGTATATCTCCCTATAATGTATTGGGTAAAACAGGTAATTCATGAGGTAAATATGTTATGCGTGAACTCGATTTCACAATTTTATGTGTGAACCTAGATTTTATGTTGATAAGTTTATGTGTGGACCTAACTTTGTTACACATTAGTTTATATGTGAACCTGGATTTGATGTATATAATATTATGTCTGGACCTTGTTTTATTTCCATAAGTTTATGTAAGGGCCTGATTTCATTTCCTTAACTTAATTAGTTAAACTCTTTCTATTTACACATGTTCCCAAAGTTATAAGATTATGTGTATTCCATAACTCCATTACTTATGTAAACATTATAATCTCATGACTTATGTTATTTTATTCATTTATTACTCATGTCATATAAACTTCCAATCTTTATTCCGTAACTCAATATTATGATCTATGGTATGCGGGATGTAGATTTCAAATGTTAATTTCACATTATCACACACTTATGCTCAAGTTATGATTATGTGGTTATTTATATCTCACCTGTTTACCCTTACTGAGCATATTAGATCAACCTTTCTTATGTTTCCTTTCCCCAGGTTATAAATAAAGGTTTTAGAAATGATGTGTCTAAGAAGAGTGCTAGTTATGATGAACTTAGTGGAAGATGATATAGATAATTTATGAACTAGTTGTTTGTGTACAAGTTTCCAAATACACTAGACTGATATGATTCTGTTGTGGATAAAAATTTTATGTAATTAATGATCATCTACTTAGATGTAATAAATATGTAAGAAAATTTTGGGTCGTTATAGTCTCTATTGTTCTCCACTTTGTTGGGTGGAAATAGGTGAGACTTCACTTATAGAATCTAACCTTGTTCATGAGACAACAAAAAAGATTAAACTGATCATAAAGATAATGGAAATGAATTAGATTTGTCAAAAATCATATGTAGCTCACCATCAATGACCTTTATCCTTTGAAGTGAGTGATTATGTTTTTTTGAAAACATCTTTAAGGATTTGGAATCATCCATTTTAGAAGCAAGGCAAGTTTTATCCTCAATACGTTGGTCCTTTTGGGATACTTGAATGGGTGGGTGACATGGATTATTAGTTAGGTCTACCACCAAGGTTTAGTTTTGTGCACAATGTGTTTTGTGTATCTCAATTGAAGAAGTACCAACCTAATCTTAACTATGTTTATTTTAAACTAGATGCTACATTGATTCATGTACTGATATGGATTGTGGATAGTAAAGAGAACCACTTTCATGAAAAAATCACCATTTTAGTGTGGGTTGTATAACAACATGGTCAAACTCAGTAAGAAACATGAGATATTGAAAAATAAATGTTAGAGCAGTGGCTGAAGCACTTCTATAATACCACGAATTTTCTATTTTCCAAGTATGGAAAGATAAATGGTGGGTAGAATGTTTCACCCCACAGGAAACTGTGAAACTTTAAACAGAGGGGAAAATATGGTTGGCACACAGTTTGTTTAACTGTGCGATCCAACTATGTGAGATATGTCCTTAAGAATGTAGCACCACACGGTTGGTGCACAATTTCTCAAACCAAGAATCCTAACTATGTGATGTACAATTGACGTCTAAAAATTTGTGGATCTAACCTTAATTAAGGCCTAAAACCCCCATTATTCACAAAATTCTTCAATAACTCAAACTCTTTTCCCTCTTAAATCTTGAGATACCTTTTCCTTTGATATGGGAGAAACTTTTAGGTGAATCAAAGCATTTTGGAGATCTAGATTCATTAGTAATTTCCCATTCTTCCTTGTTCTTCCTAGACTCATTCCTCTTTTCCCTCTCTGAACCATAGATCTATTCCTCTATGGATGTATTTATGTTACGTGTTGTGAATATTGATAAGATATTGTTGGATATAGTGAAGGGAATATGGTTTTTGATCAGATCTTGAAGATCTAAGTTCTGTTCTTCATTTTCATTGTTTGTTGATAGGTAGGTGGTTTTTCTCTCATATCCATTTTTTCTAGAACTTGAAGTCTTAGTTTTGATTAAATTATTTTCTTTAAATTATTGTGAAATCCTTTAAGATTATTGATTGAAATTCCATTTTTGAGTTATGACTTTGGAAAATTTGGAAGCTTTGTGGTTTTCAATAAAACCCTCTTTGTTTATAATTGAAGTTCCAAAGGATAAAATAACAACTGAGAAGGGGGGGGGGTGTGAATCAGTTGTTCATTTTTACATGTTTCAAAACTTTTATAAAATTTACCCTTGGAACATGTTAATATTTATTTCCTTATAAACTTTTAGAAAATACTCATGCATAAAAAAGAAATTAAAGCAAGTAAAGCACACGAGATTTCAAAGGTTCAGCCATAGTGTGAGAACCTACATCTTTTCCATATCCACTCCCATGAGTCTATGGAAATCCACTATTATGAATAAGTAAATAAAACTTGTACAAAATCCCATTTGAAACATTTTATCTCCTAATAGGAAATAGTATAATGACTCCCTTTAGTTTATAATGTTTTATTATAAAAAAATTTAGACAAACATATTAATAAAGACTTTGTTGAAACTGCCCCACAATTTTTTCGTCTGAATACTTAGTCTGATTTGGCTGGAACCAATTTTCTCAATCTGATGAGTCTGATCTAATTATCTCAATACAATGAGTATGGATCAGATTCTCTCAATACAATGAGTCTAGATATGATTCTCTCAATACAATGAACTCAATATGATGAACCCATTCTCAATATGAAAAACTCAAGCTCGACTCACTTGCTCAATATGATATTCCTTAGTTTGATCAACTCAATATTATGTTCTCAATATGATCTTGCTCAATCCTATAAACAAAAATTTCGATTTATGATCTTCCATATGATATCTCTGGCTAGAAATGACTTTCACTTGATTTCTTTAGTGCTCTACCTTTTCTACTTTCATGAAAAATCACCAATGATCAAATAACCTGAACAAGTATTTATAGGTGACTCATAAAACAAAGGTAGGAAACTTTTAAAACTTTCCCCGCTTCCTTGAATTTCAAAACTCCAAAAATATATTTCTTTTCAACTTCATATTTGATTTCTTCAATCCTCAATATATTTCTATGATATTTATGCAAAATTGAATTTCATGCTTGACCTTTTCAACTCTTTATAAAACTTTTGGAATCTTCTTTTTGTGTCTTATTTATAATAAAATCATTATGATCTGTGTTTATTTATCATTTCATTACAAATATCTTTCCTTCTCAGTGATTATGAATTCTAAAACCTTCTCAGTGATTACAAATTCTGTATCCTTCTTAGCTCATTACGAATTCTATTTCCTTATCAGATTCAATCTGATGGAATCCTCATTATGTTGGAATTCTCATTACGATGGAATTTATATTATGATGGGTTTCCCATTACAATGGAAATCCCATTATGATGATTTTCCATAATGATGGAATCCTCCACTCTGAAACTTTTAAATTTTCAAAAATTCACCATTAATCTTATTTCTCAATGATTCTTGCTCTGATGGATATTTCAAAATGATGGAATCCCCATTATGATGGATTCCTCATTACGATCAAGTGTATCTGATGATAACTCCACTCAGAAACATTGACAAGCTTCATACCTCCTTAGATATTACTCTTTGGAATACTTTTTCTTGATTTCTAGAACTAATAAAACACTTACAAATCCTCCATTTCTTCAAAATATTTTATCATGATAGTGTTCATGATTTGTGAGAACTTTATGATCATAAAACCATCATATGATTTAGTTTAAAAAGTATGAAAACTTTCTAACTTCTTACTTCACAATATTTTTTAGAACACTTTAGTAATAATATAACTTCATCAAACAACAACATCTGACTTTCTAACAAACTATGAGTCTAATGAATCTTCATTATGATGGATATGGGTCCAATTATTGAATAACAAAATAATTATTTTACAAATAGTTTAGTTCTAAAAAAATAATTTTTTTGTTAAAACAATTTATCAAAAAGGTTCTTCAATCTCCCCCTTTGGATTAGTTAAAAACCCTTATTAAAAACTTTTCAAACTCTTAGAATTTTTTCACAACTCAAATTTTGTGAACAACTCAAGTATTTTGAATTTTATCAAAACATATCCTTTATCCAAAGAGATTTTCTTGACACCAAAATACTTGATAAATTAATACTTTTTAAGAAATTCCATCACCATAGCCATGTATGGATATCCCCTCACTTTTCTTTTTCTCTCATTTTTATTTTTCTCTCCCCCATTTTATGATAACCATAACTTTAGATTCATTTTAAAAAAATAAGTAAAAACTTTTCAAAAAGTACAAGGTTGTTACTTTCTCTCCCCATTTTTCAAAATAATCCAAAGCATGGTGGGGGTTCTACCTTATGAGGTTTATGAAGACATGGGAGGAGGCTGAACATGAAGTTGCAACCTCAATTCCAAAAACCTTTCTTTCAACATTGCTTCTGTAAAGATATCAACAATCTAATAATTTTTTGAAATGTATTCTAGTAAAACATATCTAGTAGAAACTTTATATTTTATAAAGTGAAAATTTATTTCAATATGTTTAGATCTTTAATGTTTGACAAGATTTTTAGAAAGATCAATTGAAATATTATTATCACAAATTATCTTTAATGGTTTAGAAACTTTTACTTTCAAATATTCCATCTAAACTTTCATCCATAACATCTGAGTACAAGAATAAGTAGCTACAACATATTCAGATTCTGTTGTGCTCAAATTTACTAAACGTTGTTTCCTACTATGCCAACTCACACAACATTCAACCAAGAAAAATGTTCCTCCTAAGGTTGATTTTCTATCATTAAAATCTCCAGCCCAATCGGCATTAGTAAAACCACAGAACATTATCTTAATATTTATTTTGTATAAAAACCCATGTTTAGTTGTCCCTTTGACATATATCAAAATTATTTTTTCTACTAGCACATGTAATTATTTTGGATTACTTTGATACCTGGAATACAAAGTCACAACATAAACAATATCAGGTCTTGAGGTGCTGTAAGGTAAATTAGAATTCCTATAAGATTTCAAAATCTTTTCTGATTCACACTTTTCCATATTCATATTTACTCAACTTTATGCTCACTAAAATAGGAGTATAGACTTATTAATATTCTTCCACCATAAACTTCATTAAAAATTCCCTGGAATAGTTTTCTTGAGATAAGATAATGCACTTTTATTTTTGTTGAAATTTCAAGACAAAGAAGAAAGTTAAATCTCCAAACATTGATATTTCTAAATTCTTCTTCATTTATTCAGAAAATGTTTTACAAACATCTTCTCTATACCCATAAAAAATTATGTCATCCACATAACCAATTACAATTATATTTATGGAGTCATCATCTTTCACATATAATTTTCTATTAGCTTTTCCTTTATAAAAGTTCAATATTCTCAAACAATTTTCAAGTTTTGAATACCAAGCACGCTTAGCTTATTTCATCCCATACTATAATTTCTTCAATTTACAAACTTTGTTTTCATCCTCATCGTGTAGAAACCCATAAGGTTGTTCAATGTAAACTTCTTACTCAATCTCATCATTTAAGAAAGATAACTTTACATCTATATGATAAACGTCGTAATTCCGATATACAACCACTGAAAGAAACATTCTAATAGTTTATAATCTTACAAATGGGAAACATTTTATTTAAAACACACACCTTCCCACTATGTATAGACATTACAAGAAATCCTAGATTTGTGTCTTGAAACTTCTCCATGTTTATTTAACCTGTTTCAGTAAAACCACTTGGTTATGATAAAATTTTTATTTGTTAACCATGAAAGAAGTTCCCATGATTCATTATATTCAATATGATCCAACTCTTCATTTATATAATCCACCAATTATTTTTGTTTAATAGTTTTTGAAAATTATTTTTGTTCAACTTTTGAGATAAGTGAAGTCTTATTATCTAATATAATATTTTTTTCTTATTTGAACTGGAGCCTTATGATTTCCAATATTGTTTTCAGACTAAACATGTTTTTTTAAAATTAGGAAATTTTAAAGTTGATTTCCCAATTGAAGTTTCCTCATTACATGAATTTTATGAATCTTGATAAGGATCTTTTGACTTACTTTCAATATTATTGGAAATCTTCGGTTTATCTTCCTCAATATTTTCAACAATTTTTTTAAGGAATCTTGATTTTCAATTAATTTCACACTATATGTGTCCAACAACTTTTGTAAATGTTTGTTTTAGTATTTTCAACTTCTTCAATTTTTTGAATAACCCATAAAAGTTCCTTCCTCATATTTCTCATTGAACTTTCCAAAATTTGAATTTTTGATTTTGAGTAAACATAAACTTCCAAAAACATTGAAGTATTTCAATAAAGATTTTTTCTTATAATACATTTTATAAGGATTAATGTTTGTCTTTAGTATCAATAAACATATATTTTAAACATGTATAGTAGTACTAATAGCTTCTCTTCAAATGAATTTTTATAGTTTGTATTCTGATAACATACTTCTTCCCATTTCTACCAAACTTTTATTCTTTCTTTCTGCTACTCTATTTTGTTTTGGAGTATAAGGAGCATTATACAGATGTTTGATACCATGATTTCTTAGATAAGTTTCAAAATAATTTCTTGTGAAATTGGTAAAATTATCTATTCTCAACCTTTTTATAGAAACCCCCATTTCTTTCTCAATATATTTTATAAAGAATTTGAACATTTCAATAGCCTATTACTTATGATTCATAAAAATGATGTTTTTTTATCCAAGTAAAATTATAAATAAAAGTAATAAAGTATAAATATCCTTTTTTATGTATGTCTCATTGGTCCACATAAACTGGAATTAATAAGATTAAGTGTTATGGTAGATTTAATCTCAACTCTTTTATGATTTTTTTTGGTCATCTTCCCTTTTTAACAAGTTACAAAAACATCTTCTTCTCTTCTTTTCAATTCTGGAAATTTTCGAATGTCATAAAATTTATAAGGTTTGTTCATAATTTTCTGTCCAAGGTTCCTAAGTCTTATGCGCCATAATTATTTTTCATCTTCAATACTCAAGTAACAAGAGTTGTTGAATTATCCTATTTGGAAGAGATTCCCACTAGTGCTTTCTCCTTTTGTAATAACTTTTCCATATTTCACACTTTAAATTATACAAAAATATTTTCTAAAAAAAATTATTTTCCATCATCACAAAGTTTACTTACGCTAAGTAAGTTATATTTTATCCCATCAATAAATAAAACTTCCTTCGATTTTTAACCTTTTTTCTTCAATCTCAGTCATTCTGATTCCTCTGATATTTGAGGAACTATCCTTAACAAAGGTAACTGCTCCACCATCATGACTTTATAAATGTTTCATAATTTTTATATCAGCAATAATATTTGAATAAAAACTACTATAGAGTATCCATGTATTGTTCCTTTTACTTACTTTCAAGGCTGTATCAACAACTAAAGCTCTTTACACAACTTTTTTCTTTCTAGTTTCCTTTTCTTTCCCATTGTAAGAAACTTGTTTTAGAATGAGTGTTATAAATTCTTCAATATGATGACATGACTTATAAAATATTTCACAAAAATCTTCTAAATATTCAAATTGGTTTCTTGTTGGAAAGTTTCTAATATCTTGAGAATTCAATTTTTTAACTTTTTGTAAGTTAAGAAAGTTGATCATTCTACTTTCACTATTTCTTCCACTTTTCAAAAATATTCTTCTAGGTAAGGATAATTGTTTCCAAAAATTATATACCATATGACCATAGATTCCACAACACCAATAATAACCATAAAATATTTATTTTCTATTTAAATATGATCTTTCTCAATTGAATTTTTTTCAAGTTGATATATTCTTTCTGCTCCATCATACTCAGGATGTGGACCATCTTTCCTTTAGAGTGGGATTTATATTTTATAGATGTGATAGGTTTATCACATTCTTTTTCAACCCAATATTTCCCAAAATGTTTTCCAAAACCTGAATTTTTTAAATAATTATATGAAATATTAATTTTGGTGAGTGAATATTTCACCTAATTCTCATATTGAGCCTTCTAAACAAATTTAGAAGTCACATCTTTTACTTTTGAGTCTTTGTTGAAGTTTTCATTCATATTTCTCAGGGTATTTTCAGAATCAAATGTTTTAATTGAAACTTGATAAATTATTATTCCTTTTATTCCAACTTCTTACTGAAATCTTAAATCATCTTTACATATTTATTAATTCTTAGTTTGTAAATTAATATCTCCTAAATTTATTCATCATTCTACATGATGACATCATTTCTTCCATCAAAAAATTATTCAAAAATATTTCTTCATTACTATAATTTCTTTATTAAGAGTTCTGTTTTGATCAACACATGTAACAAGTTCTATTCTGAGTTGATACTATCTATAATATTTTTCACCAACTTCTTCACAATATGAGGAATCTTTTGTTTTCTTATCTATTTCAATAAAGGTTATAAATTTTTATGAAATTTAATCTTCAGAAGAATTACTGTCAGTTGAGTCTGATTCAACTTTCTTACTCAACATACTTCTTTTGTTTACAGTAAACTTTATCTTGTATTTATTATATTACTTTTCTTCTTTATCATTTTTGTTCAGCTTCTTCCATCAAGGGGTTTCATCAGAATAATCTTGATATTATCCAAATTTCTTCTTGGGGAAATTCATAGCAAAGTGTCTGATTCCACCAAACTCAAAACATTTGAGAGGAATGTTACCTCCATATTTTAATCTTCCTCTTTGACAGTTCTTGGATATAATAGACATGATTTTATTATTCAAATAATCCCCCTCTTTACCTTTGGAGTCACAAGGATCAACATCTTTAACATCGGGATTTTTTAACTTTCTCATGGATTCAAAATCCATTTCATCTTTCATCTTCTTTTTAAACATTGAAGATTTTATCATTTCATAAGCAATAAAAAAGTGATGTAATTAATCAAGAGATAAATCATTCTTATCTTCTAAATAGTAAATTTTAGAATCATACCTTTCCATAAAGTTTCCCATAAGTTTCTTCACAATTTTAGAATCTTCCAAGACATCTCTAAATCCAATGACATTGCAAACAATTTTATTTACTATGGTGAAGTATTGATCAAATTTTCTCCATCTCTCATTATGATGTCTTCATACTTAATAAACAATATTTTTACCTTTTCTTCTTTCACTTTAGTATTCCCTTTGAAAATACTTTCTAGATTATCCCACATAATTTTTAAAGTATTGAAACCCATAACCTTGCGATAAACATTCTTTGATGAGGACATCCATCAACTTCTATATTTATCTTATCAAAAAACGTCATAGGAACATCTTTCTCAATAGGTAGAAACCCAATAGTAGTAGAATCAACAACTTCAAGGCCAAGATATAGAAGATAAAGAATCATCATATTCTTCAATCCATAATAATTTTTTCCATCAAATGTAGGAATTAATCTACTATTGACAGAATTGATATTATCCATGATATGGATTCAACAAGGGAACCTTCCTCTGATACCAATTTAAGTTTTAAAGTATTGAATAAAAACTGAGAAGGGGGGGGGAATCAGTTGTCCATTTTTTACGAGTTTCAAAACTTTTAGAAACTCAACCCTTGTAACATGTTAAGATTTATTTTCTTTTCTACTTTTAGTAAATACTCATTCATGAAACGGTAGGAAAGAATGTAAAACACACAAGATTTACAAGGTTCTACGTCAAAGTGAGAACCTATATCCTTTCCATAGCCACTCCCATGTGTCTATGGAAATATACTATTATGAATAAGTGAATAAAACTTGTGTCAAATCCCATTATATACCTTCTATCTCCTGATTGGAAAGATTATACCGACTCCAATTAGTTTACACTGTTTTCTTATAAAAAATTTGATCCAAACAAAATAATAAATACTTTGTTGAAACTTCTCTATAATTTCTCAGTTTGAATCCTCATTCAATTTTTTCTAGATTCGATTTTCTAAATTTGATGAGTCTAGATCTAATTCTCTCAATATAATGAGTTTGGATCTGATTCTCTTAATATGATGAGTCCGAATCCGATTCTCTCAATACGATGGAATTAATAATATTAAAAAATTCTCAATATGAAAAAATCAAACTCTACTCACATGCTCAATATAATATTTCTCCATCTGATCGACTCAATATGATCTTCTCAATAAGATCTTACTAAATTCGATAAACAAACATTCATCTGTCTGATCCTCCTCATGAGATCTCTGACCAAAAATGACTTCCACTTGATTTATTCAGTACTCTGACCTTTCCAATTGCATGAAAAATCACCAATGATCAAATTATCTAATAAAGTATTTATAGCTGACTCAAAAAACAAAAGTGGGGAACTTAAAAATTTTCCCTGCTTCCTCAAATTTCAAAACTCAAAAAATCTCTCAAATTTAAACTTTATCTTTGACTTCTTCAATATTATTTATATTTCTTCAATATTTATGAAAAATTTAGTATCAGGTTTGACCTTTTAAACTATTCATAAAACTTATGAAATATTATTTTGTGTCTTCTTCATAATAAGCTCATTATGACGTGCCTTTATTTATCAGTTCATTATGAATCTGTTTTCTTCTCAATAATTATGAATTCTGCAACCTTCTCAGTGATTACGAATTCTGTACCCTTATTAGCTCATTAAGAATTCTATTTCCTTCTTAGAGTTAGTCAAATGGAATCCTTATTATGATTTAATTATAATTATGATGGAATTCCCATTCTGATAGATTTTCCAATGATAATGAAAATCACACTATGATGATTTTCCATAATGATGTAATTCTCCACTCTGCAAATTTGAAAATTTTAAAAATTCACCATTAATATTATTTATTAAATATTATTCATATGATAAATATTTTATAATGATGGAATCCCCATTACGATGGATTCCTCATTACAATCAAGTGTATCTGATGATAACTCCACTCAACAACATTGACAAGCTTCAAACCTCCTTAGATATTACTTATTGGAAAACTTCTTCTTGATTTCTGGAACTGATAAAACCATTATGATTCCTACATTTATTCATAATCTTTTATCATTATAGTGTATGATTTTTGATAACTTTATGATCATCCAACCATCGTCTGATTTAGTTTTGAAAGTATGAAAACTTTATGACTCCTGAATTAACAATCTTCCTTTAGAACACTTAAAAAACAATATGAATTCTTCAAACAACAACATCTGAATTTTTTAAAACCCTACATCCAATTAATCTTAATTAAGATGGATAAGGGTATAATTCTTTAATAAAAAACATTATTTTAAAAAGAGGTTAGTTTTTAACAAATAAAAAATATTTGTTAGTACTATTTATCACAAAGGTTCTTAAATAATTTTAAAATGGATGATTTTAATATTATGGCATTGTTTTGACACACAAAAGTTGTTTGATGAAATGATTTAAAGAAATATTGGTTTTATGTGAAATAGTTTGGCATGAATTTTGACATATGTGGTTGGTGTGAGTTTATGCTTTCAAAATGACCTTGAATAAGGGGAATGCGCCATTGGGGTACAAGGACATGACCAAGGATATGAGGTGTGTGAAACTAGGGCACAAGGAGATTGGACACTAAGTGACACTTGGGGGATTGATGAGATATTTCTCATGAGTATAAAATTTTCACTTGGAATGCATGTGTGTGTGTGTGGAGACATGAGTGTGATAATTCCAAGTAATTCAGAATGGTTTTAATGCTTGTTTATTGAATTCCATAGAAATTGTTTATGTGTTTTGATATAAATTGTTTAAACTGATTTTAGATTATTATATAAATTGCGATAACAAGTTTTTTTATAGTGGTGTGAGTAGGGAAGTCTTTAGGGAAATCAAAATGAGTTTATACTTATCCCTTTCTTGGGAACTCCAATGCACTTGTAGATGTTATCTAACGAAATACAAAGAGAGAAAATGTATCTTAATTCTCTGGTGATTCTCTGTGATACCATGGTCATGTCAAGTGTTTTAGAGCTTAGATCTTTTTCTGGTGAAACTTGGGTTTATTTTCTAATCTATTGGAGTGTTTTGATATTTTTGATTATTGTCTATTGGTTCCATTGTCACTGTGATATTATTTTACTGTTGGTTTTTATTTAGTATGTATTGTGTTATTCATGCATACTAGTGGTTTCAATGTTTATGTTTTATATTATTATGTTATTTTATTTATAAAGGTAAAATTATCCCCTAATTGTTCCTTGAAGACCTTAACATTTATTTTTAGTCTTTTGTGTATTCGGGATATCACCTAAGGCTAGTAGCACCTTCGTCACTTCTCAAGCCAATGAGGCGAGGTGGGATGTGACATGTATCCATAAACTAATATGAATCAATTGATGTTTGAGTGAGATCCTATCTTCCTCTATGACATGCTAATATGTTACATCCAATCAAGGAAGATGAACAGATCTATGAGTCTCAGGGAGTTTCATCCAAAAATAATCATATGTATATACTCCCATCACATGGTCTTCTATTATATAGGAAATCAAGGATGATCCTTAATTACAACTATATTTATTCATGCGCCCTAATATATGAATAAATTATTCATTCGGTATACATTCATCAAAATAATACTACATCTCCCATACATTTCATCTCATTAAATTGTATAATAAATGATAACTAATATAAAAAATAATAGTTGATAACAGTTTATATACCATGAACACAAATAATAATTTGTATGAAATATATATATATATATATATATAAGGATTTAGGGAATATCTATCACCTCAGGTTGACACAGTTCTGCCATCATGCTTCTCTGGCAAGTGAGGCTTCAATCACTATGTCATGCCACCCCAGTGAGCATGACCCCTGCGTCAGCATTCTCTTCCTTGATGTGATGCCTCTGATGTGAACACCTCCCCATGCCTCCTCCTTCTAGCTTGGATCCTCCTATCGATGTCCCCACCAGTGTGATGAATTCATTGTTCTGGTATAGGTGTTTGATCCTCATATAAAAGATCCAGGTGGCACCTTTAAAGGGAATTTTTTTCAGTTATGTACGTTCTAAGAGATATCGTTCCCAAGAATTTGTCCCAGGAAGAGTTGTTAAAAGTGGAACCATCTTAAGGCATTTTTTCTAGATCCATATCTTCTTGTTTTGGTATTTGAAAGAGGCATCAGGTCCAGGTGGCGATGACATCTCTGGAGAAAACCTCTGTAGGCGTTTTTCCTTAATCTAGCAACGAACTCCTTTGGACTTTGTTCTAGATCCAGATATTATTGCACCCATATTTCCACATAATGAGGAGTTTCTATAACCCACAATGTCCTCCCATCCTCCCCATATTATTGTTGCAGATCAGCCCCTTGAAATAAGGCCCCCTATCACACAACCCACACCCGTAGTGCCTCCCTTGAGCCGTCCTAGCCAGCCCACATGATATCTCCTATATCTGTTGCACGTATAGGCCGAGTTGTCTCTCGGAGTACCTAAATATACTACCTATCATCTCACCGACCATCTGTTTATATGAAACCCTACCACATGATCCCACACCCCTTCCCAATCCAAGTGCACATGACCCAGGCGTCACCCCTGTTAGAGTTGGTGTCCAAGAACCAACTGTGTGTACTTTGGATTACACATATATATTCAAAAAAGTGAATATTAATTAAAATATTTATTAAATATTGTTCATTGTTCTTCATGTCTTTAATGTAATAATTTCATAGAGTATCTTTCACATTGAAAAGGTCATAGCAGTTCCCTACTATAATGTGAAATTTAAATGAAATGATGATATTCTTAAATATATTTATACAGTTGGATAACATTCTATGATGGGGCACATAAAATGCTGAATATTAGGTGTGAGTACTCATAAGAATATGTGACTTTATCTCATGAAGTTCTCACTAAGTAATATATAAAAATAGGAAATTATGATAATAGATCTGCCTGTAGGAATTACACATGTTTGTGTGCCACTAGAATTTTCTATCTATGAGTGTGTGTGATAATTATTAGTCTTTAATAATATTATTAATGTATGTTATGAATCATTTAATTTGATGTACTAACCAAAATCAGGATTCCATATGATCATGGGAAGTGGGGTACATTGAGTGTGTCATGAATGGCATATTATTAATAAATAATTTGATAAATGTTATTCCCTTCCATATTTATAGAAGTTGATATCTCATCCCTTTGATTGAAATAAAATTTTCGCATTAAATTTCTTAACCTTGCTACAACTATATGTTTATTCTATATAGTCAAATATAGACGTATCAAATATATAAGTTGATGACATGGGTGTACAACTTTCTTGATGAGATATCATGACAAAGAGATCATATTACACAACGAACGCTCTTGTGTGGTTGCCAATGTTACAACATTAACTCATTTATCTTGGGTACCTTAACCTGTTTCTAGGAAGTATTCTTGGACTTTAGTAAAACCTACCTAACTACAATAACAAAGAAGACCACAGGGTCACACAATAAGAGTTTCTTTTGATCTCAATTAAATTCTACATGAATTTATCTTTTTAAAAATTATTATTCTCAAGACCGATGGATAATTTTATTCAAGATTTATTGATCGGATAAATTAAATAAATATTTATTTTTCAGGTAATTATTTAATTACGTAGATATGTAATATTTAATTATTTAATGAATGAATAAATATTTATTTGGGTATTTGATAAATACTAAGGACTAGAGGACTGAGATTGTGTCTAATGATAAATATTAATTTGCAAGATGGTAAAATAATATTTATCATCACGCCAATTAGCACATTCCATTATAAAATAATAATAATATTATTATTATATGAAATTAGTTCATATATGGTTTAATTTATTTTTTAAGGACTGTTGAGAAATTAAATAATATTTTAACTATAACCCTATTTCTATAAATAGATAATTATTCTTTTGTGTCGAGTTTGATCAATATATAGAATCTTTCTACACAATGAAATATAGATCTCTCTCTCAAGATCGAATAATCATTTAGAGATTCTCCTTCATCCTCCATAATCTCAAGAATGATATTTCAAGGGCAATTCTTCAAGACTGAAGGAATCATCATAACGATCAAGAAGAACACCACAAGGGGATTGATCCTCTATGATAGCACCTGAAAATCCATCATAATTGTTCATAGATCATAGGAGCATGTGTGAATCATCACTAAAGGGATTCTACACTTATATCCTACAAGATAAGTGATAGTTGGTTGAAAAGTATTTTTTAGATGATCAAAAACTTCATCAAAGAAAAATCCCAAGAATGAAGTATTTGTTATTCTGATCTATTTAAATTAATTATACATTTAACGTGAAAAAGATAATCTATTTGTTCTGGTGACCTTATTTTTCAATATTATTTGGAATTTTTTTAATCATGATGTTTACATTTTTTACAATATACGAATGATCTATAAAATATGAAAATTTATGAGTTAACACCGGGCTCTAAAAAGTGTATTTGCTGCATCAGAACCATCGAGTGGCATCAGAGAGATCACGTTAAAATTTTTAATTAATTATTTGACTGTTTATCCTTATGCATTTAAAATTTAAATTTCATTTGAAGTTTTATTCTTTATTTATTTGATCATTGATATATATTATTTATATTTTGTTTCTTGGTTACATAACCAATATCAATTAATAATTAATGAATATCTCATTTGAAGAACCCATTTGGATGTGCCAATATTTCTGGATTAATAAGGTTGGGTTACACTATATGTACTCCTTTTTCACACGCCATGTATCTCAGTTCATTACACTAGGAAACCTGTGTAGACTCTAGGTCATCATGTAATGAATACACCACATGCAATTAATTAAACACATGTTGACCAAATTATCTTATCCTTAAGATGTATGTAGAGCAGGATATTGGTGAACGAACTTCAAAAGAACAATGATGCTTGATGATATTGTTTTCTGATTAGAGGATGGATGCTTTGAAGGATCATGGATCGATGACTTGTGCTCCTTTGGTGGTCATATCTTCTCTTGTAAACCGAGTAAAGGCTGATCATGAGTTAGATCTGGGGTGTGTTGGGATGCATGAACAACTACATGGAGGTGATCTGATACTCATGTGGTTATTGGGAAACGACAATGTGATCCTCATGTATGAGAGTGGTAGTCCCTATGTCCATCATGGAGGTGTTGATGAGAAGCTTACATAAATTATTATGGGTGGTACATGCTGGTTCAATAGAGATGTACCATGAATTCAAGAAACATTTCTAGTGTCTAGGGATGAAGAAGAACATCACAATGTTTGTGTCCCGATGCCTTACCAACTAGAGTGTAAAGAATGAGCACCGGCATCCCGATGGTTTACTCTAGGAACTTCCAATTCCCATGTGTAAGTGAGAGGACATCGTGATGAACTTTTTGATGATGTTAATTAGGACCCTGAGGAGTTGTGGCATTGTTTGGGTATTTTTTATCGACTAAAATGGTGGTTAACTTCTAATCGATCCAAGAGTCTCACACAATAGACAATAAAGGAAATCTCTACCTCTATGAGATCATAAACTTACATGGAGTTCCTGTGAGCACAGTACCTGAAATATATTCATTTTTTTGAATCATAGTTTTAGTGGGACTTTCACAAGGACTTAGGGAATTTGTTGAGATTGAGCACTACGTACCATCCATAGACAATTAGATAGTCATAATGGACTATATGCATACTATAAGATATGATTTAAGCCTGTGTTTTGGACTTTGGGGAGCATGGGATGATCATATATCCTTGGTTTAGTTTTCATACAATAATAGTTATCATACATTGATTTATATGACACCTTATGAGTCTCTTTACAGAAGGTACTGTTGTTCACCACTTTATTGTCTTGAGGTAGATGAGACAATAGTTGTGGGGCCTAGTTTGGTTCAGGAGACATCTGAGAGAGTGAAACTGATTCAGAAGATATTGATCACATCTTAGAGAAGATAAAGATCATGTGATAATTGTTGAAGGATACATTTGGAGTTCATTGTGGGTGATTAGGTTTTCTTGAGAGTGAATCGTCAGTTAGGTCATCGAAATCTAAGTAAGTAATGCAAGATAGAATTATGTTTTGTTGGACCCTTTGAGATCATAAAATGGGTAGAGATAGTGGCGCACCATCTGAATTTTCCTTCTCACTACCGTGGTATGCCTGCCATGTTTCATGTGTCACAGCTCTAGAGGTACATGATTGTTTCATTTGGAAAAAACCACGTGGGGTTTGAATGGAATTTTGTGGTGGTGGTGGAATGACCCTTAGCTTTAGACACATATTTCCACATCCTTTACAGGAATTTTCCAATGGGTTTTATTCATGGAACTAGAAAAACCCAACAGTTCCCTTATTTGAGATGTTTCATATACCTGCTTTCCAAAAGTAGGTGGTCATTGGGAAATGGATCCAATAATTCTTAGGGACTCACATTGGTCAAGAGGATGGGAGGTTGGGATCATCACAACTTTTTGGATGGAATTATTGCTAACTCCAAGAATCTTATAAATTTAAGATATTCATGAATCCTTTATTAAATACAAAATATGAAATGGGTCACCCTTGTATTAATAATAAATTATTGGTATATATTTTATTTAGAATCATCTGTATGTATCCGAGGTTCTCCACAATGGGGATATCTTTATGTATCCAAGGTTACTCATCAATAATACCATTTTTATATAGATTATATATTATTATGTTGTTTATTATCATGATGTTGGTTTTAATCCACATAGTGGGGTGCTCCAGAATTTATCATCATCCATAAATACGGTAGTTTTTTTGTGTCTAGATCAGACCCATTAGATAGGCTTAGTACATATTCTTATGGAAGGAATCTGAACCCACAAAGTACAGTGCCACTTAATGAGACACATCAAAACTTGTAAGGTAATGTGATGAGGATAAAACTGTGTAGTTTAATATTGCGTGATAAGGCCATCTAGGTGGAAGGTTCCTAACTAAAGTTGGTGTAGGAATTACGTCGAAGCATCTTAAGGGACTTGGAAGTGATGTAGCCTCCCAGGTTGGATATGAACCTACTAAGAATATGGATTGAAGAAGATTAAGGTGAATTTAGTGGTGCTAGGTTTGAACCTTAGGGAGGTTTCCAATGTATCCCATTTGGATAGGATTCAAAAACGATTTAGTTCAAAAATTTGGGGATTACACCTATGGAGGAGGAATTTTGGTTACCTCATTGGGAATATGGAACTTTGAGGTGGTAATAACATGGTTGGGGATTATATAAAATAGGATTCCCATGGTGAATTAAATTTCATCATGTTTATTGGATGATCATCATAGATCTCTAAGCCCACATGAGTCCTTATCGGTATGATAAACAAGGGACAATATAAGACCAGTCACATCACTTGAGAGTGTATCATGTGATTTAGAGGTTTGGTTGGAGCTTACACCTTGGAGGATTCCTAGGTGGGTCTCACCCAGGTGGTTCACCCTAGTGGGGGCTCGACCATGTGGTTTGCCTAGTTGTGGGCTCACCTAGGTGGTTCACCCAGGTGGGGTCTATTTATAAACTGGCTAGTGAAGTTGGGTGAAGGTTCTGCATGAAAGAGATTCGAGAGGGTATTTTACATGGTATTTGAGTGATGGATCTTCCCTAATGACTTGTGTAAGGGGATTTTATGAATGGATTGAATGGGAACTCAAATTCCTTTATAAAATTATCCTAACTTCTAATAGACATACCTTTTTATCTATAAGTCCATTTGAGATCTGTGACCAATCAAATGGAATCTTGAGAAGTGAACTACGCTCTTTGATAGGGTATGTAAACCCTGTTGTGGTGTTTTATGATTCCAAAAAATTTCCCAGAATACTCTAAAAAATAAATTTTAAGGCATCAACACCTTTTTTATCAACAGTTTTAGGAATTCATGGACAAATTATAGAGGGGGGTTATATCCACTAAGACACTATATTAGTAAGAATTTACAAGGAATACTTATCCTCATTATGGAGAAGTATTATGGAACATGGAAATCTAATAGTCTTCTTTCATCATGGAGACACATTTCTACTCAAACTCTACATTTGTTTCCTAAGTGAGGATAATATTATTGGTCATGTGGAAAATTGGATAACATGAATTTTTTTTGATGCAAAAAATGATTGATTCTATGCATGTCATTGAATATGAGAACATTGAGTTGTAGCCTGATGCATTCTTTGAGGTGCATCTGATGTAGATTATAAACCAGAGTGAGGAAGTCCTTCGAGGGAATATGGCACCACTCCTCCAGATTTGGTGATAGTATGGGAGGATCTAGGAGGATATTTGGGAGTGGGATTTTGAAGTTCGAGCTCTGTGTGATGTGTTGTTTGAGAAAGAACCCAAGAGACACTTCTTGAGGATGAAAAATTCTTGATAGGGGGATAATTGTACAATTTTGAAACTTTTGGTTACGTAATAAAGGCCTTGATTCCATTCTTTATCCCCTTTTTTAAAGTTAGATCCATTTTTGGGTAAATTAATTATGGATTTGAGAAGATTATGTAAGATTTCATATGTTTTTGGTAAACTTTCTAGCCAAATCAGGGGGCACCATGTCACAGAGGAGGTTGTTTTACTACAATGGTACTGTGGATTTGAGGCCACATCACAGAAGAAGGGTTTTCACTGTAGTGATGTTGTTTGGTGGATGTTTCACCAAAAAATTTGTCATGGATGGTTTTTCATGATTACCACACCATGGTGGCTTAGGACACTATGAAAAGATATGTTACTTTTTAGTTTTAGGTAGCTTATACAACTGTTCATCTAGCCTTCGGTCTTTGGGAGTTATGGATTTAAATGGTATGTTTTGGAATTGAATTGGGGAAGAAGTTTCAGAATTCAAGAATTGAATTCATTAGGATTTAATGATTTTTTTAACATAGATAAAACACTATAAATACCTTTCCCTCCTCTATTAAGTATTTTTTTAGATCTCTAAAGGGCTACAGAGATGGCTCCATGTCGTAGTCTTCATACCATGTTGCAATAGTTAATTTTTAAAGGCGGTTCTATAATGTAGTCTCCCTATCTGAATCATGGAGGTAATTTTCAAGTATATTCCACACTAAAGTACCATTTTATATGTCGTGGTGGTTTCTTCCAATGAACCTTTAAACCATAGTGGCTGACTTTTCACCATGGTGGTTGTTTCCCGTACTCCTCTATGTCCCAACACCCTACTTACATCATAGAGCCTCCCAAACTCCCAGGAATCCTTATAATGGAACTTGAAGTCTTCCATAGATAAAGATCGAACTTGGGTAAGAATTGGTTATAACCTTTGGCTTGTTTCTCTTTTCCTTATGATAAAACCCATGTCATGTTGTATTAGAACTAGTTCTAGGATTCTTGGGCATGCATCTGTGTTCTGGTTGGTGCGTGAATGTGGTTCAGATGAGGACACATTCGACAAACCTTAATTTTGACTTTGAAATCCACAAGGACGTTATTTACCATAATGAGGTCATTATTATGATTTTTAGCATAGTATAACGAGTTTTGTTGATGTGCATATACTATGATGAGGTTCATCAAATGTGTGCATGTCTGGCTTTGATCACACTCATGATATGCTATGTGTGCCTTGATATGATACCATTGTTTCCTTATTATATTTTGATATATTCTACCATTGTATTATGAATAGTACTAAAGTGATAGGTGGAACCTTCATGGCTTGGTATCCCTAGACGAAGAGTGTGTTTAGATGATTCATGTGATATGATGATAGGACCGAGAAAAACATAGTGGTATGATGACCTAGTGTGGCCAGACCTTGACGTATTATGATCATGTGCGATCAGACCCATGTAGAAGTAGTGGGGAATGATGGTATATGTGACCTGATCTTGAGGCATAAAGATCATGTGTGATCAAGCCCATGTGGAATAATTGGGGCCTGATGGTCTATGTGACTTGACCTGAGAGATAGTGACAAAGTATGATGGCCTAGTGTGGCCTAACCTAGAGACCCAGGGTCTATGTTTGTGACGTATCCATGAGAGTTTTTAAATTTTATAGAAAGGGCTTATAGAAAAAACAAGCATGGTTTGTGGTGGATTGGTTAGCGCATGAAATACTGGTATGATTGTTACTTATGTGTGCTATTAATTATTTATTATCATGTGATACACTCTTATGCATGTGCACATGTGTTAAAGTCACATTGGTGGTGTCCTATTGACTTTTATACTCACACCCTACTTTGAAATTTTGGGGAATTTGTAAATTTCATGAATAGAGATATGATGAATGGAAAGAAATATATGGTGAATGGTTGAGAAAAGGACCATGAAGTTGTAGCAGACTGGAACAGACTTTAGAGGGTCCCACAGTGTGTTTATTTGGTTACCTGCACTTATTACTATGGTTTGACTTGTCACTTTGGGAGCCTGTTTATTTAAATTTTTTTCATGAGTTTATTTGGTTAAGTATTAAACTAAGGAATTTTTTTATAATTTTGAGGTAAGAAAAAAAAAATGACATATTCCAACCATGACATTAATTATAAAGAATCAAAAATAGTTTTAAATTTGAATAAAATATAACTTATATTTACAAAAGTCAATACAGGGTTCCAGATTTCAAAATAATGATTTAAAATACTTTATATGACTCCCTAAATATAGTTTTGGTTGAAAACCACTTCATAATATAGGATATATACAAGTGTTAGGGTTATTTTAATGTTTTACCCCATTTTTTAACTCAATTTTATCACTTTTACCATGATGATAAATATTTACTATTGTCACTATTTATAATGAAAAAATTAAGTTCTACCTATTATATTATATTAATTATAATAATTTTATATATTAAATACATTTTACCAAATTCAACTCACATAAGTGGAAAAAATTAATTTAAAATTAAACCTACAAAATGTGATGAAAAACTATTTTCCAAAGAAAAAAATTTCTTAAGTATAAAAGTGTCTATCAAAATTAAACATAAATTTTTTATTCCAATGAAATAAATTGGATTAATAAAAATATAATTTAACTAATTATAGTTTTAAAAACAAAATGGAACTTTTAAAAAAATTATTTGAATTAAAATAAAATTAAAAAAATCAATATTTTTCCCTATTAATTGAAAAATCAATATTTTCAGAAAATTAAAAAAAAATTACTTTAAGATAATTTTTATAGGATGAATTAAAAAATTAAGTTCATTTTGTTAAATAAATTATAAAATATTCAGAAATTAATTATACTATTTTCTCAAAAAATTAATAAAAATCATGTTAGAAGAAAACTTATTTTTGAAGGATAAAATGATTAAAAATGGTGCTATTATTTCTTAAGAATTAATCAATACACTTTTTTATTGAGTAAAACCATTATATATATATTATAATATGGTTAATCCAATTCATACCAACCAATGTAACAACTAGGTTATAATGATCACATTCTAATAATATTGTAATAGTTTGCTGTGATTCATTTAAAATTGGTCTTGTATATTATGAAAACTATATAAGAAATTAAATTTATTTAAAGAAAAATATAATTTGAAATATTGGGGGTGTTAAAATCAATGTTTTACCAAAGATAATTCTCTAATTGGTGCTCCTATCTCTCATCGTATGACATGGTTTTAAAATATTACTTCTTGAATTTTCTTTTCAAATGTTTTTGCGACTCCTTTATTTAAATGTTTTTCTTGGGGGTTTACCTTTTCAAAAACAAATCTTCATTTTTTGTTTTAAATTAGAATTTTTTTTTTCATTTGAGATTTTATTTTACCTATTTAATATCTTTGAAAATATTTTTTATTATTATTTTTGAATATCTATTTTCCTTGAAATTAGTTTTATTTATAGTTTGGATCTTGTTTATTTAACTCTTGAAATCATTCTTCGAATATCTATGCTTTTTTTCTCTTGAAATAATTGATATATTTTGAATTTTTTTCTATTGAAATAATTGATATTATTATTTTTATCTTAATTATTATTGTGGTGAAGTTTCTATTTACTTATTAAATTAACCAATTAAGTGGAATCCTTATCTGTTGAAGTTTGGATGAGTATACTTTTTTTATGAGGATCTAGTGACTCTTGGTTACAAATTCACCCATATTGAACTTTATTTCTAGATAAATAATCTCTACCTCTTTCATGGATTTCCCTCCTTGGTTTATATGAATGGAAAATGTATGTTTTCTTTTTTAAAGGTTTACTAAAGAGGTGAAGTTGGTTTTTATAATTTCTTTCTCTTTATTCTCTTTCTCTTGATTTCTAAATAAATCTCTTTTTTACTTTTCATTTCTTTTTCAAAATCTAATTTTTTAAATTGTTTTCAGATTTCTTTTTCAAATCTTATATTTTATATTTTTAAATATCTAGAATCAATTATATCATTTTCTTTTGAATTTTTGAAATTCCTTTTGAAAAGTTTCTTCGAATATCCTTATAATTTGAGATGATACTTATTTTAAACTTCAATGTTATGTCTGTAATCCATCTCATAAGCTTTAATTATTTCCACCTTATAAATTTTCTATGTTTTACATGCCTTATTATTTAAACTTTTATTTTTAAGCTATGATAATAATTAAATGGAAAATAGTGTTATATATCTCTATTATCTTATCTTTTGTGAAAGTATCTCTTTGATTTATGGATTATTCATTATTTCCTCCTATTTTATTTTTTATAAATACATAAGGGGATAAAATTATAATATATAAGGGGATTATTTGTTGATGTTTCAAAGGGGGATAAATAATATATTTTCTTCTTGAACATATTGATTATTTTATTTGAAATATCTTGAATACATTATGATATGTTTCACTCTTGATTTACTCTTGATATATTATTTTATATTAAGTGTCTCTGATTATAAAAAATGAGAATATTTTTGTACCACTTTCTCTCAGGATATTTTCATGATAAAAAACATTTATTTTTTGTATCTGAATGTTTCATTGAAGTGGATGAATGTTATTATTAAAAAATCCATATTTTGAACTTATGAATTAATTTAAGGGGCCATTTTAAATATTTATTAAAGGCTTAAACCATTATTTATCATTTTTGTCATCTTTTAATGAAGTTGAAGGATAATCCAAATTCCTTGGGTGAAGTTTAGAAGGGACCAGGTGAAGTTCTCAAGGCTGCAGGTTGCACTGACCTATTGGAATAGAGCATCAAGTAGCTGGCTCCATAGGGGCAGTAATACAATGCGTTATAAAGTCTACTGACTAGATGATGGATAGCTACCAGCCATCCAGTAGAAATCATGAAGACACACCAAGGCTATAACAACATCACTGAGTATCTAGTGCTTCCCACTAGGTAACTGATAGTATATGGGCTGAAGAGGATATTTCTAGGAATCCCACTAAGTAGCTGGGGTATGTTACTAGATAACTAGTAAGCATTGAGAAGATGGCCAAAGATCTAATTTTTAGTGGACCTTGTAGCTCTTAAATTTCCATTTTCATTGCTTAATGACTAATAAGAATTCCAAAATGTTTATAGATCCTTTAGATGTTATAAATATAGGAACATGGTGGATTAGATCTATAATGTTCATAATGTTGGATTAGAAATTGAATTGGAATGTGAAAATTTCGAATCAAAGTTATCTTCTATAATCCCTCTTTTAAATATCCAATTTCATTTCTTAATCTCAAAGTCTCTTATATCAATTAACTCTCTATCTATCTTCCAAATTGTACTATCCTTCTTGAGAGATAAGTAAGTGTATTTATAATGGATTTTCTACAATAAAATCTCTCTTTTCTCACCACTTCTTCTACAATAGGTTCTCAAAACCATAAAAGTGTGGAACAAGTTTCTTGACCATCAAAGAAGTTTAATCGGGTGTTCAAAACCATAAACATGATGAATATAGGTGTCTTATCACAATTGAAAAAAGGAAAGGGAAAAATTGGTTTCCCAATCTCTGTTAAAATAAAGGGAGTAATAAGAAAAACCTATCAAACTAAGGGGAGGAGACATAGGGCTCACACTAATCCATTAATAAAATCCTTTAACAAATCACTATCTCACATTTATTTACTTTCCACATTTCCTACTCATATTGAATTTCATATCACATAATTTCATTATGCTCAATCCTAATTCTTTTTAATTGAAAATTGTGAAGTTTGGTTCTTTAGAATCTCTAATTAATCATAGAGAACACTTATCAATTGATTTAATTTATCACTTACTTAATATTATATTTACTCTACACTTACTATTTATTTATTTGTTATTGTTTTATTTTTAAATTTTCATATTACTCTTTTTTTTTAATTTTAAAAGGAAAATTCTCTCATCCTCTTTCCATACTACTATGACTAATAACAACATGAAGCTCCCCCTTAAGCTTCTTAATCAAATTATTCTCTTCTATTTGGCCTCTTAAATTCTCAAAGTGATAATTCTTTTCATTATGTATAATATTTAATTTCTCTCTATATTTCTCTCTTAGGGATGAAATTGATGCTTCATGGATTTTCTCCTTTTCCATGCCTAATTTCAACTCATGAATATTTTTTTCAATTATATCACCTTTTTACTTCATTTTCATTTCCATTATTGAAATTGATTCCTTTTAATCCATATCTTCCTCCATCAAGTTTTTGTTTTATTCCTCTAAATTGTTTATATAAGCACATTTCTTTTCACCTCCAGCCTTCAAGAATTGTAATTCACTTCTCAAGGATTGAATCTTTTCTTGATGTTTCAATAAAAATAACCATATTTTCTACATGATGTAGTTGCATATTTTCTAATATCATCCTCCAAACATTTAGGTTTTTAATAATTTTATATCCTTAGATCTAAAAGGAATTTATACTTCATAGTTATATTCAAATATACACAAGGAATCAATTTTATTCACCTTGATGGGAATACCTATTTTTTGGTTCCCTTATTGTTCTTCTTGAAATATGACATTATTATTCAATACAATTCATACCCATACCTTCAACTAATTCATATTCTACACTAGAAGAAGCAACTTAGTTTTCTTCTTTTGACACAGATTCTTTACTATACAACTATTCCAACTTCATCCACATATCCTTTAAAGTTACAGTGAGGTATATTATCTTTAACCTTTATATACAATGAATTTTTTAATAAATTATTGACACATTCATCAATATCTAAATTTCATTGATCCATATCAAACATAATTACATGGTGGATTAGAAAAATAAACCCAATTTACAAGATATCATGAGTGATTCCAACATGTGCCTCTAAATATGGCATGAACTCCGTCCAATTAGAAAAATGACTTCTATAAAAAAGAGTATTCAGTGTAGAATCCATATCTTTCATAATCTTAAAATATTTACAAACTGAATATGTCAGGATGAATCCATAAAAAAAATTATTATTGTTGGGACAGAATCACTCAAGATAACATTGAAACATTTTTGGGTTGGTTGTGTTTGTAAAAAATGAAAGTTTTCATGGTGAATAGTCGAGTTCTAGAGATGTTATTGACAATACATGTTTGCAAAGAACCATGATAAAGGAAGAGAAGATCTGGAGGTGGTACAAAAGAACAAATACAAGGTGGTTCCATTTTCCAATGTTTTCCAAATTTTTGGGGTCCAAAATTTGGGATTTGGTGAGCATCGTGAAATGTGGATTTCCTTAAAGATCTCATCAAAATATGGAAATGGCCTGAGTTTAATGAAGATGGTATTCTTGATGTGGATTTCATGAAGACATGAATAATGTTGATGGTGTTATTCATGATTACAACGAGCTTTACGAATAAGAGAGGTGGAGAGCATTACATCGAAGCTTTGTGGCAGAGACACAAAGGAATTGACAGAATGATTTGTGATTAAGATGAGATTTGTGATCCGAAAATTTCCATGGTGGTTTATGATATAGATAGAATTTCGGCAGGAATTTTGGAGATCTGTGATTTGAGATGACGTGACACTCACTTCACCCAAAAGGTTCTCGATTTGGTGGAATCTCCTATAAATAGGCCTCGACCACCTCAGGAAAAGTAGAAATTTTTCCAAGAAAAATTTGTTGATCACAAATCATGAAGGAGGTTTGCAGAGTTAGTGTGCGTCGTGAAATATAGGAGCTTCATAGCAGCTAATCTAGATCCTCGAAAGAAGTGTGTTCTGCGTTGGCTCATTGATCTTCGCAAAGGAAGTCACTTTGCGATAGCTTGAGCTCTAAGACAACCTATTCTCTACAAAGGATTGAGATTTGAAAAGTCTTGAGCTCTACGAATTAGTGTTCTCTATGAAGCAATGAGCTCTACAAAGTAGTAAACTCTGTGAAGGTATGTTCTTTGCAAAGAGGCAGGGAATTCGTGAAGGCTTGTTTGAGCTTCACGAAATTGGGATCTTCGTGAAGTAGGGTGATTTGAGAAGTTATTTCCAAAGGTTATTTCCCAATGATTAGTGGAAAAGGGGTATTCATCAGTAGATGAAATTTGGACTTCAACAGAGCATCTACATACAGTGAAGGATGCACTCAGTAGAGATAATGAAAGGACCTACAGGTCTTTAAACTATGAGTGGATCTTCTGAAGAAGTAGTGAGCTCACATCAGTTGATAGAGGAGTGGGTTATCAAATTGTGAGTGGTTGTAAACTAGGAGGTGCAATGATTCCACTTCTAACTTTTAAAAATAAGTGCACTTATAGTGGATTTGGTACATTGGCACATTGCTAGAGTATGCTCCTTGGACATAGCCCAGTGAGGGTAAACCAAGTAAAATTGATGCGTCCTGTGCATGCTTTAAGATTTGTTCATACTCTGCAATGGGAAATAGAGAGAAGAGGATTTTGTCTAACAATGAATCAATAACAAAGGGGCAGTTATTTTAATTTTCCATACCCTAATTCACCCCCCTATTAGGGTATCTAGCATAGTATACCTAACAATTAAGGTTTATACTAATGGAGTCCCAAATAAAATCAGTGCATTCCATATGAGTCAAGGACTATTGGATATAGAGTGTCACAACATGATATTCAGGTATCACATAGTGACACCTTGATCCTTATCCCACTCAGGGTGTAGAGGTATTTGAACATGAAGTCCTATAAAGCCCCCTCCCCATCACAAGAACTTTTCAAAGAGGGTTTGGCAGTGAGCCTCCCCAGGTGGGTAGTGAGCCCTGCTAAAGAATAGAGTTGTGAGATAATTAGCCTAAGTAGATAATATTTTTATGGAGGGTACTAAAACCACAATGTATATCCTATAATTGGTATCATATCCTGGTGGGTAGCCTCTAATTCACAAGTAAAACACAAATGGGAGATTTTTGGAGTCTAAAATAAATTTAGTACATGCCCTACTGGTCAAGAAATTATAGTTGTAGAGTGCCACAACATGACATATGGGTGTCACACCATGAAACCTTGATCCTTTTCACACATCGGGGCATGGAGGTGTTTGGGAATGGAATATAAAGTCCCCTACCCATCATAAGACTTTTTAAGGTAGGGGTGGATAGTGAGGCTCCCCTAGTGGGTAGTAAGACCTGATAAAGAACAAAGTCATGTGGCAATGAGCCAAAGGGAACAATATTGTGATGGAGGGTACTGCAACTCCAATATAGATCCTATAGATACCACATTTTTGGGACCAGGATGAACATAAGAAACCTAGGAGGGGAGAGAGTGAATTAGGGTGCTCACTAATTAAAAAGTTTTCTTTTCTTTTAGTCCCTTAGTCCGTATAGATCTTGTTCCCTCGTTTTAAGGAACACATTCAATTTCTCAACCTCTCAATGAAGTTTTCACCGAATCATTCAACAAATATAAAAAAATGTAAATCATTAACATGACATGAAGATTTTACTTGGTGCACCAGAAAGTGATAATCCAAGGAGCATACACTAATGATGTTTCAACATACCAGGAGTTGACACTACTCACTATAATTGTTACAAAGGTTTAGGAAAGATCCACTATTGATACTAGATTCACTTCCTCTTCTTCTCCACCTCTCACTATTTAGGTGAAGAAAATGGTCATTTTATATATGTTAGGGTCCCTCAAAAAATTTATAAACATGAAAGTCTATTCAAAATCCACATAAGGTTACTGAGACACCTTACACCTTCATATCCATATAGATGATTCGTTAAGTTTCACTTTTCTGTGCACTCCCTCTTCAATGCTGGGTGAGATCAAATCCACATTGTGAGGGATGAGTTTATGTCTTAAATAGAATCATAGCAACATCAAATTCCTATTCCAAATTAATATTAATACCTATTGGAATAATCTTGTTTTTCTCATTCTTCAATAGTCAGATATGAAAATATAACTCTTATACTCTTATTATCTTTAAAAACAATAAATCACTCACCTATCCTTCCTTTATTAGATATAATGATATGTTTAGAATCTCTTTATATAATTTCTATAAGAATATTTTATAGTCTTTTATAAATTCAACCTACGATTCAATTATTGATATCAATACTTCTTTTAATCACACATGATTATTCCAAGTGTACCACACACTTTAATGTGGTCATAATAGACCAATTATAATGTGTCAACTTCCTGAAATCCATGCCATATATTACTCATTTTAAATTCCAACCAAATATTTTAGATATCCTGGAAATTAATTGTTCACTGTGTGACTTCCTCACCACAGTGTGAACTTCTACTTCCTCATCCTTATAACTAAATGATATCATTTTCCCTAGCATAATGATCAGCCAACAGCTAGATCCGTGAAATCCACCCAATATCTCACATTTAAATCCTCAGAATATCATAGGGTGATCCTCCAGCATTTCTCAATCCTCAAACCCATTATAGCGTGATCTTTTTTCCATGGCATGAACATCTCCAAATAAGCAGAGCTACTAAAAACAGTCTACCTCTCTTCACATCTTATACATTCTTCCCATGGAGTGACAAATTCCATGACCGACTACATTATTAATCATATCTTAAGATATACTACACATTTTAATTCTTGGATAGAAATATTATGAATCATATTTTAGGATTTATAATAAAAAATACTCTTACGAATCACCTTTTTCACTTTTATGGAAAATGAAATTTTATTACATACCAACCCAATTATAATACATACCCAAAAAGGATTTTATATGTCACTGTAAATATCTAATACTTTTCCAATTCTCCCTAATTAAAAAACCTTACATATCAATGTGAAGCTCCTAAAAAATCTTACGTTTCACAATGAGTGTTTTTTATTTTCCGCATTTTAGAATTATAGGGGATATTACATATCATACAAATATATTTCATATTATCTCAAATATATTATGTATCATTTTGAGTGTTCTTCCTTTTCCCCATTACACCATTTTGGAAGATACTATATATCATCAAAAAACCTTACGTATACATGGTGTAGTTCAACACTTTGTTATTTTTCAAGAATGTAGACTAAAATATTTTACATATCATCCCAATTTACTCATATGTATCACTTCATAATTTCATAATACCTTTATGCATGATCTTTCTTACCAATACGTAACATGAAAAAAAACCTTGGGACTAAAATCTACAACTCCAAAAAAATATTCAAACTAGAATTCTGATTAGCCTTCTCCAACCATATTCAAACTATCTTAGTCTTCTCCAAACATCTTCAAAACTATTAAAAATTATTCCAAATAAGAAATAAATTCTTCACATTCAATTTCATTAATATGTAGTGATATCAAGGTGTCTTCATTTTTTATAATCAAGTATTCAAAAAATCCAACCCAAGTGATTGTAAAAAAATCATTCTTTTCATTTCTTGAAAACACACAACCTTCAAAACCATCCATCATTCATCATTATCATCCTTAAGTGGTTATCAAAAAATACAACATACAACCTTATGTTTGTATCAAAATACTTGGTAGAAACATGTACACTTTTTCAATATTTCAATAGGATTTGAATCTCCTTTCCCTTGGTCTTTGTTCTCATCCGAAATTCTTCCAACAAAAAATATTTACTTGTTGAATCAAGAGAACTAACTTATTCTAATGAAGAACAATATTCATATATTTATTTTATTTTATCCCATATATTAAAATAAGAGACACAAAAAATTTCTTGTTTTTTTAATAAAAAAACCCCACCTGATATATACTAATAATTCTCTTCTCAGGGTTTGAATGATTTCCAAAAACTAAATGTATAAAACTACAATCTTCACCCTGTGTTTTGTTGTCTATCGGTTAAATTAGTAGATGTGAAATTACGATGAAAAACCAAAAAGAAAATCACACATCAGGAAACCTTTCTATGTAATCTATTATATCAAATTCATCCAACAAAAGTGCTAGAACATCATTGGCACAAGTGTGAAAATAAGAAATCATTTTCCATTTCTAGATTTTACAATTTCCACCATTAAAAGTTTAAGCTTTTCTATATTCTGTAATGAATCCCATGATAAACTTTAAATATAATTAAATTCCAAAAATCATAGGCAACAAAAAAAAATGTTTTTAAAATTAGTAGATCAATGAATATAATATTTGATTTTAAAATTTATAGTCATATCTAGTGCCAAGATTGAACCTTTATGCTCTGATATCACTTGTGATGTGTTAGACTGAAAGAAAAAATGAATAGAGTTTTGAGTTGAAAGTTTACTTTCAACACATTTTAACCATAGTTTTGAAAATCACAAAACAATTCCTCAAAAACATTATTTTACTAACTTTATACTTTCTAAGAGTTCATAATGTTTTTTTGGAAAACTAATATTTTTTCCAGACATATAATACTTTGTAATTCAGATAAAAATTTTCTTAAGTCTTATAGAAGAACCAAATCAGGCATAAGTTAGCTTAAGTCTTATAGATGAACCAAAATAGATGATATTTTATAAACCAGTTGAAATTTTTTCTTTGTACATCAGATGTATGATTTCAAGATAAATTGGATGGAGATCTATAAATTCTATAAGATGAAGTATGAAAAAACCCACCAAATGGAGTTATATAAAGTATGTCAAAAAAAACTTATTGGATGGGGTCATACATGCTCTTTGGACAATATTTTATAAAGGTCTACCAGCTGAACCTTATATATTTATTTGGATGAACTAAGTTAATTCAACTGGATGGAACCTTTTCAACATTTTCATGGTGCAACCAAAGAGTCAATTTGAAGAAGTTATTTAAAACTTACAAAGTTAAGGAATAGTTCATCTAAAGTCATTGCAACCAACTACTAAGAATACAGAAGGTGAATGTTAGAGGGATGACTATAAATCAAAGTAGCATTCAAGGATGAAGATTTTTTAACTCAATTGAACTAAAGATACTTTTAATAGTTCGTAAAATCTTATTACGAGGGAATAATTCATTGTAACATTTAGTGAGTTTTTTTCTAATGGAATATTTTTAAGGATTGTAAATGATTTAAGATCTTTTTTGTTTTTTAATTACTCTTTTTTCAATCTTATTTTTGATTGAGGGATTATGGGGATAAGAAGATCAAGGTTATTATTATCTTTCTGATCATGGGTTTACAAGGATAGGGAAATAGAATATTGTCCAATTTTTTTATGAAGGGAATCCTTGAATCATACATACCTTTACGGTTATGTGAAAACTGTAGATACCCAATGTTATGGTTATTGAATTCCTTAACTCTTAAGGTTAAAGAGTGGATATATTTTATAAGTCTATTACTTTAAATGTTTTTTTATATCTTCTTTTTAGAAGGTTTTTATTTCTATTGTAAAGACTTAAAATAATTTTTAATTTTGTTATAAACTTTTCTCAACTCTAAAAATAAAAACTATTAGTACAAAAGCCTATTTGATAAATTTTCTATAAATAAGATAGAGAGTTTGTTAGATAACCTAAACTAAGAATTTAAGTAAATTTTAAGTTTTATTTTATCTACAATTCACCCCACTCTTGTAGGTAAACTTATTAATCTTACAAATTTGGAGAAAATAATGAGAAAACCTAACATCCAAATAAAAATTTCAGACAGAGTTTATTCAAGAAGGGGGGTGGGGAGAAATCAAGTAAGGGAGAGAAATAGATAAATAATTAAAAAGGATGAATTTATTAGATATGTAAGACATAGTGTAAGTATTTTCAAATATATTTAAAATTTAGTTTTTATCTTTGAAAGTTTTGTTTTGTGATTTTCAAAGAGGGGGAGGTTGTTGAGTCAAAAGTTTACTTTGAACACTTTTTAACCTTAGCTTTGAAAATCACAACACACTTCCTTAAAAACTTTATTTTACTAAATTTATACATTCCAAAAGTTTAGAATGATTTTTTAGAATATATACATTTTTACCAGTCATATAATACTTTTTAATTTGGATGTAACTTTTCTTAAGTTTTCTAGATGAACCAGATCAGATGGTACTTATTTTAAGTCTTCCAGGTGAACTAAACCAGACGAAATTTAATAAATCGGACAGACTTGTACTTTGTAGATCAGATGAAAAATTTAAAGGTAAATTTAATGGAGGTCTAAAAATTCCATAATATTAAGTATAAAAAATTCCCACTAGATGGATTTGTATTTAGTCGACCAGATAAGCCCATCGGATAGAGGAAAACATGCTCTCTAGACGATATTTTATAAAGGCCTACCAAATGACCCTGATATATTTCACTAGATGAACTAACTTCATTCTATTAGATAGAACCTTTACAGCAATATAATGGTGCTACCAAAGAAACCCTCAAGTGAAGCTATACTGAACTTTCCAATTGAAGGAGGAGTTCATCTGAAGTTTTTGCAACGAACTCTGAAGAATGTGAAAGTTGATCATTAGAGGAATTCCTATAATTAGAAGAAACATTCGAGGAGGATGAATCTTTTTCAACTCAAGAGAACTAAAGCTACTTTAATCTTTTTAAACATATTGTTTCAAGTGAACAATTAATTGTAAAATTTAGTGATTTTTTTCTTAAGACATGTGTGTTAGGATTTTAAATGCTTTAAAATATTTCATATTTTGAAATTTTTGTTTGTTTGATCTTATTTTTGATCAAGGGATCATGAGGATAGGAATATA